>WKFP01014921.1:114944-139093 GCA_011057875.1 Pterocles orientalis | reverse complement strand
CCCTCCTGGTGCCAGCAGTCGAGGACACTCTCCACGCAGCCGTAGCCCATCCCATCGTCCAGGCTGGAGAAGAGGCAGAAGCCGATGGTGCTGGGCATGGCCGAAGGGGTGGTCGTGCGCCTTCCGCTCTCATCGAAGGACTGCCGGGAAAGGGGAGAGGGTGCGATGGAGCACAGGCAGAGCCAGGCATCTGGCCACCCCGCGACGAGAAAGCCTTTGAAACGTAATTTCTCTAACGGTACCCTGGAGATTAAGGATTAAGGTCTGCTTTTCCTTGCTGCCAAGAAAATACCCAGCAGGAGCACTGCCTCCGACCTCAGGGCACCGCAGCGCAACCAGGCACTTCGGATTTAGAATAAATCCTAGGAGCAACAGTTTCAGAGCTGTCCTCATCGCTCCAAAATTTTTTCCTCTGGCTTTTTTTTTTTGTTTCAAGTGTCACCTCCCCTAAAAAAGAGTGCAGGGAGGGCTATAGCCCTCAACTTCTAGGCAAAAATAGGTAATAGATTTCAAACTCCCCCCCCAAAAAAAAAAAAATTCAAGAAGAGCTATGGGACCTGCATGCCCACAGTCTCCAGTGTACCCCAGGCCACTGCTTCCCCCTGCATCCAGTTTATACAATTTTCTTACTGGACTTCACAGCTTGCAAGAGCATCTCCAAGCCACTCTGCTTTAAACGGGAGCCATCTCCCCTTTATTGGGGGTTGTTTCCTGCTTTATCCCCCACGCACCCCGACACATCCAGGGAAACCCGCAGCAGCTCTCACTTGGGGCAAACGTGGAGGAAGAGGAGGAGACGAGCCAGGTGGTATCTGCCCAGGATTTCTCCCTCTCCTCTTGCTTTCACCCTGGGATCCTCCTGGTCTCTCACCTGCATGGAGAGGTGTCGTTTCAGCTGTCTGTATGGGGTAGATGCCGACGGGGTCAGCGACTTTCCGTTTTTAAACAAGCCGTAGAAGAAGTCCTCTACGCTCATGGTGCCGTCTTGCTCTAGGTTATGGAGCACATCTTCAAGCACCTGCAAGCAGCAAGGGGTAGAAATCACATCTGCCAAGAAACACCGTGGTAACAATTTGGCAAATCCTATTCCCAAGGCTCTAAAAAAACCCCAAAAAACTGTAAAGCAAAAGAGTTTCTATCCTTCAGACAGAACATTGCAGAGCCACATACACTCTGAAAATCCTGCCTGGAAAAGCAGGTAAGCTCCCGGTCATCTCGGAGCATCGTGCAAGGCAGGGTGACCTCAGGAATTCAGCGCAAGGCAGCGAGACAGATGCCAAAACCCCAGCAGCTTGTGAAGTGACCGGGAAAAAAAAAAACCTCCACGCTAAGACACTGCAAGGTTGTAATAATCTGCTTTATGCTTCAGGGCAGTCTGCTTTCTGAAAAGCAAGACCAACCTTATGAGGACCAGAGATGTAACGATTACTCCCTTGCTATTTCTTTGTCTACTTTTTTTTTTAAATTTTTTTCCATTTTCTGCTTTAATATCCTGAGAACATTTTGTTGCAAATGCTGCAAAGGAATTCCTGCTCAGAAACATGTTTGACGAAGGAAATGATTACAAGCTATGTTATTTTAAGATGCAAAACAGTCTGATTTTTTTTTTTTTTAAACTAAATCCTAAATTGACAGTAGACTTTTTTTTTGCTAAAGGAATAATTTTCTTCTGGACTCTTCCTGGAGGACAGAAACTGCCCCCAGGCCTTCTCCGAGACAAAAGCAACCATCTATGAATATTTTCACCCCTATTTACAGTCTAGCTGGAAGATTTCTGGGATTAAGGAGGCATGCTTGGAATCTAGGATATGTTTTAAAATTCCAGTTTCCTCCGCGATGGCAGGAGAAGACACGCACGCGACGGTGCCGGCGAGGCTGGCAGCTGCCTGCTCCTAGAGCAGCCTCCCACGGCTGATGGTTCGACACCAACAAACCCGCTGAAAAGCTGCGAGCTGGAGCTGAAAACCGCTTTCCAAGCGGCAAACCTGTCAACCAGCACTTGTGCTTTAAGGTTGTGGTCAACCGCAGGACAGACTTTGTGGGGGCCACGGTAAAAGCCATGGCCACTCACCTCCCCGGCCACCGTTTGGAGCCCATACTGCTCACAGATGGAGATGAGCTTTTTGCGGTTCAGGTGGCCGTCCCTGGTGATGCCGAGGTGCTCGCAGACCTCCTGCAGTTTCTCCTCTATCCAGTCCGGGGTGGGCAGCGATGCTCCAGGGGATGCGTTCAGGTCATCTGGGTTCCAGAAGCGCAGCTGCCCTGCAAACGGGGGGAAACTGCTCTGGCTGCTGCCCATCCGCTGACCACCAGAAGACCTGTGGGTTCTGCACATTGCTGCTGTGGTGGGCAGAGCTGCAGTCCTTGCTCGTCAGACCCCACCTGCCTGACCTCATCCTGCCCAGAGCACCCTTGTGGTACGGCTACCAGCACCAGCATGGCCACTGGACTCTACCAGGAGGAGCAGATCCTGCTGACACTTAGCTTGCACGTGCCACCACAGCGAGGGAACGCCGCATCCAGACGCAGGGGGAGCCGCAGCCGGGACCATGGCCAGGAGGATCTCTGGGAACATGGATGAGTCCAACGGCCAACCTGGGCTGGTGGCATGGGGAAGCACAGCCCTGCCAGCTCTGCTCCTGGCACGGATGGAGAAGGGACCCCTCATCTTCTGAGAAGTTGTGGGATCAAGGGAGAGGACTGAGCAAGCTGCATATCCATATATACCTTGACCAGGTCAAGAACTTCAGTGGTTGCCGGTCTCCATAAGTGTCACCTCCCAGGTAGAGCTGCCTAAACTCCCATCCCCTTTGCATGTAAGCTGCAGTGGATGTTTAGATCTAAGTACTTCCAAACATTCCTTCAGGGAAAGGAGAAAAATAAACAATAGCCTTGGCTCGATGCATTTCCTCTACCTCCAGCAAATACCCGGAGTGCAGCGTCACCGCCCTGGAGACACAAACCAGAGCTTGCTCAGCTGCAAGGCCACCTCCTTGGCTCTGCCACCTCATCCTGGGGCTGGAAAAGCAGCTTTTGGGGCAAAAACTTGGTCTTGTTGGACAGGGTAGGGGATAGAGAGCAGCTGACATACGGAAGAGGGGTTGAAGCAATCCAAAGCTGCATGGCTTAGTTATAAACACGCCTTTGCGTGCCGCGGGTTGTGCCGAGGGTTAGTGCTGTCGCCTGCCAGCCCGGTGACAGGAGCAGCACTCGGAGGAGCTCGCTGTGACACCGTCACCTAATGCTACAGGGTCCCCCTTTGAGCATCCCTGCCTGGACCAGCAGTAGGACACCTTTGGCCACATCCCAGAGCAGAGCAGGATGCGTCCCACTGCTGTCCCTGCTTGGTCCCCAAGCCCTGCGAGCTGTGTCCGTCTGCACCCTGAGGGTCACCCCGCTCTCCCTTCCAGGACAATTAGGAAACAGTTAATGACTGGTCCGTGCTGACATCTAGTGCCTACCGTGCTCCATTACAGCCAGCACCCTACAGCCCCCGGGACAGGACCGGGACCAGCTGCTGCTCAGGGGGTGCTGGGGCTGGGGAGACCAGGAGCACCCGCAGCAGAGCAGCCTCTGCGCTGGACAGGAGGAAGAAAAGAGGGCAGAGAGGGTAAAACACAAGACTGTGCCCTCCAAGGAGCCCCGCTTTAGCTTTCATTCCCATCGTGGGGCTTGCTCGCCGCACGTGCGCCTTCCTGAGCTCTCTACAGCTCAGCACATCCAGCTGGTCCGACACCACCTGAGTGTGTCCCTCTGATTTCAGCTTCAAAGCTGAAAAGAGAATAAACCCATACAAGTGCTGCTGTTTGCTCTTACCCTCAGCCTCGTACTCCTCGCTGTCTCGTGTCTTCCAGTGCTGGGGAGAAAACAAAAGGTTCCCGAGTTATTACTATTGCAAGACATCAGCCATATGAAAGAGACTCTGCGATCAGCATCAAACGAGCGACAGGGCTCCAGCAACGCCGTCAGGCTTTCATCTCCCTGCTCCCCGCAGGCTGGGCTGGCAACCCACGGCCCTTTGATGCTGCCCGTTTCTGGCAGGCAAGGTGCTTCGGGGGGGATAACCCACAGCTGCGGCGAAAGATGCCTGAACGACCCAGGAGAGGTGGTAGATCCGAATGTGGCAGGTTGATGGGGAGGGAGGGATTTGTCCTCCAAGAAATCCAAGCTGATTGTTTTAGATGGATTAATGGTTGAGATGACGACGATGCAGGGAAGAGCGTGAGCTGCATATAGGCACTGCTTGATTTTGGGTTTTCCTTTCCTTCCAGTGCCCTGTTTTCCCATTGCAGAACAGCTACCTACAGCCCCTGCAGATCTCATACGGAGCCAGCCTGCAAGCCGGGACGCGAGCACAGCTTCGAGTCTCAAGAATCCCTTGGCAGAAACCAACCCGTGGAAGCCAACGCCATCCCATGGCCCTGCTCTGTGTGTCACCCACATCGGATGCAGAGCCTGGGTGACCTGTGCACCAGGGGACACACATCCACAGCAGGTAATTAAGCTGTAACGAACCTACAAGGATGATGGGGACAAAGACTCACAGAACGGTTTGGGTTGGAAAGGACCTTAAAGCCCATCCAGTGCCACCCCCTGCCATGGGCAGGGACACCTCCCACCAGCCCAGGTTGCCCAAAGCCTCATCCAGCCTGGCCTGGAACCCCTCCAGGGATGGGGCATCCACAGCTTCTTCCCCAGAGAATCCACAACATCTGCTCCCAGAGCACGTGTGACCCAGGAAACGAAGCTTTTGCCGCTTTATGCTTTTTCCCTTTTGACAAGGGGCACCCATCTGCCCACAGAGCCCGAGGGCCAGCAGCCCGCACGCAGCCAAGCCCACTCCAAACTCCTCCACTGACTGTAGCTCTAGGTCAGGAGACACTTGTGCTGCCAACAAGCTCTCTGCTGAGCTAGCTAGAGGAAAAACAAACAAAAAAAAACCCCAAACATACTCTTTACTGGTCTTAAGCCATCGTACTTCCTCTGTGACAATACCACAGCAGCTCAGGCAGCGCCGCGAGCAGGGCAGAAGTACGTTGTTTAAAATGATTTCCCCGTGTTCTACATGGTGTCTTATCTCTACCACCCTTGTACCAGCCGAGGGTATTTACTCGCATGCGATGCTCAGCGACATTCATTTCTGGTTTAGCAACAGCATGGGCAGATGTTCCTTCTCCAGCGTTACGAGTGGGTCCTTCCGCGTGCACGTGACTGATGGATTGGAAGGCAAAGTCACCCAGGACATAAAGAGGCTCTAAATCATCATAGAAAAGTTCAATACATCTCATTCAGATTACAGCTAAAAGCCATTAATCTACAACGTTGCCATGGGAACTGGATTAGGTCATTGGACTTTTTTTTTTTTTAGCTCTTCTGCTTGCTCCTGTTGGCAGCTGCTGCGGCATCTCGACGGACCCCTCTGCTTCGGGGCCGCTCACCAGGAACTGGGGAGAGCCTTGGAGGGAGAGCGGGGCTTAACCTGCGCTTCCCCAGCCAGGCAGGGCGGGATGTTCTGGACAAAGCCAAAAAATATACATAATATTGCACTAAAAAGCTGCAGATTTTGGCCCAGACAGGTGTTCTTCTGCTGGCACCACCATCGAGGCATTCACGGGGGACATTCCCAGTTCTTTAAACCCTCAGGACAAGCACACAAAAAGCAGGAGCTGAGGCAACAGGTACCGTCACGTTAGCATCCACGAAGGCAGAAAAAAAGCACGTGTTCCCAAAAATGCATGAGCTGACTCCATCCCAGCCCACAAGTGCCCGTACACACGCAACAGCCAACTTTCTGCTGGGAGAAGGTATATTTGGGTGCCAGAGATACCACCCTACTCTCATCCTTGTCCTTGGAGGGGGGACACCAAGGCAATGATGCTCAGAAAGGGGGGTCCACGGCTGTGCCCAAGTCTTTTTTGCATAAGAAACGTATTTGTAGAGAATTAATCTATATATATTTATAAACAACATATATGTTTATATCGAATCAGACCTAAACCATTTAGCACCAGACTCTCCCACTTCTTTGAGCAACCTGGTCCAGTGGGAGATGTCCCTGCCCATGGCAGGGGGTGGCACTGGATGATCTCTAAGGTCCCTTCGAACCCAAACCATAAGGACGTGCCTCAAAAGCAAGAACCCCAAACCCCAGCACACAGTAACTCCGTAAATACCAACAAGCTGAAGATGCTGAACACAACAGGCTGATAACCCACTGCCACCACCCCTGGGGAGCTCGTGTGACCTCCCCTCCCCGTGCCAAAGCCCCGCAGCGGAGGGACAGTGGTTTCCTTTGTGCAGCGGGGGCTGAGGGTCAGCCACCGCCAGGAGGAGGACAAAGAGGGGCTGGGGTGGGCATGGGGGGCCGGAGCATCCCGATGTCAGGCATGGCATTGTTTCCCCAGCCCTGGTGGTGCTACAGCTGGACGGGGGTCACACATCGGCGGGCTGCGTGCGAGAGCGGAGATCCCAGGAATGCATTATTATTTGGGCAGGCGCGTGCTTGGCCGGGCTGAGGAGCAGATGGCCGCGGCTTTCAATGCTCGCCGCCCTCCAGCATCTGCAGCCTGGGCCGTTTGCTCACCGTGGCCTCTCCCCATAATAAGGCAGCAACCTCTCTCCCCCCCTGCCATCTGCTTCAGCGAGACAGACCTTTGTTCTCAGCCAGAATATATTGCTAATTAAAATGACGATCAGGAGCGCACGCCGAGCCTGTTCAGCTTCGCACGCGGCAAGGTGAGCCTTCGCACCAACACCGACCGCCCCATTTTTCCCCTCTCTGGGTGCTTGCCCGGAAATCTGAGCAGCCAGAGCAGACCCCAAAAGATAACAAGTCTCCACGCCCCACTTTGCTGGTTGCCTTCAGCTGCAAAGCACCAGAGTCCCACCATAAATGCACAGGGAGCAAACCCTATCCTGAGCTGTTATCTGCAGGTCCTGGCTTTACAGGACACTTGCACTTCGGGAGCCTCACATTTGGACCTGAAGACAAAGATTTTCACCCTGGAAGGTTTTGCTCTGACAGTCCATCCCATGCTGGAAACTACTCTGTGCAGCAGCAAACGCGCGGATGTCTTGGGAGTGAGTGGCTTCAGCAGGCGCTGAAGGGACAACATCGCTGCTGGGGACCCACGAGCCAAAGGGTGCTGCTGCCCTACCACCAGCGTGGGGTCGGTTGCCCATGGCCACCAACCTGCTCCCCACCCAACCCTGCACCATCGCACAGAGCACCACCAGCTGCAACACGAGGCAAAAACCAGAATGAAAACAAGGTCACGGCACCTCCCAAACACACTGGGTCAGCTCTTGGCTGCCACAGGCTTGAAAGCCCAACAAGACCCACCACGTGCATCAAGAGTTCAGGACAAACAAGCTCAGGTGACAGGGAGAGCCAAAGATGCACGGCTCTGACCACCACAAGCTTTCACGTTGCATTTCTAGGTGCTTTCCCGACTGCAGCTCCATCGGCAGCGCATCCATAAATCTGCCAAAGCTCCTCGTTTCTCATCACGCATTAGCTTGGAAGCATCCGTGGGGACAAACTCCCACAGATAGGAGGGACCCTCAGCATCCCTACACCACCCTCTGCTCACAGCAGGGTCATCGCTGAATTCAGACCCAGCTGCTCATCGCTTCGTCCAGCGGCACCTGGAAAGTCACTGGGGATGGAGGTCACAGAACCGATCCCACGCCCAGACCAACCCTCCAGCCTCTCCTCTCGTGTTTACCAGGACGAGAAGGGGAAACAAGCCTCTCAGACAGAGCCTGAGCCCTTTTAATTGGCACCGGTTGAAAGGAAGCACCAATTAAGCCACGCTGCCCCAGTTCTCAGGCCGGCAAAACACCCTGGGCTGGAGGCAGGCGTGTGGAATGAAGGCAGCAGTGTGTTTATAGACGCAAGAGGAGAAAACTGGGCAAAGGCTGTTGGTTCTGCTGAGCCCCAAAAAGTCAACTCATCAGGAGGCTCCAACAACACCCAGCATTTCGGCCCCGGGGCCCCCAGTACCTTCAAGCAATCTATCCATGCCAAGAAGATCTTCTTCTAGAGTCAAGATAGCCACTAAAATTGGAAAATTGACAAAATTAGCCTGGTTGTTGCTCAAGTTGCAGAATTAACCATCCCCTCCACCCCAAAAGGCGCAACAAGAGTTCCCACCAGGAGACCAACTCCGGGAGCGCAGGGCGGTCACCTACCAGTTGGGTTAATGACTGACTTTGTTAATAAACTGGCCTTTTACACCTCCTTGGCAGCTAAAACACAGGAGGAAGATTAGAGTGGCCTTTGCCATCAGGGGCATCGCTTCCCTGGGGGTCGTGGGCAGATTAATGCTGATTTCAGGGTCAGGGCAGCTCATGTGGCCAGCACCAGGAGATGGACGAGCACCCCCATGGTGGTGGGCAAAGGTTACCGAGAACAGGGTGAAGAAACTGGTTCTGGTGGAAAAGCTTTTGAGTTACTATTATTATTATTATTATTATTATTATTATTATTATTATTATTATTATTATTATTCTAAGTTCAGCTGCATAGGAATAACACTGGAAATTGGAAATTTCTCCCTTGCAGGGTTGGGCATCCCCCTCCCCAGGTAGCTGCAGAGCTCCCCCATCTCTAGGAAAGCACAACCGAAGCCAGGAGACAGAGGAGGGGAGAAAGCAGCAGCATTTCCCACTGGAAAACTCCCACCGCACGCTCCTGACCATGCAACGCTGAATCAACAATACTTGGCAAACTGGGGCAGCCTGGAACGAGCCCAGCTCGCTCCAGGGAAACGCCGCTGTGGCCGTATGCTGACGCAAGCCACCAAACCCAACCACTCTTCACTTTTTGATTTTCTCTTCTGGAGAAGCAAGAGGAGATTTAGGGGTTGCAAGCACAAAATGCCAAAAATTTTGATCATAAAAAAAAAAATCTGGATTTTTGAGCAAGCATACATGGGGCACGGAGGCTGCCAAGAGCTGTGCAGCTCCCAGGGCGGTCAGCCTTTTCCGTTGCTGCAGGAGCACACAAGATTTTTGCTGGGGAAAGAAAAAGCAGAGGACTGAAAGGAGAAGCTGGTGGCTCTGGATTTAGGGCACTGTCCCGAGACGGCTGCCTTCTGCGGAGCTCTGCCTCTTATTCCCTGTCCCCTCTCCTGGAAAACACCAGAGCCATGGATGGGTTTTTGCAGACGAGCTAATAGACGAGGACGTGCTCCTTCTGCTCGCTGAGCTCCCAGCTCTTCATTAGCCACAGCGTTACAGCCCTCGCTTAATTGCTGGCCCGTCCAGCAGCCAGGAGCGCGGGGAGGCCAGCGGCACCCGGTGCATGTCACCGTGTCACCGCACCAGCCCGGTTCCTCCCCGCCTGCCCAGAATTTGGGGATGGAGCAAGAGAGGTGCTGCCTGGCATCCCTGGGGACAGGCAAGGGTGACCATTGCCTTCACGGGGAAGACCCCAAGGATGTCCAAACCAGGTTAGGATGGTGTGGGGACTGGTGACATTTAGGGGGTACAGCCCAACCCAGCGCTCGGCCCCTTCCCACCCACCTCCTCGCAGCCACTGGGGGTGATGTTCGGGGGATGTGCCTCCTCGCTCAGCGGCTCGATGACGGTCACCTCGGCAAAGTCCTCCACCGACTCCTGGAACTCCGGCAGGGACCGTCGGCCGTAGCGTTTGCCACCTTTGATGTACTTGGGCTGCGCTTCTGGGGAAGAATCTGTGAAATTCAAGAACAAAGCGCATCAGTAACGTGATTTTTGCAGATCCAGTTTGGCATCCCAGGACTGGTTTGGTTGCAGCGTTTTAAGCTGGGAATCGCCACCACCGTTCCTCCCCAGCAGCTTGCTCCTCTCCAGGAGTGTCACCCTCACCGTGGTATCACTCCTGCTCCCCCCAAAAAACCCCAAACCAAACCCATGCTGTTGCCAAGTGGAATTGGGGTTCTGTCTTCCCCAGTTCCCAGACCAAGTTTGCTCTGTTCGCAGGATGGAGAAGAAACCCTCAGCCTTGTGAACGCAGCCATGGAAAGCCAACGAGGTCTCTCCTCCGTGCGCTAATCTTCGTTACCAGCCAGGGGCAGGTTTAATTAGGGACAGTGTTGCACTTGGGCAGCTCAAGCCTCTGGATTACCGACACCTGGGTGACCGCTGCTGCTTTCGGTGGATTTAAATCACAGCTCCGTTAAAAGCACAAAAACATCCAAGCGAGTAGAAAAGAATTGGGTGAGTTTGGAGGCAAACACCTCCCGGGGGCCAACGTGAGCAGCTGATCCGGGCAACGGTGGGGCAGGTCCCAGCTTGTGCTGTGCAACTCATGCCAACTGCAAGCTGGAAATAACCCCGCGGAGCTGTCGGCTAATTACAGGGGTCTGCGCCGCTCCGCTCGCATTCCCCAGCTCCAGCTTCCCGCAGCAACCTCCTGCCTTCGGGGACTGAATTATCCAGGAGCACTCACAGACAGGGATCAAAACGAAAAATAAATAAGCACGTTTTGGGCTATTTTCAGTAAGAACCATCCAACGTCTGGAGCAGGGGGCAAATTAAACTCAGGGGCAAATTAACCAGGGATTCAATTAGGGAAAGGCTCTCCGCCACGCTTTGTTTCAGTGTTTGTTAACCTCACCGTCGAAACCCCCCCAGGACTCGATCATCTTTATTTTCTGCCACTTGCAGGGCACCGAGGCAGCGGCAAGAGCAGCAGCTTTTTAAAATTTTATTTGCAGAGCGCTCCGGCACAAAATAAATGCAAGAGTGCAATACTAATAAGGAGCAGGGAAGCCGTTCAATCGCTGACAAACGGTACGCAGCAAGCAGCGGGTCTCTAAACCCCCCCTGCCCAAATGCCTCCTTGGATAATATTCCTTTAGATATGGAAGAAGGCTTCAAGCTTGTTAGAGGAAAAAATATTCTGCAACTTAGCTATGCAATGAATTATAAAATACACAGGACCAGGAGTCCTTTGATTCCTCCAGCCTCGCGCTCCATCCATCCATATTGCAGCTCTAGGGAACAAACCCGGCGCCCGTGTTTGAACAAGGCCATTTTAACAAGATTTGCTGCAGCTGGGACTCCGCCACATGAAAGTTGGGTGATGAAGTGCGCCGATAGAAAAATCGCAACGAGACAGGCTGATTAAGTAAGAGCCCGAGAACAAAAGCAAACCTTATCACTCCTATTAAAGCCTGCCCGGTGGTGAACAATCTCCATCGAGCAGCTCTCTCTGAAATGCTAATATTTGTGGCTACTCATTCCCCCATTTATTTTCTCCCTGCCCTTGCAGAAGAGGGCTGGGGGGGCTTTGTTGGTTTGGTTTTTTTTTTTTGTTTTTTTGTTTTTTGTTTTTTTTTCTCCCAAGAAATAATTTTTCTTTCTCTAAGACAGAAACACACCTCGACACCCATCTGTCTTTGGAAGGATGGGGGGGGGAAGAAGCTGTAATTTAGCAATAATGAAGCTACGGTTAAATTTCCTTCTGGATTTCCTAATGCTCACAAGAGTCCTCTTTTCAACCCCTCCCCGACAGCACGTTTAGCCCCTGCTGCAGCTGAAAATCCAGCCATCCATGGAAACACTGGTGCCTTCCTGCCCTGCCACCTTGCAAGCACTTTAACAGCAAGCGGGGAACGGGAGAGCCTCCCAGCTTTTGTGTTTTAAGCATTTGGAGACTGGCAGCTGACTTCTCTCTCTTTCTTCGGTCTGAGCACCTGGATGTGCTTGATTTTCCCTTGCAATTAAAAAAAATATTGTGAAGCCTGAGAGCATCTCCGGGAGAGAAAGGCAACCCTTTACATATTGAGCAGAGCAGAAAGTTTGCTCCTGCCTTGCAAAGCTCCAACTTGTGCTTGAGCCCAGCCCTGCCAAGGGGGACCCCAGCCCTGCCACCCCAAAACACCATTTCCCGAGCCAGGGCACTTCCACTCGTGCTGTTCTTCCCCTGCAAGCCTCCGGGCACCTTCGTGCTGCTGGCTGCCAAGCCTCTTGTTCCAGGGGCACCGCACCAACGTTCAGGACCGCATCCTGCAGCCCCATCCCCGGGAGCACAGACCCATCTCCATCACTAAAAGCTCTGAACCGGGTGTGCACGGGTCCCTCCATACGTGCAGCATCCTCTCAGCTTCTCCACCCTCCTGCTTTCCCAACCCAAACCCCCAGCACAGCGGCCGGTGCCCTCGATGCTCACACTATCCTCCGTATTTAGGGAAAGTTGAGCAAAAAAGCAGCAACCCACGCTCCCTGCATGCTAAAAGTTCACCAAAAAGAGCAGAACTGAGTTTCTTCTTCCCAGCCAAAACTCATTGGGAAGGATGGAAAGAGCTGCTCAATCCACACACGTTTTCAAAGGCGCACAAGAAAACAGGAGGGAGATGTCAAGAAGTGAGGCGGATGCCCACGGGACAGCCCAGTGTGCTATTTATCCCAAAATCTATAAAATATCCCCCTGCACTGAATACCGAGGGGAGGATGCTCGTGCTGGAGCCTGACCTCTGGTACCCCCCAGCAAGCAAGGCGAGATGCTGCTCCTCATCCCCTCGCTATTGTGTGGCTGACAAACTGCCAAAAAGGGGGAAAAAAAGATAAAAAGAAAATAGGTCAAACTCTCCCTGTTTCCTACAGCCCTTGGCAACACCCGGGCTTAGTAAAACACACTCTCCGGAGCCAGCACCTAATTAGACTCTGGGGTCTGATCTGCCCCCCTGAACTGCCCCTGGGCTGGGGGCAAGAGCAGGAGCCGCCAAGTGAGCCTCTCACCCCCCTGCCCCCAGAAAACCCCCCCGAAATCTGCATTTCACGAGAATCCCCTGATTTAAGCGCTGCAGACAGAAGCCATCCCTTCCCCAGCTCGCTCCCTGCCATCCACCTCGGCAGTTAAACGTCTCCATGGTTAGAGATTTACACTTGATCTTCTGCCTTTCTGCGCTAGATAAGTCATTTCCAAATCCTGCTCTGCCCTCAGACGCTTTCCCTGGGCCCAGCATCAAAGCCATCGAGCGCAGACAAAAGGGGGTTTAGAGGAGGAAGACCCTCGCCCATCGTTTAGAGGTGAAATTAATTTCTTTGCTGCTTAAGATTTGGAAGGGAGGGATCTTCTTTGCGGCGGCAGACAGCCTACCGCTGGGCAAAGCGGCTAAATCCTAATCCCTGGAGATGCCAGGTACTGTCTAAACTCCTCGTCCCTATTTCACACTCTGGGCTCAGCAACCGAGACGAACAGGGGCTGCTGGGGACCTTGTCCAGAGCAGTGTGACTCAAACTCAAGATTTTGTCCCCAAGGCATTGCTTGTGCCTAACTCACCCCCCGTCCCCACGGTGACACCGGTTTTATCCCTTGTCCCCAGCCAGGTGTGCTGGCAGAGCCACGTCAACAACCTTTCCCCCACGGGTGGGATTCCTGCCAGGGCATCCCCCCCATCAGCTCCCCTTCGGGAGGGCAGCTCTGTGCTGGGAAGGAAAAAAAAAAACCCCAAAAAACCAAAAAAAACCAAACCAAAACCCACCAGTCCCTTGGGACCGCACGGAGGATGGCGTCAAGCTGCTCTTTAATTTGTCCTGGGTGTTTCCATAATCCTGCGCTCCACCCCAGTAATCCCTCCCTATCCAGGCTTCCGACGCACAGAGCTGACTTTTTATTTGCCATAACGGGGAAGAAAAAAGCCTGATTATTTTTTTTTTCTTCCCTAATCACCCAACTGATTTTTTTCCCCCCCTTTCCCTTCCCTTAAATCTATTTTATTGTCCCCAGATCCCCCCTCCTCACTGCTACAGTGACCCACGGGCAAAGAGCATCGGCAGCAGCATCCAGCCCGGGTCCCAGGGGGTCCCAGCAGCCTCAGGCTCACCCCCCAGCCCTGCGGCAGCATCTCTCCAGAGCACCAAACCCCAGGAATTTGGGCTGAAATTTCTCTGTAGCTTCATCTGGCAGCTCCGCAAAGCCCCAAGGTGCTGCGGGGGGTGACAGCTATTCCCAGCAGTCCCACTCCTCCTTGCAGGAGCTAAAACAACCACAATTTTAAGACATATTCTGGCTTTTTTCTGCTTTTTTCCTCCAGAGTCTCCCTCTGCCCAGCCAAGCAGAGCTGGGGTTTGCCCGGCTGGCTTGCCCTGCCTGGGTTTGTGTCCCCACACCAGTGTCCTCGAGGGGACAGCGGTGATGACAGCAGCGCTGGGAACTCCGCCTGCCTTGGTTTTCCAGGCTGCTTCCCAGGCAAAGTGCCCGCAGCCTGCCGGGACCGTCCTCCCTGCCAGTCTTCCCTTTGGAAAGGAAATTTAGCTTCTTTGCCAAGAAAAAAAAAAATTAAAAAAAAATAATATATACACACAGACATACATCAGCTGCTCTCTGCAAGCCCGAGTGCCTCTGCCACCTGCTGCTTCCTCCCAAAAAGTGGGAAACCCCCATCAGCCACTTCTGCAGGAACTCCTTTTACATCCCAGGTTTGGTTCCTTGTCCCCAGCCTGGGGGTCCCCAGGGGCTCTTCTGTCACCCCACGGGCTCCCTGTGCCAAGCCATCCTCCCTGAGCCGGACCCATGGGGACAGCCACGCGGTCCCCTGCCGCGTCCCCTCGCCCAGGGAGCCCAGACTGCCCGAGGGCTGCAGGGATGCTGCTGGGTGGGGACGCAAAGGCGCAAACCCTCCAGCTGCTCGCAGACCCAAGGGACCTTCCCATCGCCCGAGTCACCGGGTAAAACCACAGCATCGAGGCACGCGGTCCCTCCCTCGCACAGAAAACACTCTGGATGCAGCAAACAGCCTTAAAATCTCTGCTTCCCCCTCCTCCCAAATTAAATTTTCATTTAAATGATATGATTTGAGCTCTTCAACTCAATTTTTCCCCAAGCCCGGGGCGAGCTGGAGCACCAGCATTTCCACAGTCCCTGACAGTTTGACACCAACAGCAACAAAGCAGCTCGTTCTCCAAATCTCCGGTTTGATCTAAATTAAAAGCAGCAAAAGACTTTGGCGTTAACCGACCTGTCAAAACGCATTAAAAAAATAAATGCCTCCCAGGCTCGCCCGGCGCCGGCTCCCTACCTGCACCGCACGCCCTTTGATTACCTGCCGTGCAAAACCCAAGTGACAAATGTGTCCCCAAGGAGGGCTCTCTGTCCCCAACGCAGCCACCCTCCTCTTGCAGGGTGATAACCCCCAATTTAGCCTTTTCCAGAAGATTTATTTATATTTAAATCAAGCTGGAGCTTCTCAGCCATACGATTCCCCAATAAAATATGGAAAGCCAGATTCGTCCTCGTCCTCCTGGGCTGCCTCCTGCTCCGTGCCAGCTCCTCACCCAGGGGCTGGAAGGGATGGCAGCAGGTCCGACCCCTCGCCAGGCACCGGCAAGGCTCCCCCCTGGCTCCTGAACACCCACCGACCTGCAGGAAAACTGCCTTAAGGGATGCTGGGTGCCAGAGCTGTCACCACCCATCTCTCCAAAGCATCAAGAGCTTTGCAAACGAAGGGTGGGGAAAAAAAAATAAACAAAAATCCATCACTTGCATCTCTTGAGCCCTGTGGTTTTTGCAGCCTGTTTAAGGGGGAACATTTTTATTTTGCTGACTGGCTGTGCTCACAAGCATGGGATGCTCTAGCTGAGATTGATGCCCCAAGAGAGGAAACCTGGACTTTCCCTCTCCCCCTTCGCTAAGCTCTTTTCTCCTTTGGGGATTTCGCGCTCCCGCTGCTCTGAAGGCAGGATTAGGGATTTACATACAGGTGTGACAGCAGCTGGGGCTGCGGGGGCTCAGCCTTCCCCCAGCCCCACACCTCCCCAGTGCTCCCAGTCCCACCAGCCCCTTCTGCACCGGGAGGGGGGTGCGCACCAAAGCTGTGACCCTATTTCCTGCTGAGGGGCTAAAAAAAGCCACATTTAAGGCACGGTGAAACAAAAAGAAGGAGAAAACCTGACAGCAAGGACTCGGAGCAACCACTGCTTTTTCCAACCAGCCCCAACCTGCTTTGTCAAAGAATCACAGGATGGTTTGGGTTGGAAAAGACCTTAGAGATCATCGAGTCCCACCCCCTGCCATGGGCAGGGACACCTCCCACTAGCCCAGGTTGCCCAAAGCCTCATCCAGCCTGGCCTCGAACCCCTCCAGGGATGGGGCATCCACAGCTTCTCTGGGCACCCTGGGCCACTGCCTCACCCCCTGCACAGGAAAACATTTCTTCCCCAGATCTCATCTCCATCTCCCCTCTTTCAGCTTAAAGCCAAAAAAAAAAAAAAAATCTTGTCCAGAAGCATCTTTGGAGCAGACTGACCCTCCCCTGGGAGAAATGCAGACCCCTCGGAGCTGTACCCTACAGGACCGAGCTCACCCCACTCACCTCAGACACAAGGAAAGAAGAACGGACTTTAAAACCAAAAATCAGCGCTAGACAGGAGGGGGATTTCTGCTCTCCCAAACCATCCTGCCAGGCTGGGGCTTCTGTGCCAGCATCGCAGCACCTGGGGCTGGCTCCCAGCAAGCCCCAAAGCGCTGGAGGGGAGGGTGAGGGGATGCACCAGCCCCAGCTGGGAAAAAGCAGCAGCAGCATTAAAGCCGTGGTTCGGTTGCCTGACCATAACATCTGCTGCAGCTGGATTGCTCCCAACTATCCCCGGCCATCGGAGGTGGTGTGGGACAGAGCTCAGCCCATTAGGAGCCATGGGACATCTCCAGCAGCTGAAGTGCTGTTAGCTGGCTACATCCAGACATCATTTGCCTCTCCGGGCGTTTAGGTAATTGGATATAAATATCTAACAGCTCAGAAAGTGCTTTTGTACAAGGCTGCACAACAGACCTGAACCCTCCCTTCTCCCTAGGTCTGGGCATCCAAGCAGAAGAGCTGATCTCAACACCTGAAAAGCACTTTCTTCTTGTGAGAGCCACCCACATCTGCTTCGCCAAAGAAAATGTCCTACTGTAGATAATTTCCGTATTTACCTGGTTCTGGGAAGGGTTCTTCATTTGACAGGGTTCTGGATAAGATGAGGATAAGTGCTTCTTTAAATTGATCAAAGTGGACCTGAGGAAAAGAAAAAAAAAAAAGGAAGAAAGGAGAAAAATTAAATATCAGGCCAATAGGAAGATGGGCAGCAACGCAAGTCGCTCGGACCACCACGCTGGAACGAGAGCGTGCCCACGTCTGCTGACAACCTCGGCAAGGGGCACGAGCAAACCTCAGCCCGTGCGGTCCTGGGGCTTGGAGAAATGACAGCACGCAACGTGAAGACACAACCAGCATCTCTGAGCACACGTCAGAAATGATCGGTACCACGGAACGACTCGAAGCCGCTGCTTTAACGCCTTGGTTGGGTTTTTCCATCAACCCGAAATAACGTGCCGAGAGGACCAGGGAGCATCCCCATCGCCTGAGCTGACCCGGGCAGGGCCAGTGACTCCCCAGTCAGATACCAGTCCTGACCAGCGATGAGATACTGGGTTGGGGAAGTGCTCTGCTGCCCTAAGCTCCAGAAAACACTTTCCAAAGCGGACGGCAGAACGTCGCACCCTCTCCAGGGCAGCCCTGCCCCAGCTCCCGCCTGCTGCAGTCCCACCAGGGCTGGACTGGAAATACCAGGTCTGGAGCATGGCTATGGGAAAACAAGGAGGGATGAGCCTACCACTGGGTTTGAGGTTGGTTTTTTTTCCCCTCTTTGCCATCTGTGTCTTCCTAGAAAGCCTCCTGCCTCACCGCCACGAACAGTTGCAAAGGGGCTACAGCATCCTTCGCGGCCGCGCCGGGGAATGCCAGCAATGCCAGCCGCGGGGGACAGAAAACCGGGGACAGCTGGGGAAGCTATTTGACATGGGTCAGTGGCGAGGCAGAGCTGCCTGCTACGATTTTTTTTTTTATTTTTTTTTGGCTAAATAAATCTTGGGAGAATTTTTAGCCTTGAAGAAGAGGCTCTGTATTTAAAGACCCCACAGAGGCTGCTCCTGCGGGCAGAGCCGATCGCTGCGAATCCGGCACGAAGGGATTTTAATGCTGCTGGGGGAGGCACAAGCGGCAAAGCTCAGGTCTGAAGTTTGCCAGCTACTCCTGGGGGTTGAGCCAGCCCAAAAAAAAAAAAGAGCAGCGTGCTCCCCAGTGGGCAGGGGACAGCAGCGGGGCTGGGGGCTCAGCCGGGGGCACACGGGGAAGGGGAGAGCCTCACACGGCGGCTGGGGCGGTGGAAATCACCCCTGGGGCTTTAAACACGGGCTCCCCGAGTGATTAAACAGTTACAAACGTCTTCAGCACAGAAACTTGTCAGGGATGCCTTCATCTGAATACTAATTGCTGCCCTTCGTCTGGGGTACTTCAAAAGGACAGTTTACAGAGACAGGAGAATTTGCCTGATTAAGAAAAACTTGACATTTCGACTAAATGAGGATGAATAAAAGATGAGGGTGTTCGAATAACAGGTCTCCTCCCCATGGGAAGGGAACGGTGACAACAGCCATGGGGACAGACAGAGCAGGTCCCTCGGATGGGACCTTACGGCAGCAAGAAATTAAAATAAAAATCACTTTCCATCACTGGTGCAAACACACCGAGTGAGCCGGCAGAGTCAAACCACCCGGGCAGGCGTGGGGAGCACCACGGCCATGGCCCCTCTGCCTACCGTGGCCCCTCTGCCTACCGAGCCCGTGACTAGTGTTTGCCAACAAAGAGGGGGGGTGAAGGAAGGGGGGGCTGCGCCCTTGCCCCCGCAGCTGCGCGCCGGACAGATGGCTGCGGCTTCGAGGCCGCTGAGCGATTTTACCATGACCGCCACGTCCAAAGGAACCCGGGAAAGATTAGGCTGCGGGGCAGGAGGCAGTCATCCTCCCGTTCCCCCCACCCCGTGCCAGCGCTGCAGGATTTAAAATTTAAAATGCAAATGAGCAGCACAGGGACAGGGGGCGAGGGGTCCCACAATGTGTCGAGCTCTGTAGACACAGCCCAAGCCCCCCCCCCCCCTTCCCCAGGATATTTTTCTTCAGGAAAACCTCCAGCCCACCCTAACAGAAGATAACCAGGAAAACCAGGATCTGTTTGTGGCGTGCATTGGACCCTGGGCGCTGCGTGGCTGCATGCAAAGAGTTCAAGGAATGCAAGGGTTAAAACTAGAGCTGGGCTCAAGTACAGCCCAGGGGACAGCAAAGCCACAAAGACTATAGTATTTCCCATTTTAAAGAAAGCCATCCTTTGCACCCTGGGAGACAAGCTGCAGGCGATGCCCACATCACGGAGCACCCCGCACGCATGTGCTCGGTACCCGCACACCTCCAGCCCCCTTGCACTGGGATGGAGGGGCACAATCCTGCCCGGAAAACCCATGGCAGGGAGGCTGTGGGTACCTCCACGGCTGCGACAGCACCAGTTTGCAGCAAGAGTCCTTGGTTTTTTGCTTGGATAATATTCTCTGTGTTTGTGCCCAGCCAGAGGCGTGGATTGGGGACATGTCCCCGCACACCCCACAGTGAGACTAGGGCTCTGTTAAGTCCCTGGTGAGCAGAATTTTCCCAGAACAAGGAAATCGGAGCCAAACAAGACCAACATGCCACACAGACACAGCAAGCCCAGCCCAGCATCCCCACGGGAATCAGGAGCCAACCAAGCTGCCGGGCAATCCCAGCACCTTCGAGAAATCTTGACGCCTGCTTGAAAGCAACTTTGCTCTGAAGCCGTGACTTATTAGCACTAGAAAGAGAGGGTGCATGCGCCAAGCTACCTGCTGCTCCTTGCTGTTTGTCCCTGCAATGCAAAGCAGCCGTCTGCAAGCCCGGTCTCTCTGGGACAAGCCAGCATCAGCGGCTCCTTCCAGCTCCAGCTCCTTGATCTTTGAGCAAAGTCCTTTTCCCAAAGCCCTGTCCCTGCTTGCAAACCCCTTCCAGCAGCAGCCAGAAGGTTGCAGAGGGAAACGTCAGGTTGGGAAAGGAGAACCTTGCAATCAAGCCTCCTGCCTGGCACGCAAAAAGCCACCGTGCATTTCGGGGAGCAGCACCCCAGCAGGCTCCGAGGGGTGTATATTTATATCAGCCAGAGCAGCGAAGGGAGCTGACAAGCGAAACCCCACACCGCGGTGTCCTTGCTGCGGGTTTGCTAATGCCACAGTGCGGGGCGAAACCTGAACTTCCCGTCCCTGCTCGAGGACAGCCGCAAAGGACGGTCCGTGGGCACGGTCCAGAGGTGCCCGATTGACCCCCATCCCTGCAAACGATATAACTGCAGTCAGCCCAGGAGTGCTGTCCCCACGCTGTCCCCAGGGTGGCTAATTAAACTGCAGCTGGGAGGGGAGACAAGAAGGATGTGCCTGCAGCATCCTCTCTCGCAGACAAGCACAAGGGGCTGGAAGAAACAGCCTTCCCAGGGAATCCCAGGAATGGCTGTGAGCATCGCCTCCGCACGCAATCTGGGCTGGTTTGGCTCTGCCATGAGCCAGGGCAGGATTTACACCCCCCTGCCGGACCCCGGTAATCCCCAAAGCATCGCACAGAGCATCACACGGCACATCCAGCCCCTCGCCGGGATGCCGGCTCAGCTCCCGGTCCAACCGAGCATCCCCATCACAGTACATTCACCCCCGGAGTGGAGCCCCCGGCACAAAAGCCAGCACGTGGCCCCTTGGCAGACAAAATGCTCCCCCCTCCCCGGTGCCCTCCCGTAAAACCCCGTCCCTGGAAGCGCAGGCGAACAAAGGATGCTCCCACCGCCGAGAGGGACCATCTGCGGCACGGAGGCGGCGGGGCAGGTGCAAGGAGCCTGTGCTCGGGGAGCAACATGTTTGCTGCTATTCTCCGGACGAGCTCCCTGGGAAACCCAGAGGATTCGACAGCGATTACATCAGGCTCGCGCTTAGACATGGGCCATTGCTGCTGCTAATGAGCACTAACGCCAGGGAGACGCAGGAGACAAAGATTATTCCGACGTTCAAATTGCAGGTTGTAAGCGAGAAGCATCCCCAAAGACAAAGCAGGGGGAACGAAATAGAAATGCTCCTCGGGATGTCCCGTGCCCTGGGACAGCTCGGGATGGGGCGAGCGTGACCCAGCGCTCGGGATGCTTTTAGGGGCTTTTTGGGCTGAGCATTTACTGCATTTAACTTTGCTTTTTGCCCCACTCTGAGCACGGCACAGGGATGAGCGCTGCTGCTTTAGCGCTGTGACAACCCCATCTCTAGTGCTGCTCTTCCTCTCCCTTTATCCCCGCATCCCACGAGCGACAAAGCGGGATAACAGCATCCAAGCTCCAGACAGCCGAGCAGCACGGAAAGTCTCCGGTGCTCAAGCAAATGCCACGCTGCAAGCCCAAAGGTCAGAAACCTCCAGCTGGATCCATCCGTGCTCCAGCACCGCTCGCTGTCAGCCCCAGTGCAGGCGAGGAAGAGGAGGCTTTGGTCATTAAAGGAATTATTTTGTTCTGTGAAAGCTGCGGTTTGATAGGAAATCGGGTCGGGGTGGCTGCTTAGCTCATGTCTTTTGAGAGCCCTGGCTGCCCCGCTCTGTTTTCTGATTTTAACGAGCAGTGATGGGGTTTCAGGGTGATTTTAAGGGAAGCATCCAACGCGCTGTGAGCACAGCGTGCAGGGGAGATGGCGATGCAGGAGCACACGGACATCCCCGCTGAACACAGGGGTCCCCCCAAGGGCGAGCAGCGTCTGCTCAGCACCCGGGCATTTAACTCTGCAAAGGTACAACCCAAAAATGGCTTTGGAAAGCACGCGTGCTGGCCAGCCACAGCTCCCCTCGACACGGGCTGCTGGGATGGGCAGGAGGGAGGACCCACTTCTCCCCAAAAACACATCCTGGGTGGGTCTGCGATAACCGCAACCACCTATAGACACCGACATCAGGTAACACGGAGAAAAGCGGCTCAGTCTGACGCTGGACAATATTCTGTCCTTTTGAGAAACGTGCCTGACCGTGCAGCCCCATCAGCTCAGGCCAAGGTAAATCCCAGGCTCAAGCCCTGCCTTTAGCTCCCCATTGCACATCCTGCAGCCCCAGAGCCTCAGGGATGTTGGACATCCCCAAATTCCACCCATTCGGCCTCTTTCCATCCCCCTCCCACATGCGCAGGAGCATCCATCCCCCCCCCCATCACCCCATCCTTACCCTGCCTAGGAGGTTGCCTTGGAGGAGGGTCTGCTCCAGCGCCGGGGCCACCTCCTCCAGATGCAGCATGTGGCAGAGATCGGTGAGCTCCTCCTGCCCCAGCGACCCCGTCCCCGTGCTGTCGAAGCTGTCGAAGAGCTCTTTGAGGCGAGCTTCATACTGGTCCTGCTCGGCTTCATCCATCCCATAGCCTGCCACGCTCGCCTGCAAGGAGAGATGGAGCCGGTGAGCATCGACCGTGGCACAAAAAAGGGGGAAAAAGCCCAAAGAACGGGACAGGATCAGCCCACGAGGCTGTTTGCTGCAGTTCTTGTTGGCATTAAGTCAACTGGGTGCTCTGCCACCCCTCCAGCCTCCCGCATCCTGCTGGGTGAAGCCAGCAGTTGCATGGCAGAAAGACCAAAGGAAAAAAAAAAAAAGTCAGACCCTTGGGGTGGGGACAGCTCAGGTGGCCAGGGCAGCCCCCCCGGGTGGCACGTCCCTACCAGCCACCTCGTGCCACTCCACGAGCAGCTCATTTAGCTCAGCTGGAGCAGCTCAGGTGCTGCTGGGGAAAATTATTCCCTTGAGCTCCGCCGGGTCCCAGGTGATGCTTTGGCAGCCTGAGCAAGAAGATAAACATCCCAACAGCAGCAGGGAGCACAGCGTGGGGTGGGGAGGGCAGGACATCCCACCCTGAACAGTGCAGGCCAGCCAGCCGCCGCGGACACCCCCTCCATGAATGCAAAACACGTCCCTGCACCAAACATCCTCCTTTTTAAGCCGAGCTGGGTGCAGGGAGCCCCACGGCACCGTCAGCCCTGTTGACGCCAGCGTGCAGCATCCCTGCTGTGCTCCACAACCCCGCCACAAAGCCTGGGGAGGATGTGTCCCCGTCACTGCCCTGTCCCGTGGCACACCGCACTGCTGTCCTTGAGGTATTTCAGGTCAAACCCTGTCTGAAGGCAGAGAAGCATTTGACAGGGGACATTGCTTGAGTGACAGCAAAGCCAGCCCTGGAGCAGAGCTGAGCCCAGCACGGAGACAGCTGAGGGGCGGCTGCTCTCCAGCACCAGCAAACACAGAATCCCAGGATGGGTTGGGCTGGAAAGGACCTTAAAGCCCACCCAGTGCCACCCCCTGCCATGGGCAGGGACACCTCCCACCAGCCCAGGTTGCCCAAAGCCTCATCCAGCCTGGCCTGGAACCCCTCCAGGGATGGGGCATCACCCAAGTGGCTTCCCCACCACTCACCCAAGGGCTTCATCCTCCCCTCCCCATCCAGGATTTTTCCTCTCTCCCAGCCCATCGCTATCCAGAGCATCGCAGCCCCAGGAACTGTTTTGGCAGAGGAGCAGGGAGGGAAACGGTCTGTCTGAAAGGAAGGGTTCAGCTGGCATCCATTTACCCAGCCTGGCTGCAGGGTCCCCACACCAGTATAACCCAGTGCCACAACAGCCGTGGCACGTACGGCCACCGTGGGGGACCTGCCACCACCCTGAGGGGCACGACAGGCACCACAGCCACCATCGCTGGGGGTCACCAAGTGACAATGGACACCGCAGGGACCCAGCACCCCAAGGACACATCCCCGGGATGCACATTTCCCAAAGAGGGGGGGTTCCATCCAAACCCCATCGCTGTCCAGCTCTGCCACCGAGCAGCCACCTCCCCTCCTCCCTCTCAGCATCGCAGGGTTCCTGCAGCCACCGGTGTCACCGGCGGTGCTCACGGTCATCCCAGAAGAAGCAGAGCTGCCCTGACAGCAAGGTGCACCCCCATTTCCTCCCCCTGCCCGACTCTCATCTTAAGGGCATCGTGAGCCAGCCCGTCAGCTCGCACACAGCAGAGGGGAGAGCAGAAAAACCCGTCCCACCCAGGTGGCTGGATAACTGGGGAACCTCCGGGGCTGACACTGCAGCAGCCGCGTCCTTGGTTTTGCTGGATGCGGGGTTGGTGCCAAGCGGCACGCGGGGTCCAGGGGACAGAAATAGCCCAGCCCGGCTGTCCTTCCTCCTGCGGTGACACGGGCAAGGACAGCAGCATCACAAGAGAGAGTGGACACAATCCCCCCCCATCCCACATCCTCAATGTCCCCTGGTGTCCCCCCCCGATGCACCTTGAGCTG
>WKFP01014921.1:23761-62101 GCA_011057875.1 Pterocles orientalis | reverse complement strand
CCTAGGTACTTCATCAGCCAAAAAGAGCGAAACAACGAAGCGCACACACACAGGACAGCGCGGGAGGGCGGAGATCGGAGACGGCCGAAAGCCAGGTTCTTCCTCGCCGTTTTGCCGTCCCGTCTCCGGCCAGCGGCCGAGCGGGGACCCAGTGGCTCTGCGGCCGGCCTCTTCCCGCAGGAGGGATCGAGCTGGCTCCTCTCACCCCAGGAAGAGGCAGCCGGCTCCAGAAGCATCATCCTCAAGGCATGGCCGAGCGTGAAGCGTAGAATTCGGGGACGGGCAGACCGGTGTGCAGCGTCACCTGCAACGAGAGATACGGGCTCGGCCATGTCCCTCCGCGCCTGGTGGGACAGCTCGGAGCACAGCAGCTCGACATCATTCCCCAGGAGGGCAGAGCCCTGATGCTCACTGCGTCCGGGAAAACCCCGGTCCGTGGGCAGGGATATGGGCAGGATCCGCTCTTACGGACGGAGCAGCGGTGCGTGGGTAATTCAGGTCCTTCCACAAATATTTTAATTTGGGAAGAAAGCACAATTCCTTCTTTTACTGGAACAGCAGCATTCTCCCCTTTAGTTCTAGATTTCTAGAAAACTTTGTCTGAAACACAATTATTTCCCTCCTAATTAGAGTCGTTTTTAATTACCCATACACCTTTGAAGCAGGATGAAGAACGGCTCGGGTTCATTAGCAGCTTTTTATCCGCATCCCATGGGACCTCTCTGTTGTCGGGGGATTTAAGCTCTGCCTTGCCCAGAGAGCTGTCAGACATCAGAGGGGCTCCGGAGACGCGCTGGTCTCTTAGGGCTGCGCGGAGGATTGTGGTTGGAATTAAACCCATCACAGAGCAGGATGGTTTTACCACATCGAATTAATACAGAAACCTCAAAACCCAGCCCAGACAAGACGAGCTTCTTTAATATTTCCTAATTAACCACCGGCATGTCGCACGTTTCTCCAAACCGGGCAGAGTCCCCTGCCTCCAGGACCCTGGGGGTGGGACGCTCCAGGAGGGATCCTCCCAGGGTTTGGGATGGTACCAACCAAGCTCTGCCCCAGCGCTGCTGGAAAACTGTCACCGCCTTGGTGACAGCGCAGCGTGCCCCGTATCCCGATCGACAAGCCAGCAGAGCACGCCCTGATCCACAGATCCCTAATTTATACAGGCCACTTGCTGCCCTGGCACAGAGGTGACACCTTTGGCATCCACTGCAGAAGACGGTGACAAAATGACGCCCTGAGGTCACCCGTGATGTGCAACGTGTCCTAGGATGTGCCCGGGTGCTTGGGCGGTGCTGGAGGTGCAAGCGGTGGTCGCGTGGATGTGCCCAAGCCAGGCTGGGTGAACACGGGGGACTTGTTGGGGGGAGAGGGTAGCAGGGAGGGAGTTAGTGACAAGAAAAATAAAAGATGAAAATACCGGATCGGCCCAGGGAGCCACCGCTGGGTGATGTTCTGGAGAGCTGAGAGCTTGGGAGAGAGCGAGAGAAGAGGGGTTTGAAACTCCCCAGAGGAAAATAGGCGTTAAAGGTGTCCTTCTCCCTGGTAATGCTCCTGTCGGGGTCCTGGGAGAGCTGTGAGGGTCCTATGGGGTCGTACCACAAAATGGAATTGTCCAACCCCATCGACTGGGGAGGGCTGGAGAACCCTGGAGCTTCACCAGCCCTGATGGAGAAACCTGGAGCAGGGAGCCAGAGGCAGCAGCTGCAGCTGCGGGAAAGCCTGGCCTGATTTTAGAGACTCACAGGTGGTTTAGCGCATAAATTTAGGTTTTTCCAAGCTGCCCCTGCTGCACAAGAGCCCTCCCCGCCCCACAAAGTCCCCGTGGTACTCTGGAGAGCGTGGTCAGACGTACCTGCACGTTCCTGTTGAGGCTGACCGCAGGGAAGAAGAGACCCTCCAAGTTCTCAAAGGCGACAGGCCCTTGCTGGTCCTCGTTGATGGAGAACGTCAAGGTCCTCCTGGTCAAATCCAGCAGCACTCCCACCGTGGCGCCTTTTGTTATCCCGCCCTCGGTTCTGTGGGGTGAGAAGATCAGAGTGTCGCTGTGCCTTGATGTCCCTCGTGCTCCCGGCTCAGGGTTCAGCCCATGGACCTCAAGGGCTCACGATGCTGAACTTCCCAGCTCGCCCAGGAGCCCGGCCATGAGCCGCACCCATCCCAGCCGTGCCTGCAAATCCCCGGCCACCTCCTCAAGCCTCCCGCAGAGGTGCTCTCCACTTGCTGTGATGTCCCCAAGGGCAAAGCTACTGACCAGAGCAAACACAGCAACACAACCATGGGATCATGGAATCCCAGACTGGTTTGGGTTGGAAGGAATCTTAAAGCCCATCCAGTGCCACCCCCTGCCATGGGCAGGGACACCTCCCACCAGCCCAGGTTGCCCAAAGCCTCATCCAGCCTGGCCTTGAACCCCTCCAGGGATGGGGCATCCACAGCTTCTCTGGGCACCCTGGGCCACTGCCTCACCCCCCGCACAGGAAAACATTTCTTCCTCACATCTCATCTCCATCTCCCCTCTTCCAGCTTCAAACCATTCCCCCTCGTCCTGTCCCTGCATCTTCTGACCCATCAGGGAACAGCCCCGAGGCTGCAGGAAGGTGACACCGGGATCTCCTCAAGCCACCGCAAGCTTCCAAGCCCCCAGCTCCGCTGGCCCGCGGGAGAAGCACGCCAGAAGTGTGGCACAGGGACAAAAGCAAACACGATTTTCTCGTGCACGAGTGGCAAGGCTTTGGGTGTTAACGGGAAGGGGGTGTCACAGAGGAGCTTGGGGAAAGAGTCACAGCGGGCAGTGAAGGAAGAGTTGGAGCAAGGCAGAACCAAGGAGGCAGGGAACGTCCTTCCCTTTGGGACATCCTCTAATAGAGGCGATGAGGAGCGATGTCACCCTTCCCGTGGGTGCCACTGGAAAAGCCCTGGGCTCTTCCCTGGGCTGTGGTCTCTGGGAGGCAGACCCCATGTTCCAGACCACGTACCTGTTGGTGTGCGAGTTGTTGTGCATGAACCAGCTCCGGTTATTGTCCACGTACATGGCCCAAGCCTTGTCGTCCTTGCCCAGCATGGCATCCTTGAGGACATCGATGCGTGCCACGCCAAAAGCCGGGTCAGGGTGGTTATCGTACCGATCGATCGACAGCTCCCAGTAATGGAGCCCTTTGGAAAAGCCCGTTTTCCCCAGCACGACCCTGTCGTCGTAGCTGTTGCAGGTGACAGTCAGGTTGTCATTAGAAAAGATGATGTCAGCGTGGGCAGAGGAAGGATCGAAAGAAAACCAAGCGACTGGAACACACAAACAACATCGGGTTAGTCCAGCGGGAGCGCGGCCATCAGCCGCCGAGCCCTGCGGAGCGGACGCGGACCAGCGCATGCTGCATGCAGGGCCGACACGGCGCGCGGAGGCACGGCGGGGGCGAGAAGCAGGCGGGGGGGTGCACAGCGGAGGGGGCTGCGGGCTCGCGACCGCACCGTCCATCACGGAGGGATGCTCGGAGCTTGCGCAGCTGCAGCCTGCCAGCACTGCTGAGGCTTTATGGCCGGGATGAGTTTTGCTTTCTCTGCTCCCCGGTGTCTGCCTCCGTCCCCTCCCGCTGCCTTTGCTGGTGAGCCCGCAGGATGCTCACCATCTCCTAAAATTTGGTCCTTGCAGAAGGAGGCGCGCGATCCCAGCCAGGGCTCCAGGCTCTAGCTAACGTAACTTACTCTTAGGATTAAGGGTTACTCATGCAAGCGGCAGATTGCAGGGTCAGGTGCAGCGTGGGGAGGGGACTGAGGATGAGCAGATAAACTGCGTGGGTGCGTTTGAGGGCTGGCAGTCCTGGGAACCAAAAAAGCACGTACAAAGGTCTACATGGACAGAGACGCTACGTCACACCGAGAAACCTCCCTGCAGAGCAACCGGCCACACGTAAGACAAGAGCTAGCTCATGGGAAGGCTGGAAAATGCCCCAAAAAACCTCCACAACTCAGTACAGCTGCTGGTTTAAATGCACGGGGCTGGGTTACTGCAAATCTGACAGACACAGCGGCACATCCTCGACAAGACAGAGGCACGGAGGAGTTTCACAAGCCACCAGCCCGGTTCCCCAGGTGGTATTTTTTTTTCTCCAGCGGTCACTGAAATGTGAACTGACACATCCACAAAACACTCTCACGCCTGCAGGAGTAAATAACGGCTTGAAAAATAAAACACTCCGGTGAGATGATTTATTCATCGAATTTATTGGATCGTTTCACAAGACGGCTCACATGCACGCGGGCGCCCCGGTTTTGCAACTCGACGGAGGCGGTTCCGTACCTGCCACCATTTTTTTAATGTCAACTGTGGTCATTCCCAGGGAAAGGCATGCGGGAGAGAAAACAGCACGTGAAAGTCGGCATTCGGGGAAGGAAGGAAACAAGTTCTGCTCGCCTGCTTCTCCAGCGAGCACACAGACCTCGCAGCGTATTGCATAAAGGTGGGGAGAGACGGGGCGAGGATGGGTTCGGGCTGGGAGCGGGCGCACGGTGTGTGAGCTGCCCGAGGAGGGAATCCCGCAGGGCTGGGCATGGGGGTCCTTCTCCCGGGGGGACGAATGGGCCCGAGCTTGCAGGCAGTCTGGGGGCGGGGACAGGCAAGCAGCTACCCCTGTACGAACTGGAATACGTATTGCTTTGAGCAGGAGGATCCATTCTCAATTACAGGGTCACTTCCAGAGCACTAATTTCAGGTTTCTCTTCAAAATCATATAGGGGAGAACTTAAAATGCCTTGCCATCATATGGCAATGACCTTTCCTCCTCCAAATTTCCTACTGCCGTGACATCCGAGAGCACTCTGCAAGCAGGGTACGTGCAAGAAATGCTGCTCACTTGCCAAAGAAAAGTTAAAGATTAAAACAAAACAAAAAAAAAAAAGAAAAAGACGAAAGGATAAGTAACATGGGGTAGGTGGCAGTTAATAAATATACTTGCCTAATTGAGAGTAAGGCGTTCCTTGTGTCTCAAAAGTGCATCCTATAAAGAGATACTACATTACACATCACAGCTAAGAAATTAACAACCACCTGAAAAACACTCGTGACATTGAACCATTAACTAAGCATCCAGCCAGGCACGGGAACCCTGATTCATTAAAAGCCAGAGAGCGTGGGGAGGGGTCGTAAATACAACCCGTGAGTTCCAGGGTGGGTTGTTGGCCGTTTTGGTGAGTCTCACCTCTGGGATGTGTGGAGTATCTGCTCGTCCATGGCCAGATCCCAGCACAGCCTTCAAGAGCATCACGTCTGCTCAGGAGACCACATCATTGGATTTTCCTCCAGAAAAGGGGCAAGGAGTTTTAACCTTGGCAGAATATCTTGGCCGCTTCTTAAATATTTTCTAGATTGACTCCCACTTAAAAAATCACTCCTGGGAGGACAGAGGCTGATGAAAGAGGAGCAGCCACTGGTGTGTCCGGTGAATAGAGACCACCGACCTCCCCGGGCTGCCTCCCCTGCGTGTGTGCGGTCTGGGCAGGAGCGGAGCAGGAGACGGGGTCCCTGGGGGCAGATGCATGGTGGTGGATTTTAAGGAAACCCCTGTCTAGCTCCGTGACTGGTTTTCGACTCTCTCCTGGCATGGAAGCAGGCTTTACATCCTGCCAACGTGCGTGTTGGTGGGAAAGCATCCGGCCACAGTGCCGCGGCGAGCGCCGAGCAGCACCTCCCGAGGCTGTTTTAATGAATCGTGCCCCGTGCCCCTGTTCAAAGAGTGGCTTTCAAGGTCTCTGCGCATCGCTGCGATACAATTTGACCCGAGTGTGAAACAGCCCAGGGACACACGGGCACATTCAGGACCCCGTTTCGCCTTGCCCCCCTGCCCCAGCCCGCGGCTGCAGAGGTCCGTACTGGACACACACGTATTGCTCACGGCCATCGCGGTGGAGCTCGGTACACTGGACACGAAAAGTAAGAAACGTCCGTAAACAAAACAGAGTTCAAGCCATTAGCGCACAGCGGTACAATGAGAAAAAAAAACAAACATAAAAAGCACAGAGAAAAAAAAATTGCAGGTCCCCCGGTTATTCTGGCAAGGGTCATGCTGCGGCATTCCTCATTCCAGGTGATGGGATGGAAATCAAACAATCGGGGGCCCCCATTCTTCCTGGGCTTACACCCGAGGAAACCGTGAATTCCTCCATTGGAGCGGTGTAAATCCAGAGAGGTGGAAGAATCAGGGCCCAGGATCTTTAGCAACGGAAGATGTGCAAAGACTGGTTAGAAAACAGCTCTGAGAGATGCACTGTGCCTGCGGCTCCTTCGCTGGCTGCCCGACACCGTCACTCGTCCTGCCCGTGCCGCCTGCGTCCCACCGCGGCCCGCGAGGACCGGGCGCAAGGAGGCAAGCAGAGCGCTCGTGGGTGCTGCCAGACGAGCGAGGTTATCACGGGAGTGGTTTCCTCTGCTCTGCAGGAAACAAGACTTCGATACGATCACGGCTGGTTTTGCAAAAGCCGAGCCCAGTGCTCAAAGCCGAGTGGGTGAGAGCCCACGTCTTCAGGACCTTAGGAAGCCAGGCTGCAAGGGGTCTGTGAGCTGGCCTTAGCAGACCTGCCTTCATCTAGACTTGCTTCTTTCTTAAGAGGGGTCTAGATTCAATCGAGCAAACTAGATTTAATTGAGCAAACTAATTTCACAGAACAAATCTCCCAGCAGAGGCTGCGTTTTCTGGTTGTACAGGGCAAGCAAACCATTGAGATGTCGCCCCCAGGGAGGGTCTGTTCTTCTGACTGTCCCTAGACACAAGGACAACGCAGACTAGAGACGAGGGATCTGCTCTGCAGGCTGGCTGAGCGAAATGGTTCAGCCATGAACCCTGCCAAGAACAGCACCCACGTCAGGAGTTACTGTGCTGCTCCGTCCCCCCCACGCCTGAACCTGACCGTGCTGGTACGGACAGATGGAAACGCCACGAGAACTACGCCACCGAAAGTCCCTCGGCAGCAGGAGCAGGGCACTGACAAACAGAAAGAGTTCCCCCTGCCATCCGCATGTCATGGGAAAAACAAACACAACGGAACAAAACAAACAAAGAACTTTGGAGATGCCCAGAAGCACAGACCAAGAGGAAATGCCAGAGGCACTCAGCTCACCGGCTGAATTCAGGGACTGTAAAGAAGAATGCAAGCTCAGCTGGTGGGCCGAAGATCTTAGCTCAAAGTAGGATCTCCCCGGAAAGCTGGGTTGTAGATTAAGGGTGGAGGAGAAAGGACTCATTCTACGAAGCTGCGATCTTTCCAAAGGCACTGGAAAAGGGAGGGTCTGTTCTTCTGACTGCGTGTCTAAACGTAAGATCAATGCAAACTAGAGATCAGAGATCTGCTGGACGGTGTCACTCCATCGCCCAGGACCAGACCTTGGAGCAGGAATGTCTGGTGCTGTGCAACCCAGCGAGACCCTTCAGGAAAGCTTTCCCTCTGACAGTATTGGCAATAAACACATTTTCATCTTCCAAAATGTTCCCATGTCATCATGACAAAGTCAATAGGCTTTTTCTTTAAAAGGGAGTCCTGCACCTCTTCACAGTAACGCACCTAAAAAAATTCACAGGTTACCATGCACACTTCCCATCGTTCTTTCATAAATCTCGTACCTTTTTGTGCACAATAATTACTGGCGTGAAAGCTAGTTGGTTGGTAAGGCTGAAAGGCATTTTGCAGGGCTGTACTAAGCTCTAGAAGCCTAAGTACCACCAAGCACCCACCTTACTCAAAGGTTGTTCGGGATGTTGTGCTCTTGGTATCCCTTTGTACCTGTCAAAACACATCTGAGCCTTACAGTAAGAATTTAACTCGTGATTCACAGCAAAATGTCAGAGTAGAGGGAACCTCTTGGGTCACTGGTTTCCGTTCCCCGCTACCACAAACGGTCACCTCCTGCAATTTTTTCCCTAGCCTTGCCAAGGGATATGTTAACGTGAAAATGTAGAATCCACCATCCTCCGCACATTCCCATCAGACAAACTCCTGAACACTGGATCCCCAGCCTTCCTGTCTCAGCTGTGAATACGGATTGAGCTGGAAATCGTGTTAAAACAGATCAAAGGAAACATTTCATTGCACCGTGGATTGTAACTCCTGCGACTTGCAGCTGTGCGAGACTGTGGAAGCAAAGCGTCAGTGGGTTCAGTGGGTTGGATAAATTACTGCACAACAGGTCAATCCATAAACGGAGCTCAAGGTTAGGGAGCGATGTGCCCTCTTATATCTACCAAGAGGGAGAGGAGCTACTACCAAGAGTAGCTGGGCTCATGGCTCTCCTTAACTAGCACCTACAGCTCTTTGCAGAGTATTTCCCCTTGTGTTGCTCACCCCTTTCCAAAAGCTGCCTGTTAAAAAGCCCTGAGGGTCACTCCATGGCTGGTAAGGAACTTAAAGCTGGGCCCCAGATGAAGAACTGGGCTTGAAGGAAGAGAAAAGCTTGACTAGGCTGGGGAAGGGCTGTCCTGGGTGGTGCCCAAGCCCCTTTGCCACATCCCCAGCTCAGGTGGGCGGCAGAGGCAGCCAGGAGCAGCTGCTTGTGGTTTTGGCAGAGCTGGCCAAGTTTGGTAACCCGGCTTTGGCTTGTGTCTCACCGAAGCAACAAGAAGTTGAAGCCAGGCTTGCCTTGAAACTCTGCAGCCATGCCTAAAAGCGGGGACTCAGAGCAGCCAAGGCAGCTCCCGGGCACACGGCTCTTCCCCGCGCTGGCTCTCAGTGTATGGCTGCAGGCAGCAGGAGAGCGTGGCTGAAGGCACGAAGCAACCCAAGGGAAGGGCTGAGGTGTGGGCAAAGACCTGGGGAAGGGTAATAATGGACCGTCAAGTTTTGGCAGGAGGAAGGTTGAACCTCTGCACCAGCAAGGAGTGTGGATCTGGGCTTGGGGAGCAGGCGCAGTCCCCTCCTGCAGTGCCAAGCTCCTCTTCTCCATCTCCTTCTCCATCTCCATCTCCATCTCCATCTCCATCTCCATCTCCATCTCCATCTCCATCTCCATCTCCATCTCCACCTCCACCTCCACCTCCATCTCCATCTCCATCTCCATCTCCATCTCCATTTCCACAATCTCCATCTCCATTTCCACTTCCATTATCTCCATCTACACCTTCCTCTCCATCTCCATCTCCATCTCCATCTCCATCTCCATTTCCATCTCCATCTCCATCTCCATCTCCATAATCTCCATCTTGGGCAGGTTGGTCCTTCACCCTGTCCTCCAGCTTGCTGGACAGCCCATGGAGAGAGACAACACTGGAGGGACTCAGAAGCCATCTCAGAAATTCTTGGGGAGAAAAGCAGCCCAGCAGCCAGCCCACCTGCAACCAGGAGATCTCCTCCTCTGTTCCTTGCCACCGTGCCTGTTCCTGGGAGCGGCCGTTTGCATCCCACCATGACCAGCAGACCAGAGCCAGAGGTTTCTGCAAAGCCTCTCACAGCTGCTCTTGCTGCAGCCATGAATGCTACCAGCTGTGGGGAGGATGAAAATGAGAATGTGCCGAGAGGAAAACAGACTGTTTTTTCCCAAAGTCAGCAGCAGACTGGCCAGAGGGTGGAAAATCTGGATGAGGAAAGACTGGGAGAGCTGGGGCTGCCCAGCCCAGGGAAGAGGAGACTGGGGGAGACCTGAGGTCTCCCAGGGGCGAGGACAGCCAGGCAGTGCTGTCACCGGCCGAGCTTTGTCAGCTGCCAGTGCCCTGGGACAAGGTCACCTTGCAAACTTTCTTCCAGACTGATTTTCAAGCCTACAGCTGAACTTTGTTCAGCTGCTGAAGAAACAGAGAGGTGTTGATAATGAGGATCTTCATCCCTGGCAAGCCCCAAGCCTGTGGGAAGGGTTCTGGGGCACGGACCTGCTCCCAGCCAGGAGCCACCTTGCCCTGCTGTGGCACCAAGCACTGGTTTTAAAAAGTGAATGGCAATTTCTTCAGCTGCAAAATGTCATTTCCTTTGGGATGAGCAGGAGAAGACGTGTCACTCTGCAGGTTGCTGTAGGCTTGTGTGTGTGGCAGCTTCCCGTGGGACATCCCCGTGGGTGCTGCCTGGCTCACCTTGGCCGTTCGGCGGGACAGGACCACAGCAGCATGCCTGCAGAGTCTTACATTCCCCTCATCCTTGCTTTCTTCAGATGCTGAAACCCTGCAAGACATCTCACTCCCCACCAGCCCATTTCCCTGCTCACCAAAGGCAGAAGAAAGATTCCAGTTAACTTCCACAGGCTGTGGGTAAGGATCTGGTGAGCGAGGACTAGAAGCCAGCTTTTAAATAACTCCCTCTGAGCAGAATTTCTTACAGCAGGACAGCCACGTTCAGAGAGATGTTCTCTTCATATCCAGCCCATCTCTTCTTTTGTCCCCTTCTCCTGCAGGAACACTTTGCAGCAAGCTGCAGAGCATGGCTGAAGGGGAAAGCTAAGCCTACTTCAGACAAAATAGCACTTCAAGGTCAGAAATAAAAGCCAAACCGAGAGCTGGGATGTGCGAGGCAGCTCTATTCAACAAGTCAGTCAGATATCCAGAAGCTGCATAGAGATTTAATTTATTTCACTGTGAGTCCAAAAACCTCAGACGGTCCCTAAAAGCAGAAAAAGCTCCAGGCCCCCTTGACTTTTTCTTCTTTTTTCTTTCGTGATGGAATAACAGAAGGCTGAATGCAGCAAACTTTCAGCTGATGCTCAGAGGAGCGAAAGGTTTGCTCTCTGGCACAGAGCGAGGCACCAGCCCCAAGCACAGCCTGACCTGCTGGAACCACAAACAGCTATTTTTTTTTTTCCCCAAGTTCCTTCGTATTTCGGAGCTGCGCAATAGGCAAGCTTGGCATGACAGTGAAAAGACCTCTGAGAGGAAAGCAGAGCTGGAAAGACCACGGCAGGGACCCTGCAAACTCCTGGCTGGGATGGCTTAAAGCCCAACTGGTTTTGGTCAGGAAACTGTCTCAAATGGGTCTTACGAGACACAGACATGATGAGAAGCCAGAACTCTGCTGTCTCCTGCAAGGGCTGGTGAGGCTGGGTGGTGAAGAGGGTGAGAACTGCGGACCTTCAGGCTTTGGGATCAGTCCTGGCCACCCCAGCGCAGGGTTGGATGTGGGTTGTCACGTCCCTGGATCTCCAGAGGAACGCTGGAGCTTCCTTGACGCTGGTGTCCAGCTTTGCAGACACGCACGCAGCTCTCAGACGGACGTGGCAAGGTCTGCGATTGGAGTTTTCTGCCTCTCACGTGAGAAAGGTTTGTCACAGGTTTGCTCTCCACTCTACCTCTGTCACACATCCATCCCATTCCTCGCCAGCCTGTCCTGTCCACGCATCCAAACCCGAGACATGCTCCTTCTGAGCTGAACAGTTATCTGCTGCAGATGAGCGCAGGCAAGTGGAAACGCTCTGTATAACCTTGCTCTGCTTCTATCTGTAAATCAGTTTTTGGCAGAAAGTCCTTTCTTCTCCTTGCTCAAAGCCACTGCTCTGTACCCTCCTTCTGCCCCACCAGCATCCCCACGAGCTCTGTTTGTTCCCTCCTGACCCCAGACTGCGCCTGCCGGCAGCTGCTGGGGATTCCAGAGCCCGACAAGAGAGATTTTCGCCTGGGAGTAAGGAAAAGGGATTCCACTGAGCATGGAAAGCACCCAGGGAGGGGTTTCTCGCCTGGCAGCAAGGCTATGGAGTGGGAGAGGTGCCTGGAGGGGCTGATTCCTTGCTTCACAGCTGCATCGCCCACTGCTTCTGCCTCCCACCTCATTTTCGGAGCTAGCCTTAGGACTCTCCACCTGCATGGCAGAAGGAAGCCGACTTTCTGCGATGGATTAAGTGACTGGTGTGACAAATGTACTTCAAGTTAGGCGGGGAGACTCCTCTGCAACCTGTAAGAGGATGTTTAATATTCTAACTGAGTGCCTGCAGGTGATGGAGACAATGCCAGCGTGGCTGGCTGTACATCCCGTGGGTCTGTGAGGACATCCTTGTGGCTCCACGGTCCCTCTGCTCTCTGTCGTGCACTGCCAGGGGCTGCAGGAGATGTTGTGTGATTATGGCTTTGTGCAGCCACGCACAGCCCTCAGTGTTTCAGGAGCACCGTTAACAGCGTTGTTTTGTTTTAAATGGAATGAAAAAAATCATCTGAGCTTCCCTTTGTGTCATACAAACCCTGCAGCAACCCAGCTTTAAGTCCCTCTCTGCGGGATGCCTCTCACTGTACCTCTCCAAAAAAACATCTTCTGCAAAGGAATGGGGTGAGGGAGAAATCCTGGCACTGTTCAAAGCTCCTGACATAACCTTTCCTCCTCCCATCCGCGCTGGCTTTCCTGCAATGATTCCTCGGGCACTGGAGGACCAGCGGAGTGGTTCCCTGTGTCGCAAGGCTAAGCTTGGGTGTGCTGGACAGGCCCCACGCGTGCGTGTGAGCGGTGTCCGAGCGCGTCGGGCTGGAGCTGGTGCAATGCCTTACCCTCAGAGGTCTGGAGGACCAAGGTCTTGCTGTATGGGCTGACTCCGGATTTGTTGAAGGCTTTGACGCGTGCGCTGTACGTGCTGTTGAAGTGAAGCCCGTCCACCGTGCACATGGTCTCCTTGCCCACGTACACCTCCTGCAAAAAAAACCACAGGCGTGGGTTAGTGTCCTGATGGCGGGGGTGGGAGAACAGCTCCCGGAGGTCGGGATGCACGGGGTTCAGCCATGCTCTGCTAAATGGGGCAGACTTGTGAGCAGTGATATGGCTAAAGGAGAGCAAAACAGCCCTGTGATTTGTTTCTTGACAATGCTGTGCCACAAAACCAGTTTCTGAAGGGGGAGGATATGCTACTCATACACAACCAGCTCCCAAAGCATCAGTCCCAGCCAGGCTCCCACTGAATCCCGGAGGAGCTCTGCCAGAGAGAGGAACTTATACAGACACAGCCCAGGACACAGAAACACGCTCGCAGAGAACAATTTTCCATGCTCTTAGGTGGCAGGATCAAAGCGTTCCTGGAAAGAAAACAAGGTGATTACACCAAACAGGCGCTGACTCACCGAGGCATCACACTTCTGCTGCCCTAGCCCTGCTCAGAGGAGAAGAGCTGTGTGCCCAGGGACAGCGGTGAGCAGGGCTACGGAAACACGGCTCACAAAACCCTGTAATTAGCAGATCCCATGACAAAACCATTTGCTGCCCTTTGCGGCAGAGCAGCCCTCCCTTACCCCAGCGGCAGGAATAGCGTGCACATCCAAGCCCCTTCCCACTGCTGGTGGGAGGAGGGAAGGCTGGCGTGCTGGGAAATTGCCCTCGCCTTGCTGGGGTGGCTGTGCCGAGCTTGGTCTCCCCACACCCAGCCTCCTGCTCCCTTCTCCCTCCAGATCCTACTCCCGTCACCTCTCTTCTGCCTCGGCTCTGCTCTGGCTCTCGCCTGCCTGAACTTCTCGTGGATGAATTCAGAAAATGTGATGGGCTGGTCCCTGCGCCTGCTCTCGGTGGATGTGAACACGCCAGGATAATTATCAGCGTGTCGGATTAGAGAAAAATCATATTTTAATTGTGTAATTACAGCAATTTAAAAGCCTTCAGGCCTTAAACACCTCTGCTTACCGGCAGCTGGCAAACCCTGAGTCTTTCACGGCAATTAGCATACCTTGCATGAAATATTTAGCAACCCAAAAAGACGGAGCTTCGAATATGTGCTTTGTGTTTGCAAGTCATATTGGTCAGTGGAAAGGTATTTCCACTCCCTCAAATAACTTTGCTCCCCGAGAGAACCCGCAGTTTGTCTGCACCGTCAGCTTCCCCAGGCACCCCAGCAGCATGTTTCCAGCGAAGGAGGGGACTTGCAAAAAATCTGGGGGACTCTTTGGTTGCTTCAAGGCAGGGCACTACCAGAGGCAGGACCAACACTTTGCTGCCAGGACTGGTTTTGTGCCCCGAGGACCTACCCTGAACTGGCCGCCGTTGCCGTCATCGAGCTCCAGGATGTAGCCCTCCACCTGCACCGTCGACAAGGGCGGCTGCTTCCAGGACAAGGTGGCACTGTTGTTGCGGGTGCAACACTCCTCTAGCTGCAGGATCGGCGGGGCCGGCACTGGGGAGGAAACTAAACACAAATTAGTGTAACCCCGGCTGCCAGCACCCCAGGGGAGGAGCAGGGGGTACCTGTGGCATGCACGTTTCGGTCGGAGCATGGAAGATGCATTTATTGCTTTGGAAGCCAGCGTGGGACATGGGATGCAAGTGCAGTCTCAGGTGTGAGATGGGGAGGAAGCAGAAAGGATCTTTCTCCAAATAAGTTCCATTAAATTCCTCCACGCCGCAGCCTGGTGAAGCTGGGATTTCCCCAGAGCTTCTCTGTTTTCTAATGCATTTTGGTGCCGGGTAATTATAGCCCTCGACCTGCCAAAAAGAGCTCAGGGTCCTTCCATGCTGTCCCAAGCAGAGCACCCACTTTGGGGGTTCCCATGGGGTCCCTGGGGCTGCCCCCTCTGCCAGCTCAGCCAGCAAAACACCGCCCGGAGAGGCATGAGAAGCACGAGCACATCTCAGAGAGGTCCCAAACAGGCACCAGGCAGTCCCTGTGCTCAGCCTCTGCGCGCCTCTGGAACTGCAGCTGGGAGGGTATCACCCCATAGGCTGTGTACCCTATATGCTGTGCACCCTATAGTGTCCCGTCCCCTCCATGGGGGACATAAAGGACTGTAAGGATTTTTTTGGCTCCAACTGCTGTATTTGAACATCCCCAGGTGTGCAACGCAGCCCACTTCTGCTCTGCAAAGCACGTAGGGGTGCTGCGCCACAGGGAAAGGGGATGTCCACCGACACATCCCATCCCCTGGCCAGGGAGAGCCCACCCAAACAGAGCTGCTCATCCTCCCTCCTCATCCTCACTGCCCAAAGCCTGACAAGACCAAGATGAAAAAAAGGCATGGAGAATCCAGAGAAGATGTGGAGGAGCCACGGATGCCTGGGAGAGAAAAGGTGGACTCGCTGGCAAAGGTTCACCATTCACCTCTGCAACTCGTCCACCTCCTGGGTCAGATCCTCAGCAGGAACCACCAGGCTGAGGGCCTGGGGAAAGCGAGTGGAGAAAAACCTTGTGTTACAGCAGAAGGGATGCTGCTCGTGCCCGGCACGTGCTGGGAATGGATGTGGGATGCCCTGTACCTATGGATGTGGGATGCCCTGTACCTATGGATGTGGGATACCCTGTACCTATGGATGTGGGATACCCTGTACCTATGGATGTGGGATGCCCTGTACCTATGGATGTGGGATGCCCTGTACCTATGGATGTGGGATGCCCTGTACCTATGGATGTGGGATACCCTGTACCTATGGATGTGGGATGCCCTGTACCTATGGATGTGGGATACCCTGTACCTATGGATGTGGGATGCCCTGTACCTAAGGATGTGGGATGCCCTGTACCTGTCGCTCAGCTCTGCTCTTTATCGAGACCGCTGGTGCTGACCTGTCTCTCCTGGTGCTGCGATAAGTGTTTGGGAACCAAACCTTCTGCAAAGTCTACAAAACGCACCAACTGATTTCCACAGCGAGGGTAAGATGAGAGGACAGCCTCTGTCAGCTCTGCCCTGCCTCCACAGAGGAGGGCGGGCAGCTAAACTAGCAGCACATTTGCTCTTATTAATTAAAAATAACCCTCTGGGCTAAATTGCAAGAAGGGAGGGCAGGAACACGCTAGTATCGCCACTTCAAATTAACGGCCTGGCTAACGATGAGCACCAACGGGCGCTCCCGGCAGCCGTGCCCGACGCACCCCTCTCACCAGCGGGGCCATTATTTGAAGACGGTCGTTATCGTTACAGAGGAAGCGTGTGGCCAGCAGCCTTCCTGTGCCTGACCGCTGAGAAACGCCGGTGCGTGCTAATGGCTCCTGAGCCAGGAAACCCAGCCGTGACGGCAATGAAGAGCCATGCCAGCCCCGCAGCTGGTGGTTTTTCCTCCAGGAAGCTCATTTGCACCAGCTGAAGGAGCAGACCTACGGTCAATGTCCTCCTGAGCTTCCCTGCGTCACGGCCCATTTGCATCTTCTGTCTGCTTCCCGGGGCTTGCCAAGTTGTAAATTGCTCACAGGTTGCAGCGGCTCTCTGCTTCCTTTTGCAAAGCGATGCAAATGCAGCGGCTCTCCGCTGTACGGGAGAGCGAGCACAGAGGGAACGGAGAACAAGGAGGAAATTAAAACTGAAATGAAGGTCTGAAACAACAGGGAGAAGGGAGGGAGGAAAGACCCTGAGCTAAGTGGCGAGGCTCCTTGTGCCTTTGTGTTTGGAAGGACCCGCAGCAGCAGCTCATGAGCTGGCACATGCCAGACAGCGCTGAGCAGGTCAGTGTGTGCGAGCAGAGGTTTGGGAAGCATCTTGTGCTGCTCCCGAGACCTTGGTCCCAACCTCCAACAGCTGAGCAGGAACCAGCTTGGCTCTCCTGGCACTGCAGTGTGCTTTTTAAAGCACTGTCAGGCAAAACCACGCTCCCAGCACCTTGATCTGCCACACAGCTGCCCAGGGGTTTGAGATAGGGAGGAAGACAGCTGGCCCAAGGGTGCAAAATAGACAGGAACAGGCACAACTCTGGGTCTGGGGTGCCCAGTCTTACTGGGAGAAGATGAAAAAAACTTTCCTCTGCTGTCCCTTCCCTGGGATAAGTTGCATGGAAGCACTCAGCGTGAGCAGAACCAGGCTTTCGCAAGGCACTGGAAATATTCTTACCTTTCATCTGCACAAAGTCGAGCTGATGGATGGACTGCAGCAGAGGGGCGTTGTCGAGGTTGAGGTCGAAATCCGTGGTCATCCGGGGTGTGAGCGTCCCCTTTCCCCACTGGTCCTCGGTTAAGTGCACTCTCCTGATGAGAGCGTCGGAGATCTGGTGGCAAGGAGCAGCCTCAGCTACCGAGGACCTGGCTGTGCGCTGCGCCTTGTCCCTGCCCTGCTCTCCACCTTCCCCATGCCTCCCACGCTGCCACGTCTGTCCCTGACTGCCAGAGGCTGGGACATCACCCGTGGCTTCCACCATCGCTGCAGGCTCAGATTGACCTGGAGCTCTGGGGACTATTTTAAAGGCAGGGTATAGTACCAAAGTGACGGTGGGACGCAGTTCTCAAGTGCTGTATGTCCATCTCTCCCTGGAGAGCCGGGAGACAGCACGTTAGGAGATACCCCACTGCCTGCCGCAACCCTCTGCTCAGAGTCAGAAATGTCCCTGCCCTGCTTCTGCTTCTGTCCTGCTGCAAACCTGGAGGCGATGACAGGTTGGACCCTGATTTTACAGCTGGAAAAGCCATCATCCTTGGTGTAACTCCCCCGACTCGGCTACGTTCCCCCCGGTCCCTCGGCTGCGCGATGCTTTTCCCGCTCCCCTCGTAGCCCCGCCGGGAGCAGCTCCACACCAACCTGCAGGAAGCCGCTGGGGTCGTTCTCCTTGATGACCTCCAGGCAATACTCCATCAGGCCCGTGGTCTGGCGCAGCTTGACCGTGCAGTGAGAAATCTGGTCCCGCACCACCTGCAATGGGACGAGGACAGCGGCGTTACTGGGAGCTGTGGGGTTTTGGGAGATGGGGAGCAAGGGGGCTTTGGTGCTGCGTGGGGACGGGGACAGGGTCAGGGCAACGTGGAGGGAGACAAAGATTTGAAAGAAGAGAAAAAGGCAGAACTGGCCAAGATTCAAGCATCGAATTCCAGATCTTTGAAAACCCTGTGAACAACAATAAGCCTTGTTTAGCCAAAAATTATTAACCCACACAATTATTCAAAGCAGGAGGGCAGTTCAGTGCTCTGTCTTTAATTAGACAGCTTCCAAACGACAGCTTATGAACTCCATGAAAAGCAAACGCCTCCGTCCACAGATACACAGCTGCTGCTGCAGCATCCCTGGGGCTGCCCCATCCATCCCTGGCACGGAGCCGGGCTGTGGGGTTGGCTCTGGGGCCGCTGCACCCAACCAGTGAGCCTGGTATTCTGGTATTTCCAAGAGGAATGCATGCACCACCTCCCCCAGCTTCAGCTCTGACTGTTTGAGCTGCTCATCCGCCCATCAGCTGTGATGGACCACGCTGCAGAATTGCCTCATTTTCTCCTCTGGCTGCAGCAGGAGCCTGGGGATGAGCTCAGAGGGAGAGATGTGCCAGGGAGAGGAGATAAATCCTCCCCGCAGCGTGCCAAGCTCTGCCTGGGGATGCCCAGGCTGCACGCTAAACCACATCTTCTTGCACCCATGGATGGTATCCCCCCAGGAACGTGTTTCAGCATCCCAGCAGTGGAGTACAACCACGTGTGTGGTTCGGCCGGTGCCTGTGGGCTCTGCTGACCTTCCCCAAAACCCAGCGGGGAGGATGGGGTTCAGGCTCCGGTACCGTGAGGGTGTATTTGAAGGCTGGCTGGTCCCTCAGAGCAACTGCAAGGTGCTCCCTCCCCATGATTCCCCCAGAAGGAGACACTGCGGGTCTGTGCCGGGCATCAGCGGGATTTCTGTCTGCAGAACAGGCAGATGGACCTGGCAGCGGATGGGAGATTGGCAGAGCAGCTCAGAAAAAGAGATTTTATCCTTTTTTTATGTGCTCATGGCAGATTTTTATTTTTTTTTTTTCAGGAAGAGCTTTAAAGCTGTGTAAAGTTCTCCAGGAGCACTGCACAAAGCTACGCAGCTCTAGAGATCACAGCTATTCGGGATGTTACAGGCAGTAAAGATGAGCTTTGCACCAGCATCTGCAGCTGCAGTGTGACGGAAAAGACTGCAATAAAGAGCGATTAAGATTTCTGAAAGCACAGTTGTGTCCTCAGCACTGCAGTCGGTGAATCCCAGCGCCTGTGTGCCCACCGCTCCGTAGGCTGAGCTCCTCCTGTGAGCATCCCTCCTGCTCCCAGGGACTGCGAGGTGAAATGAAGCACATGGCATCCTCCTGCAGTGAATGAATCTGGGTTTCAAGCGGGGTGATGACTCCTGCAGGGCAATCAATCACATCCCTTAATTATAATTTAATCATCTCTACTTAATCACCTAACAGGAAGAAAGGAATCACCAGTCCTGCAGTTTGGGACAATATATCTCCTTCCATAAAATGCTACCAAGCACTCTCCTAGCTGGCTGCTGATTTTTAGGGAGCACCCATTCCTGCTGCTTTTAGCAATCCCAGCCTGGTGTCTCCTGGCTGTGGCAGAGGGGAGGAGGCTGCACCCCGTGTGCAGGGGGGACAAGGCAGCAGGGGGAGCTCCCATATTGCTTCTCTGGACCAAGATGTGTGTATGGAGGCTTGTAGAGATGCTGGATGGCTCTCAGAGAGGGCTAGCAAGCAGCATGACTGGCACACTGGGGTTTTGGCCACAAACGCTCTCATTAGAATGAAGACTTCTTCTAGTGCCAGTTTCTAATGCTTGAGTGCGCTGGAATGGGTCTGCTGGGATGAAGCAGAGGCAACAGCTAGTCCTGGAGATCTTGACTCCTACGCTGACCTCTTCCAAAAGCATCGTCAAGTCCCTGGGCTTCCTTTCTCCATGGGGATGCTCTTCAGGGTGGGATCCAGCAGATGCAGCAGGGGTGCAAAGCCCTGCAGCAACCTGCAGCCCCTGCCATGCAAGACGAAGCAGCCCTTCGCATTAATTTGATCTCTTCTGCCCAGAGAGAGCGTGCAGGGGGGTTGTTCTGTGTTTATAAGGGTTGTTGGCTGCCTGGACGTTGGGTTTGAGTGTGAGATGAGCCCAGTCTGTGGGCTCTAACCTTGCCGTTAGAGCATATCCTGACTGTACTCACCGAGCCAGAGCGAGCTTTTCCATTCCCTGCCCGCTGGGCTGCAGATGGGTGAGTGGGATCCCACCCTGAACGCCCAGAAAAGCAGCTTCCTTCTTTCACGTGAGACCCCTCTCTGGGGAAATGCACATGCCACCAGGAGGACAGCAAAGATGGGATTGGTAAAACAATCTTCTTATCTTCTTTGCAGTTTAAATCTCTGTCTGGTTTGCCCAGGATAATGAATTTGTGAGCCTCTCCCTGCCTGAGTAGATGCTTTCGAAGTATTACCAGCAGAACTGCCATCTGCTCCCACCAGCCAGATGTGAGCCTCCAAAAACCAGCATTTTCTCGGTGGGGACAAGCACGGTGTCCCTGGACAGCCCTGGACACGCGACACGGCTACCAGTGAGGCGAGGGGACCTGCCACCACTGCTCCAGTGCCAGTGTGGGACCTGGGGGGCTTCCTGGGACTGTCTGGGAGGAGGGAGCTGGAGCACGGAGGTGTCAGCCCCGGCTTTGCCCCTCTCCCCGGCAGCGGTGTGAGGCAAGGCCAGCACCAGGCAGCTCCAGGCTGTTTAATTACCGAGCTTCCCAGCAGATTAACCCTGCTAATTAAGGTCTGGTCTGGGAGGGAAGTGTTTGCTGCAGGCTGCAACCGAGGCTCTGTAAACCTGTACACATGTGGGTGCAAACTGAGACACAAGAATAAGTAAAAGCTTTTTTTTTTTTTCCTATAAAGGTGGTCAAAGACCAGAACAGGGAGGCTGTGGAGTGTCCAGCCTTGGAGATGTTCAAAACCTGAGCGGGGCAGCCTGCTCCGGGTGCTCAGAAGCTGTGTCCAAGGCAGCGGCTGTGGCTCTGTCCATGTCCACACCTTTAGCCCCAGTGATCCTGCCCTTCTGCAACTTTGGGATCCCCTTCGGGGCTCCAGCTCCTATTCATCCGGAGAACTGGAGCACGAAACAGCAGAGAGGAACAGTGAGATTCCATGGCACTCTTCAATTAGGGAAAGGAAAGGTTTTAAAAATAAGACACAAACATCCCCCACACCTTTGCAGGCTTGGTCTAATCCCAGTGGGGCCAGCAAAGCCCCCAAGTTTTTCATATGGCCGTAAGCACCCTGCGGTTCTCCTCACGCATCAGCTGCTGTCACCCGGGATTTCCACTGCTCGGAGTACCCCCACTCCTGGTTACCCCAGTAATGACGAGTATTTTGATGCAGAGAGCTGAAAGCAACCTCAAGCTTTTGACTCGTGCAAGCAAACAAGTCTGTGTCGGACTGAGGGGCAGCCTCAGGAGGCCACAGAGGGCTTGCAGCATCCATCAGACCTCCAGGAAAACCAGGCTGCGGTGAACTCCGCACGGAGGCAGAGAGTTTACAGCCTTCTCCTGAAACCACACGGGTAAGACACCTCAGGGAGTGGTGGCATCTTCTGGGAAAAGGGCGTCTGGGCAGCTCCATACGTTTTGTTTGTGGTTGCTTTTACCAAATGCCTTCTTTAGGTGCCAAAAGAGGCAACAGTCAGAACCTGCAGCCTATAAAAAGAACTTTTACTGTGCACTCCCAGCAGCTCACTACTATCTTAAAATAGGAAATTTATTTCAAGAGCTTTTCTTCCCTACAAGATGACATTAACTATAATTTACATTTTAATACAGCTCCTAGAAGGCAATAATATCTGCAATCCTCTCTACCTTAATTTCTTCCTCACCTTCCTCCTCTTTTAATACTTGGCTAGCTAACTGGTTTTTAAAGGTGCTCAACCTCCCTTGAACCTTGGCTCCTCAGTGCTCGGGACGAGTCCTGCCGGGGATGTCACGCGGAGGGTACGGAGCTCCTCACCCCAGGCACACCGTGGCTGGGTTACGGTCACCGGCACAGCCATGGGGACAGTGGGCACAGTGCATCGCTGCAAACTCTGATGGAAAAATCCCTGAGACGGATCCTGATGGTCTGATTACGCTGAATCCCAGAACCACGCGTCCTCTGAGCAGAGCATTTCCAGGTGGATGTTTCCATAGTGACTTGCCTCTTGCTCCTGGGAGAGGAGGCTCAGGCTGGAGCTGGGAAAAGCAGAGCTGCTGCGTCAACAACCCTGTGCGACGTTGGCGGCGGCATGTCCTGGAGGCTTGCTCAAGCCTGTTTTGATCAAAGACACCAGAAAACATGGGAAGGTGCGATATGGAGACCTGGTGTGCAGTGCAGAGAGAGCCGCTGGAGAACATGGCACGAGAAAGGTGGGAGGTATCCCTGCCCATGGCAGGCGGTGGAACTCGATGATCTTTAAGGTCCCTTCCAACCCAAACCATCCTGTGGTTCTATGAGTCTATGGACAGATGCTATGGAGGACAGACTTGATGCAGCTCTTCAAAAAAACAAGCCGAAAGCTTGAGGGACATCAGAAAACCAGAGACATCCCTGCAGCCTGATTACAGCCCATCCTCAGCGCCCAGCCCCTGGTGCCCAACAGGGGAAAACAGTGCGGAGTGTGGAGGGGTTTGTCAGAGAAAGCAGCATTTATCTGCATTTTTGGGAAATAGCGCACCTCGTGATGAGCTTATCTGACCTGTGTGTCCTGTCTGTGGTGCTTCAGTCCAGAAATGACAAGGTACAGGAAACCAAACCTGTGCTTCTGCCCTGTTCCTCATCCTGTCACAGCAGTCCTGATCACCAGAGAGCTAATCCAACAGGGGCACCAAGTTTTCCTGGAAAATCCTGCCTGTAAGCCCTAAAGAAGGGCCATGGACCAGCGTTTCATCTCTGGAGATCCAGCATTATGGTCAGGAGCCCTCAGTGAGTGTTTCCTATATAAAATCAGCCAAATTTTGCTTTTAGAACTTCCTCTGGGAAATGTGACAACCACTGTTTGCCTGCAAGGGCTCTGCAGCCAAAGCACCGTGGTGAAATCCCAGAGCAAAGGCACTCCATGGCCTGAAGGCCAGAAGAAGGCCAGAATTGGCCACCATGCTGCTTCGAGCTTAAAGAAGGGGCACACAGAGCTCAGTCCATGGGTTCTGTGGACTGGGGACAGATTTCTCCCTGTCCCCTGCTCAAACTGGCCCACGCCATAGGGCATCATCCCTCGGGGAAGAGCAAACCAGGGTCAGCAATGAGGAGCAGGACAGACAAGAGGGTCTGTCCTGGAGGTGGAACAGGCATCTGGCCCCAGGTGTTCTGTTTTTAAAGCCCATGTTCTTAATTTTGAATCCAAGCGTAGGAGGAGGTTGGGGAAAGGCAGGGAAACGTCCCTTCCATGTTCATTTCCTCCCAAAGCTCTCCCCACGCTGGAGCAATTAGTGCTGGCCCACAGGCAAACCTGGACTGGTGCCCGCCTCCATGAAATATGTGTCAAGCCAAAGTAGGTCAGTCCTGAAGCTGAGCCGAGCCCAACTCCGAGCGCTACACAGGAATGGGATCCGTGCATTTGAGTCTCACTGGTCAATCTATCTCCTCGTCTCCTCCTCAGCTGACTTGCCCTGGGGACATGGCAAGTGGACACACAGGCCAGGCTAGGATATGCTGGATTGGTCTGTAATGGGAAGGGGTGAAGCTCCCACCGCAAGCTGGTACCGCTGTCCTAATGTGAACATCAACCAGGTTGTCCCTCCCAACACCCTGGAAGGATTCCTGCTCCCTCTGCAATGTTTCCAGTGCTCCAGAGCCTCGGAGCAAAGCTGGGGGCTTTGTGACCCCCCCAGACAGCCCCAGCCTCGGGCAGCGGGGCAGATGTCCCGTCAGGAGCCAGCTGCTCCAGGCACAACGCTTGTCTCATCGTGTTCCCGAGACCTTTCGAGCGAACCCAGCCCTCCAGCTGGAGCTGCAGGTGCTGCCTTTGCCCAGGGGGTTCCTTGGAGGGGGCAAAGGGGAAACCGTCCCACGCGCTGATGACCCAGGCAGCCCCTTCCCCTGGGTGACAGAGCATGATGGGGACAGTGGCAGTGCCGGAGAAGGGGGTGCTGGGGACCAGGCTGCAGGGTTGGTGGCAAACGCTCACCTTGGTGGCCTGCTGTGGCCAGGGGACCCTGTGTGCGCACAATGGGGACAGCAGGGAGGTACCCAACAGGGCTGAGCCTCTCCTGCACCCCCTGTCCTGCCTGCAGCTTGCGAAAGCCAGCGAGATCCTCTCTGTCCCTGTCCCCAAGCCAGAGGGGAAGGATGCGTGCTCCCCCCGGCTGTGTGCCAAGGCTGTGTGTCCCCGCCTGACGATGCTGAAGCCCTGGGAGGCAAATCTCAGTGTGCAGGACTCAAACGGGCACTCAGGGAGCTGCAAGAGCTCAGTCCTACAGGGAGGGAGGCTCAAGGGCTGATTTTAAGAGCCCAGTTTGAAATCCAGGGGCTTTTCCTTCTTGCAAGGGCCAGGCCTGCCAAATGACAAATCCCAGCTGGTAACAAGGGTGGACGGGGGTGGGACATGTGTTGGAGGGACAGGTGATATGGTAAGAGCAAGCACTGGGATTGCAGATCCTTTCCTCTGGCCAAAAAGTGAAAAGCTTCTGTGGGTTGCACTCAGCAGGGAAATTGTTTTGTGCTGCCCGGCTTTGTGAGAGTTTAATTAACCATGGCCTGAAGGGGAAGAGGGAAAAATAAGCCCACCAGGCAGTGGGGGTCCTCTCTGCGCCTAGAAGACGGGCTGGCAGCGTGGCATGGCTGTTTGGGGTTGTGCTTTATTGTCAGACACCAGGCACCGAGGCTGGGCTCGGTCCCACGAAGCTGCGATTGTCCATCTCCCGATGGAAACACTCACGAGCCCTCGCGTTGCGGTGCCCAGCGTCCTCAGGCAGTCTGCAGGCAGCCCGACAATTCACAATTCACAGCGAAACCTCAGTGAGCACAGAACAGAAAACACAGCAATTCCTGCTCCTGTCTGAGGACAAAACTGGCATCTCATGGTACCAAGTGCCCCAAGACTTGAGCTGAAGCCAGCAGAAGTTACAGGCACTCAGCATCCCGCAGGATCACGCTAGTAGCTCGGAAGCAACATGGGACACCAACAAGGTCATTTTCCAGCCTGTGGGTGCTGTACGCATGGCTCTGCTGACCTAATGACTGGTAATTGGCCCAGTAACGGAGTAATTCAGTGGGAACGGCCACCTGGAGGGAGCAGCGCTTTGCTCAGGGCCCATCGTGCTCGGAGCGGGCTGGGCATCTGCAGCAAAATGGAATTCAGCCTCAAGAGAGGCTTTCCCGTGACCTCCCCACTCCTCCCACGGCACTTCACCCCAACAAAGAGCATCACAGTCCTCGTCCCAGGCTGTGCTAACCCTGCAGAAAGCTCTCTGACCACTGGAGCCGGTGGGTAGGGGCTCACCTTCAGCTTGTGCTCGTGCTCCTTGTTGACACGGGACAGCAGCTGGGCTTTCCTTCTGTTGAGGGCATCGATGAGGGCATCACACTGGGCCACGAGGCAAGCCTCGAACTCCACGCTGTTCTCCTGCGGGTCAGAGCAGAGCAGCACAGCTCAGGGCACATCTCAATTTCAGTTGGGAAACCTGATTTTTTTTTTTTAAGATACCACATGGGTCATTTTTATATGTGCAGCTGCACCACTGCAACACACAGATCCAAAGAATTAGGACGTGGGGTGCTTACGCCTTTGACTCATGGCACTGAGGAACAGGTTTGGTCCATCCTACCACATCCTTGGATCTGCCTATGGCAGAGAGGGGAAGGGCTGGGGTCTCTGCAGCTTGCTCTGTGACACAGGCAGCATTGGGAGGAAGTTTTTGGGAGGGCTGCAGGGGGGTAACATGAAAAATCAGGTGTGGGTCCATTTGGGAGAGCACACACTAAACCAAACTGGGGAGATGCGATAGAGGAGCAGCTCATCCTGGTGGGACGGGGCTGTTCCTCGGCCAGGACACGGTACCTGGATTTGCTGCACCATGTTGCGGAGCTGGACCAGGAATTCTTTTGCTTCCTTGGCTCTGTCTGACAACCCGTTCAGGGCCTGGGAAAGCTGGCTCTGCAGGGGGAAGAAAGAGCAAGGTCAGTTCTCTGTCCTGGACTCATCCTCGTGCTGGAGGAGCTGATGGGTGTGCGATTTGGGCTGGGGATGGACTGCATCCTGGGGTGTGTGCAGCCCTCAGCAGCCCCCGAGGTGTCCTTCTGCCCTGAGTGTAAGGAGAGGAAAAGGAAGGTTAGCCATCATCACGGGTGTCCTGGGCTTGGGAAGCAGATATTCAGTGTCCACCTCCTCCCCAGGCTTCCCTGGGTGGCCAGAGAGGAGCCACCATCCATCCTGGGTCTACCTCCCCTGCTACCTCCCCTGGGTCTGCGCTCTCTGGGGAGCCAGATCCCCAAAATCCCGTAGGATCCGACCCACGTCTGCTGAGGATGATCAGCAAGAGGGCACGGGTCAGGCTGCCTGAATCAGACTGAAAATCTCCCAATCCCTCCGGAAAGCTAAGGTGAAGCGGGGTCCTCCAGTGCCACGCAAAATACCGACTGTCCCTTCTTCCTCCGGCGCTGGGGGTGGGAGCACAGACCCACAGCCTGCTCCGGTCCGTGCTGAGCTGAGCGGCATAACACGGTAATAATAACGATCACGTCTTGTGCTTTGTCATTTTCATGGCACTTTCCAAACATTAACTCCGGAATCTTCCCCCTTTTTTTCCATGATTTCAGTAAGAGTTATTATCTCAAGAGCCGGGCAAATCACCCACGACAATTTACCTCTTGGAGAGATTTTTCCCTCTTTCGTGGGCTGCAAATTGCCTGCAAACTCCACGCAGGTTTCGAGGTGTGCTCTTTCTTTGGGGCACACACAGAAGGGGACCCAGAAGACGATTGATGCCCCCAAATCTCCAAAAACTTAACGTGACCATCCCTGCTGCCATCAGGGGAGTGACGGTGCAGAAGGGATGCGAGGTCACCGGAGCGCAGCGCCTGCTGAGATGGCACTGGGCTGAAATCGAGAAAAAAAAAAGAATTGCTATTGAAGAGAGGAGGTAGAAAACGAATGGCGACCGCTTAATGGCCCAGAAAACGACCTTACTGCTGCTTCCCCAGGAGAAATTAATATAACCCCAGTGAGTTCTGCATTTCCTTTGTAATTTATCGTGCCCGAGTCATTAGGATGTGGAGCTAATCAGCAAATGCATCACTAATAAAAAATGGGATTGCTAAATCAGCTCAGCGGGGTCTCCCCCTCTCTCCTCCCTCCCCAAGCTGGAGGAGAGCCGAGGCCGGAGCCCCAGCTGCTCCCCACGGCGCTGGCAGCCCCACGCACCCCAGCCCTGCCTCGTCCTCTCCGTGTGCCCTGCAAAAGCCTCCGTCACCCTGCCCACGCACGGCTCCAGCCCTCCCAGCTTTAGGAAGATGTCTTAAACCCAACAAGGTGGTTTGCCAAGAACGGAGTGCTGCAGGGCCCTCGTTTTCGATAACGCAGGCAGTTAATAGAAAAAATCAGCAGGAGTTTGGTATGTTTACAAGCTCTTCGTTAAAATTGCAGGATGGTGGGTTTTCTCCTTTAATAAAGTCTTTGGGAGGCTTTTCTATTTTTTTTTTTCTATCAACATACATTTCAAAAGGGGATCTTTATACCAACATAACTTTTGGAGATTTTCCTAGTGAGAAAGCACCTTAGATGTGCTCTTAAAATTTAACAAGAGCTCTGCAATGCCAGTGTCCACATGCAGCCCCTTCACCCTGGCCACCACCAGTCCCACAGCACAACGGTTCCACCATGCAGCCACCAAAAGTCCCCAGAAAGCTGGTCCCTCGCCTTCAGACCCTCCCTCCCCGCAGCCTGACACCGCCTCTCCCTCCTTGGCTCAGCCCTTCCCTCTGCTCGAGATGTTCTCAATGCCAGCAGTGCCTGCGGGCCAGGGGCATGGATTAGCCAGGAAACTGGATTTTTTCCGTAACTGTAAGGTTGGTGAGGTGCACAGTGGACACCCTGCCCTGTCCCTTGTCCCCAGTGTGGAGACTGGGGTGCTGACACTGGTCCCTCCAGCTCACAGTGATGTGCAGCATCACCCGAGCAACGCTGCTGATGCCAATTCCTTACGTATGGGTGGCCACAGGCTCCTCACTGCAACCAGGAGCTCTAAATTTCGGTTTTTCATCAGCATGAGCTTCACGCCGACCTCCAGGAAGGGTCCCCATCATGCCGAGGCTCTTCCGGAGCGGAGACACGTTCCTGGACGCGTCCCCTTTGAATCAAACATCTGCCCAGCTCTCCTGCTGCATCCCTGCTGCTTCTGGCAAGAGTCACGCCGCTGGGGACTCAGAGCTGCGAGCCGTCGCGGTTAGCCCGTTAAACAAGGTTAATTAATGCTACACGACAGCAGAGCGTGCGGGAATGCGCGCAGGGGCTCGCGGGCATGCCTGGATGTATTCATTAAGGGCAGCGCTGCAGGCTCGGTGACAATGTGATTCATAAACGTACGGCACAGAAAAACAAAGCCCTTCTGCTTTCTGTTATAAGGAGTCAGAGGCTGCAGAGAGAAATGAAATGACCGATGGGGTCCGTAAATTCTACAGGTACCTTCCGTGACCCTTGGAGCACACCCAAGATTTAATGGAGTCTGTTGCTTCGGAGAAGGATTTAATCACCGGACACGGGAGGCAGAGGCACAGGTTTCCTGGAGCTGCGCGGAGGGAGCAGGAGATGGAGAATCCTGCACAAGAGCAGGAACCTCGAGCCTCGTCTCCTGCCGGTGCTGCACCAAAATGTGGGAACAGGATGCTGTTAATACTTCTGACACACACCAGAGGGATTTCCCCTCCCCGCGGAAAGCTGGAGCATTGCACTTCACATCTCCATGTGGAAATAAAATCTTTGGGGCTTCTCAGGGCTGGGAACCCCGCTCTGGGGAGCACTGTGTCCCCCCCAGAGCAGGGGACAGTGGATGGAAACCCAGCATCCTCCAGCGTGCAGTGGGCCAGCCAGCTCGCACGTGCTGGACCGGAGCAAAGTCCCACCCCGCGCTAGCACAGGCAGAGGAATTAATGAGTGCGAAATGAAGAAAAATCCCATTTAGCGACGTCTTAAAAGTCAAGTGAATTTGTTCTTTGCAGAAAGCTGGCCTCGTTTTCAATGCTCTTGTTTCAAGGCAGTAAGAAGAGACCTCTGTAATTCGCATTAGCATTAATGGGAGCTAAGCATTTAAATCTCTGTCCCCAGAGCACTTAGGAGAGGATCCATCCGCTCTTTGTGCTCACTAATAGCTCTGTAACCCTCCTTCCCAGGCACACCGACAAAGGGATTTCTGTCACTCTTTGATTCCGCCTTGTCCCGGAGACGGGAGAACACAGCTGGGTGCAGAAGGCTGGTGCCTCAGTAGGGCTGAGCAGGCTCGAAGAAACGGAGAAAAGCACCATTCCCAACCCCGCAGCATCTCTCAGGTGGAGCTGGGCTGGTTCTCCTCCCGGACAACCCCGCTGCCGGCTATGGAGCTCCTCCAGGTTTACCCGGAGGTGAGGAGGGAGCTGAGACTGTTATTTCAGGAGGTACCGGGTCCCGCTCAGAGCTGGATGCTGGATTCATGGAGCTGGCTCCATGTCACAGCTCGAGAAAAACCTGGAGTTAGCTAGCGCCGGCCACCACCAAGAGCGAGCAATAGCCACTCGATGATCTTAAAGGTCTTTTCCAGCCTAAACGCTTCCATGATCCTACGTGTGTGTCCTGTGAACGCCACCTCCTCTGGCTGCTGCAAATGCCATTTGCTCCGAAGATTTCAGCTGGCTGCACCTCTGGACCAGCCACAGATGGGCTCGGGGCTCCCTGTCACCCCAGGGCAGAAAATTTGCCCCAGCAGTGCTCTCAGCATCACACTTGGTACCTGCTCTGGCATCGTGAGTGTTGTAACCAGCTCCTGGTTCTTCTCTCCTTCCAACCGAGACACCTCACAGCCAGCTCCTGTGCTGGAGCATCCGTACAGAGGTGAAAGAGAAGAGGAGTAAACCATGGCAAGAAAAGATTCTGTTCCCAGCAGTTCTGTTTGTACCCTCGAAAGGATGAGGAGCTATCACAGATGCTGGAGTTGGATTCAGGTGCTTCTTTCTTTTAATTAAAGCATAAGACCTCCAGCCATTGAATCTCGAGGCAAGCTTACTGTATGTGACGCCTGACTAATTAAAACGGGATGTTTAATTAAAACTTGCATTCAGTCAGGAAGCTGATGAAGCTAAACTGCTGTTAACTGGCAGTCACGAGAGCCTGACTTTTGGATCCTAAGAAGAGAAACCAGGAGCTGCAGCCTGGGCTGAACTGGCCCCTCGAGGGGGCAAGGGGAGACTGGGCAGCACCATGGTCCAGGCTCCTGCTGGGATGGTCCCCATGGAGGACAGATGACGATGGGGACCCGGCTGTGCCCTGTGCTGCGAAGGAGCCCACCGATCCGCTCCCAGCAGCAACAAACGCCAAAAGGAAAACACGCTCTTGCCCCTCTTCTTGTTCCTCTTCCTCTTTTGCCTACCTGGTCCCCAAAATCACACTGGAAACACGGATTTGTGGCAGACGGTGGGTTATACACAAGGCTTCAACCTGCCCAAAAGGTTGGTGGAGAGCAGCCCTTCCACTGCAGACCACCTCCTCCCTGCCTGCTGAACTCCTTCAGCATCTTTGGAGAGCAACCAGGCAGCAAAGAGCCGGGAAAGCTGGAGACCAGCGCTCATTCCCAGGCCCACCCGGCACACCTCTGGCTGGGATGCAGCTTAGATACAGGGGACTGATGTGTTTGCAGGATGAGCAAAGCTGGACCACGAAGATGGTCCGAGGCTGGAGCAGCTCCCGTGCGAGGACAGGCTGAGAGAGTTGGGGGTGTGCAGCCTGGAGAAGAGAAGGCTCTGGGGAGACCTTCCAGCAGCTTCCAGTGCTGAAAGGGGGCTACAGGAGAGATGGGGGGGCTCTGGATCAGGGGGTGCAGGGACAGGAGGAGGGGGAGCGGTTTGAAGCTGGAAGAGGGAAGATGGAGATGAGATGAAGAAATGTTTTCCTGTGCGGGGGGTGAGGCAGTGGCCCAGGTTGCCCAGAGAAGCTGTGGATGCCCCATCCCTGGAGGGGTTCAAGGCCAGGCTGGATGAGGCTTTGGGCAACCTGGGCTAGTGGGAGGTGTCCCTGCCCATGGCAGGGGGTGGCACTGGATGTGCTTTAAGGTCCCTTCCAACCCAAACCATCCTGTGACTCTACGATATGATTCTATGATCTCAGCTGTTAATAACCATCACTTGAAGCCAAGACAGGAACAGAGCACGGGTCTGAACGACCCCTCTCCAGACACCGAGCCATTCTGCTGCTGTGCCTTTGACAGGGGCCCAGCTCTGGTTCTCCTGCCTTCCCATGAGAAGGATGCGCTCTCAGCCTGCTACAAAGCTGCAAATAAAACAACAGACGGAAGAGCCCGTGCTCGTCAGCAGGACACACACACAGAGCAAAGCTCCTGGGTGCAAACTGCAGGCGAGAAATAAACCCTTAGGAACGGCTCCTGCTCCCCCGCTGCAGAAAATGAGGGAAGCAAGGGATGGGAAGGCAGCAACTGGGGGCCTTGGCTCTTCTCCTTCATTGCTGTTATACTGGAGAAACTGGGGTACACAGGAGGAAGATGAAATGTAAACTATCAAGATATAGCAGCCCCTGGGAGAGGAGCTCCATGCGGGGAGTATGTCTCGGGGTCCTGCTGCTCCTGCTGCCTCTGCAGCAGCCTGGAGGGCAGCTGGGCTCTGCAAAGCAGATGATCCTCCGCACGTGCAAAACAGGCATCTGCTGTGCAGATTATCTCTGGGGCAATTCGTACAGGCATTAGAATTAATTCCAAGACCTGTAGAGGGGCCCCTGAATCTCTGGAAGAGGCAGAGATGCCACTACACCCACTACAATGAATCCCAGACCCTGGTTTGGGGAAGCACGCGGCTATTTGCCACGGCAACGCTGGGAAAACCCCAGGGAGACCCCTGAGATGGGGACACTTTGGGGTGTCTTCCCTCTGCAGTGGTGGCACCCACGTGCAGCTCCACCAGGATTCCCAGCCCTGGCTGGAGCATGGGTGAGTTACAGCCTTTTCAGTGCAAACAGGGAGGGGTGCAGTGGGTTTGGGATGCCCAAGGGTTCAACCTGGCAGCCCCAAACCTAGGCTGGATGCCTGCCAGCTGGCTGGGTTTTCTTAAAGCCACTTATTTTTTGATGGTGTTGATAACAGAACAGCAGAGCAGCCCAGACCAGAAATCACTGCCAGTCCCAGAGTGGAGTCCTTATCAGCTCAGCCCAGGCTGCTTTTCATTATTCCCTCCCACTCCGAGTTGTTGCGCATCACGGTGAAATCTCGCACGTGGACGCGCATCAGTCCTCCCCTGCAACAAGGAGCTGCCGCAGGGTTACGGGGGTTTGTCGGGTCCCCAGGAGGAGCACTCGGGGTGTCCCTGAGAAGGACAAAGCCCTGAGAGCTCAGTCAGGATGCTGGGGACAGCTGCCCGTCCCTGCCAGCCTGGATGTCACCAGGATGCCTGCCTGCGGTGGCTCTGTGCTGGCCTAACCCCCCGCTTCAGTATGCGGCTAAGCCTGTGTCTGTGCCACTTCTGAGCCCAAGCCCAGTGTTTGTGGGGTGCTTTGGGCTCCCCACCCTCCCACATCCTCTCCCCAGTGCTCTCTGTGAGCTGATGATTGCAATAACCAGCCGGGAGCCGAACCCCCCAGTACCGATGTGCTGTTACTGGGGCGCGCAGATGGCCCCGGCCGCGGGCTTTGTTCACGCAGACACTAGGGCAGTGTATTTCCTCAGCAGGCAGAACTGATTCAAAGGCTCCAGCCTGGAAATAAAACAAGGATATATTCTTTTCAAGTGTGACCCTGCTGAAACCCTTTCATTGCCTCCCCTGTGGCTCTGGGATTCCCCAGCCCCAGGCAGACACGCTGCTCTGCCTCCTCCCAGCCTTGCTGTGGGCAATGCTGAATTCACGCTGAGTTTTCTTCACGTTTTATTTAGCCTGATCTCAGTGGCCATCAGTCCATCTGTACCAGCCCCTCGCCCTGCACAGGGGACAGGGGTCTATGCCCTGACCAGCCCCAGGCTTCAGGGGTCCTCTCTGAAAGAAGACTTTTAATGATTTCAAAATAATTTGCTGAGACTTGGTCGCCAAACCCTGCAGCTGCGCATTAGCCAGTATTGGGGACACTGCTGGAAGCAAGAGACCTAGGGTAAAAACCACAATTATTCTCTTTGCGCAGACTTTAATGCCTGCAATTGTTATGTCAAAACTGCTGAAGAATAACTCTGGCCTCCAGATGCCCCGCCAGGGGCAGCGCAGATGACAGCCTGGAGTGCCTGGGGCGACAGGTCACACACCGCTTCTTCCCCTCGGAACCAGCAGAGCGTTTTCCTCCCGCTGTGAATCCATGTGCTCGCTCGAACCTGCTGCTTCCCAGCTCACAGCCCTTCTGTGGCCAGGACAGCCGGTGCTCTGCAGCCTGCAACGACTTCTCAGCAGGCTTTGGGAGAAACCTGTACAAGGAGGAGGACCTGAACCTCCAACTTCCAGCATCCTTCCACTCCAGCCCCACTTCTTCCGGCAGAAGATACAGATCAACCTCAGTTTAGCTTAGCCCCCAGAAGAGGGTAGATCTAGAACGATTCCTCGCGACCTGATGAAGACCAGCTTTGCACACAGGGATGCTCAGTGCAGGTCAGTTCACATGTGGCAACTTGCTTGGGTCTCCCAAGTCCTGACTTAACAAATACAAGAGGTAGGGAATGTCCTGGGCTGCTCCTCGCTGACAGTCCCTTGCTGTGAGGATGTGCTGGAGATGCTCTGGCCTTGCTTTGATACAGGATATAGTCCTTGCTTTGATATAGGATAAAGAAACATAAGCACCTAGTAGCAGCCCTTTGATATTGTCCAATTAATTCCTGTTCTGCTTCATTAACACTCAACAACAAATCATCTTAGCCTTTTATTAGCAAAACCTAACACGCGTCCCTTTGAAATCACAGACAGAACTGCCAGCTCTATCAGAAGGGTGCTGAGAAAAACACACGCTAAGCAACGGTCTGCTGCCCGCGCACGGGTACGGAGAGGGGCGAGCCAGGTAAGGGTGAGAAACTATTTTCAAAAGGCCAAATACTGTGGACTGATCGGCACGGATCCGTAGAGCGATCTGACGCTGAGGTCCCCTCTCTCCATATTTCAGGAGGAGAGATATTTTGGATTTGCCCTCACCTGGTCCTGCTCCAGCTGCACTGCATGAGGTGTGCTCCTGGAGAGCATCTTCAGGCAGGATCCTTGAGAGGAGCCTGGGTCCTGCTGCAGGTCCACACACAGGCGTCAGGGTGCAAAAGCAGGTCGAGTATTGCAAACACACGTTGCAGCTGCTCACCGCAGGCTGTTTTTCTGAGCTGAGCAATTTTGACATCTCGGTCTGGGTGGCGGACTCCCTGATGGAGTCCGTCTTCTTCTGGGATCTGAACCCTGTCAAGAAGGTCAGGAACTTTGCTAGTGGCTGGTTCCTGCAAGCGAGACTAGAATAAATTCCTCCCCATCAGCCTTCCTGGGGCAGCTCAGGGCACGGCAGGCAGCAAGAAACTCAGCTCCCAGCTCTAAAGCCTACAGCTAGCCCAGAATGAGATCCTCAGGACTCATCTCTTCCCCCCTGGAGCACTCACAGGCAACCTTGGGGACTGGGGGATGGAAACCAGCACAGGCTGGAGCATGCATTCCTGTGCAACCCTCCCTCTCCTTCCCTCGGCCAGGCCTGCTGTAGATCCAAGGTCCCTCTCCCGCCACCAGTGCACCCAGGAGCAGGGTCTTGCCAACAGCGAAGGGCAGTGAAGTCGCATGCTGGCCCTTGTTTCGTCTTCATGTGTGCCTCTGCAACTCTGGGGGAGCTTTGCTGCTTCTAAAATCGACGGTCACCAGCCCAACAAGTCTGAAGGAGCCCAAAAGGGGCACGGAAGGCAAAGCCACACATCCTTCGAAGCACGGGCAGCTCCACAGGGGTTGTAATGATGCTGATGGGAGGAAGCAAAGAGCTGCTTTGGCTGGAAAAGGCGAGGAGAGGATTCTGGTGCAAGGCAGTCCGCCCAGAGCAACAGCAGCACGTAGCTCCTTCTACTCACTGTGCTGAGCCATGTCTTGAGGAGCGCAATCGTAATGATCGCCACTTACCGTCACTTGTGACCCAGCTGGGAGCAGGCTGATCTATAGCTGCTGTTGTGCGGCCGGTGGCATTTCCAAACCGCCCTGGAAGCACAGGGCTCATTTGCTGTGTGTCAGCGTTGTTATGTTTCCAGAGATAAATGAGGCTGGCGAGAGGCAGAGGACAGCTCACAGCTGAGCAATGACTTCTCCAGGCTCCCTGCCCTGCGAGGCACGGTCCAGCAACGACACGCAGCGTCCTGAGCAGGTGGGAATGCTCGTAGCCCCCCGGACCAGCACTTCCAGCCACGTCCCCAGGCAGGTTATTTGCCAGAGGGGCAATTTACAGGCAGAATAAACACACAACTGCACCTGCATTCACAGAATATAGAATCCCAGGATGGTTTGGGTTGGAAGGGACCTTAAAGCCCATCCAGTGCCACCCCCTGCCATGGGCAGGGACACCTCCCACCAGCCCAGGTTGCCCAAAGCCTCATCCAGCCTGGCCTTGAACCCCTCCAGGGATGGGGCATCCACAGCTTCTCTGGGCAACCTGGGCCACTGCCTCACCCCCCGCACAGGAAAACATTTCTTCCTAATATCTCACCTAAATCTCCTCCCTTTGAGCTTATATTCCTTTCTGCAGAGCTGGGAACACACCATCTTGCACACACTCTTCCTATATTTGTGGAAAAAAGAGATCTAAGCACTCTTCGCTGCTTCCCAGCCCTCAGAGGGCTGAGTGCTGGAGCAAATCCCTGCGTGGTGATGGGCAGCCTTGGGGACACCGTCACTGCAGCCACCAGGGCTGTCCCACGGGCTCCGACCCCTGGGCAGACAGTGCCTGGGCCATGCCCTGCCCCAGAGGGGCATTCCCACTGGGCACGGCTTCTGCCAGGCTCCCCCGCTTCCAACCGCAGCTGCTGCTAGCACAGGGGCAGGGAGATGAAATGAGCAGAGCTGAATGCAGTTCGAGAGATCCGGAAACAAGAGTGGAGACGGGAACGTGTCCAGGTTGCTAGGAGCTCCGTGTGCCCTCGTGCCAGGAGAGGAGAATTGAAGATGAGGAGGACAGCGTGCCCGGTCCTGGTTAGGGATCCTTTGGCCAAGTGGTGGTGGCAGAAATCTGGAGGTGAGAGCTGAGCACGAGGCCGTGCAGCACGGCTGAGCATCACACCACAGCCCTGTTAGCACGCCTGGGGCTTGAGAGTTTTATACAACTGCTCGGTCACCCTCCCTGCTCCCAGGGATGGGGAGAGAATTAATGGGGTGAAGGGAAAAGAGACTCGTGGGGTGAGATAAGAACAATTTAATAACTAAACTACAATAATATGGGAAATAATAATGATAATAATAATAGTAATAGATACAAATATACAAATGAGTGACACTGCTCACCACCCCATGACCAAGGCTCAGCCCGTTCCCAGACAACGATCCCAGAGCAGGGAGAGTCCTGAAACCACAATCCCAGAACGGAGATAAGAGCCCGAGTGTCCGAGAGAACGAGAGAACGAGACGACCCTGAGAGAGGGGCGACCCGGAGGGAGACAACCCGCACCAACCCAACACAGCCTCACCCCAGCTGCTGGGGAGAGAGTTCCCTCTGTCCCAGCCCAAACCAGGACAGGGGGCTGACTGGTCCGGGTGCAGCTCGGTGCCACCTGGGCTGTGTCTGGAGGAGCTCTCAAATGGCACCACGGAGCTTCACTGTGCCCTCCTGCCTCAGAGGAGCAAACTGGGGTCAAGCTTGGCAGGCAAAGGTCTTCCCTGGATGGAACCAGTCAGGGGAGAGTACAGAGTATAGCTGCCAACCTCCTAACAACACTGCGGCCGCCTGCTGAAATCAGGCACATCCCCATCCCACCAAAAGATTTCCTCTCCCTCGGGATGACAAAGGACAGGACACGCTGCAGACAGACAACTTGGAAAAAACACCCAGAAGATGAGCCTGTGCTGAAGGGAAACTGCAGAAATTTGGCTCCTGGTGCCCCAGAGAGTGAGCTGCACGTTACCCAGAGCTGCTTTCCCTCGCTACCCTTACCCAACCAGCCCTGAACGAGGATCCGGGAGGGAAGGAGGGAGATGGCTTACTGCCATGGAGTTACCCACCGGTCTGCTGCACAGCTCTTGGGGAAGTCAGTGCACAGCAAATCTCGAGAGTAATAACGTCCGGCAGTGCAAGGTAATCAAGGAAACTGATCTCGTTATAATCGGCCCCAGCAAGCAGAGTTCAGCTTCTGGAGGTATTCTGCAGGTCAGAATGAACTGGCTCATCAAGCAAGATCTTCCAGACCTCAGGCAGCCACTGAAATAGCATTGCTACTGTTTTTAAAAGGTAACAAATGCATTGCACAGCCTTATTGAAGAGAGAAAGGCTGTTAACAGAACCAGACAGCACAAGAAAGCTGCTCAGCAGGTAATCCTATGTCCGCTCCTTGGGGCATCTTCCCTTCGCTCTGAATAAAAGTCCGAGCCCTGGATTCCCCTTCCCATGGTGTAGAAGACGCAAGGGAAGATGTATTAGGCACTCAACCTGTGTCCTGAGCTCCTGAGCCAGCTCCAAGTGTAGCGTCCCCGCGATGTTGGCCTGTTACCCCAACTTCCTGCAGCACATTGGGGAGGGATCTGCCTCTGCAAGGGGTCTGGAATCAAACAAGGGGCAGAGGAGGAGGTTGAAGAAGACAAAAAGACAAATGGCTCAGTGGGAACGTGCTGGTAAGAACGTGGACTCTTTTTAGGAGCTTCCAGGCATGCTGTGAAAGTAGGAGAACATGGAGAAATGGGCTTAAAACCAGGATTTTTGTGAGTGATAAAGGAGTGTGCCCGTGCTGCATCCATCCAGCTCTCCGCTCCCTGCTGTGTGCAGGGAAGAGCGGGTCACGGCAGCTCCCCGGAAAACAGCACGCTGACACGTGGCGTTACCCTTACCAGAAGGGCTCTTGCTTGGGCTCGTGTTGGCAGGAGAACTGGGCCAAACACCACTTACTTTCTCCATTAAAATCAAACAAATCCTCTGTTTGTCTCCCCAAAGAAAAACCCCATTGTCCAGCACAGACAGAACCTGATGTATGTTCTTTAACTTGCCTAAAAAATGGATTTACAAGAGCAAAAGTTGCTGCAAGGTGAAAACCTGGACATCAGGCCACCTTCTGACCCACGACACTGCTGTGACCAAGAGCAGCCTCTGTTCTCTGGGAAAACTACTTTGGGATGCGGAGGAATGCACCAGTAACAGCCTCCAAGAGATGGTTCTTCTGCACCGTTCCTCCCACCAGCTAGAGGAAGACCTCGGGAGAGGCAACAGAGCCTCCTACGGAGCTGGAAGGCCATAGGACTGGAAGCAGAGTCACCATATGACCAAGATGTCACCGTTGTGTGCTCTGGCCAGTGTTCATTATATAAACGAGGCAGCAAACCCCCTCCCTGCTTCAGCTCATTGCTGTAACACATCCAGGACAGGTCGATCGCCAGGGCTGCGCCCGTACTGAGACAAACCTTCAAAGTCTTTGTCTGCATTTTCCTGGCAAGATTCTCTCATTATTTTCCTTGCGGGATTCCTTAAACCCACCTGGTTGGACT
>WKFP01014920.1:1526098-1553191 GCA_011057875.1 Pterocles orientalis | reverse complement strand
AAAAAAGGGCCTCATCATCGTGAAACTCAGTGACAGCAACTCAGAAGCAGATGTTTTGCAGGTCCCAAAGCTGCAGAGACACTAGTCCTTGTCTGTAGCTGGAACGCTTTTGAATGCATACAGCTGTATCAGAAACAGAGAAAGCAATACTCCAGCAGGTACTGTTTGGTACTGGGCCTGCTGCTCAGCTACCACACCACAAACCCAGGCAAGACCATTTTCCCTGCCATGGAGTCCCTCTCAAAACACACTGTCACACATACAGCCGGTATTTAAAAGTTTTGGAAGTTCTCTTATAGAGGAGCAAAGCAGACTCAGGCAAACATCCCATCAAAGACCCAAGGGGCTGAATCACCCACAAGAGAGGACAAGAGTGGAGGGAACAACTTCCAGCCAGAAACCAGAACCAAACCTCTCCTGTTCTGCCTCCAACAAGCCATCCCAAAACAGGGTCTGATGTCCCCAGCACTAAAAAGCCACAACGCAACAAAAGATGAGCAGAGAAACCTGCCAAAGCATCAGCGTGCCCACAGAATGGAGCGATAACCCCAAGCACCCAACAGGACACACTGCACTGGTGGTACTGGAAACTCCAGTTAATTTTAACCTAGCAAACAACAAGGCCCACAGGGCTAAATGGCACTTGTCAAAAGGAATTCTGCAGACAGTTAAATTAACAGGAAATGGGGCCCTGAACTGTCCTTACCATTACTAAACAGGGATTTGAAGAATCTAACAAATTAACAGGAGAGAAACAGTATATTTACCTTCTGGATTTCCAGTATGATATTTTTTATTCTAGAATAATCCAAGGCTTTTTTTTCCCCAAACTGACAGCTACCAGCAAAGTAGCTGAATTGTAATTTTAAGTAAATATTAATGTCAATAATCAGTATTAATACTGCACCTTATATTAAGCAAATACGGTTGCTAACATGACCTTTACATATGAATCCAAAGTGCAATACTGTATCAGATTTCATGGTCTGCAGGAGTCTCAGGGGATTGTACACTAGCCTTATATGCTAAGGAATCCTTGTTTATGTAGAATTTATATTCACCTAGACAGACACACAGCAGAACTATCAAAGGCTAAATTTCACTCTTAATCACAAAGGATTTTTTCTTCCTCCTCATGCAAGTGATGTTTCCCAGTAAGAGAAGGGACAGGGGGAATTAAACAAAGGAAAAAGAAAAAAAAAAGCCAAACATACAGGAGAAAAACCAAGCAAATAAACAAACTAGAAAGTCCTTTGGAAAAAAAATAAGCTGAGAAATAACCAGCTGAGAAATACTATAGTTGATGATCTAAAAAAATTGTCTCTAAAAGTACACTGTGAAGAAGCCTGAGGGTTTTTTTTTTTCATTTTATTTTTTTTATGTTGGACAACAGTAAACAGATCCAATATCTGCATTTAGTAGCAGTAACAGCGATTGAAGAGGGTTTAAACTATCTATTTCTATTAAGCCAATTATGTTAAATAGGGTAACTAAAGCAAACTAGAGGGCTGCTGCTTTAAGCCTCAGCTCTCCAGTTTCTCCATTTCCCCTCCCTAACACACCACTCCCCATGTGGCCCCATTTCAAAGGCTGCCTTTCTCTTTCCCCAGCACTTTCTTACGCCAGGATCTATCTAGCCCCCAGTTGTTCCTCCCTTAGATTTCAGCACTTTCTCTCCCACTCCTCCACTCTCCCAATTCTACTTCTGACCAAGAGGCAAAACCCCCAGGACAACTTCTGCTAAAGCCAAGGTAGGATGGGCACTGCAAAGGCGGGATTTCGTTATTTTGCAACATGTAAATAGCTGCTTTCAAAATTTCTTTGATCTACAATAAATTACAGGATCAACTGCAGCCTTCAGTACCACCAACCATCCCAACTCCAGGCGATCCCACAGGGGCTACCATAAGGAATTCCAGGTGAAGCACCCTAAACTCATCTGCCATCCCAGCAAACAGAAGCATGGGCAAGGGATGGGCGCTGGGACCACAAATCCATGGGAAGGACGCGCTCTTCAGTCTTTGCTGATGCTGGTCATGCTCCTGGTGAGCCCAGAGGGAGCCCTCCAACAATTTAAGCTCTGCACAAGCTTGACAGGACCACCTTGCCTCGAGACCACTTGTTTTGCTTCTCTGCTCCTGCAGAGTAATGCAGGAAACCACGTTACTATTCTACCTGTCAGGATAGATCAAAATGTCACAATTTCCAGCTCCTAAGATGAATAGTGTTTGTTTCTGTGAGAAGGCAAGAGATGAGAGATTCCAGGTTCTCCCCTGTTCACACTGGCACATTAGGGGTGCTTACCTAGAGCACCTCAAAAGTGTGATTATTACTTGCATATTTAACTCGTGCACTCTGCAAGCGTGAAAAGGCAAGTGTTGTGTAAAGTTTCCATCCATTAGGCCTCCACATTTTAAGTCTTGCTCAATTTGTAACAGAAAAATAAATAATTTCTTTATTTTCTAGTAAAACATTCCTCAAAAAAGGTCAACATTACGACAAGAACACCAGGACTGAGGCAGTAAGAACAAGAAACATCAAAAATATTCAGCCTGCTGCCTGAATAAAGCATCCTTAGAATGGAGAAGGGAAAAAAAAATAGCTAGTAGAACAGCCTAAATATTTTGTAGCACTTGATTTATATACTCAAAAGTTGTTAAAGCCTTTTAAATTAACCAAAGGTTTACAAATTTCAGATGGAAACAAATGCCTCCTACTCAGCTGTGGGATGCTGCCTGTGTTTATCTTGTTTGAACAGCTCACACGTTACTTAAAAAATACCTCCCCTGTGTGCACACACATATATAGTACCCAGGAGAGAAAAAAAAAAAAAAGTTATTTACCAGCTGACAATAAGAAAAGCACCGCACACTGTCAACAACAGGCTTGCCACCAACAACTGGATCCGGGGTTAAAATATGTTGTTCCATCAACTGATTACAGCACTATTTTTAGTCCCCTCCTATAACAATAGTCGGTAAAGAAAGAATGTGAAGTCACAAGTATTAGACAGGATTAGGCGGTTTAACTACTATTTTTGTAGTAAAGGATTCATCATTAGAATTGCTACTACCATTAGCATTGGAAGCAAAAAGCTATTGAAATTGCAGATTGGCTAATGCTTTACATGGCGTTTAGCCAAGACGATTAATGATTCAGGGTACAGAAATAAATGCAAGAAGGGCGGCCTTTCAGAGTGGCTCGGCTTAGTTAGCTAATTATGTTTTTCCTCAGATTTTATTTGCAGAGGGTAGTGCTTCATTAATGTGGAATTTATTGTTGGGGTACAAACTCCCAAAATATTTGATTCTAGAAGAAGCAACCTTAATTTTATCCCACTGGAGCTGGCAATACCTTGGGAGAATTATCTTCTGTTTTGCAGATGTGTGTCTGGATCAATGTTTCTGTGCAAGTGCTCAAGGCCACACTAAGATCTGGCTCATTTGACCCCCGAGAGGGCTTTTCCTTTCACTCCCACCCCTGCTCTGACCTTCCAAGGCTTAAATTCAGAGGGAAAAAGGTGTAAAGAGGGGATGCAACAATGTCTCATTGCAGTGCCAAGCTCAGTACTTCTGTCAGAAACAAACCCAAGCGGCCCCAGGCCACACTGTTGGCAGCAGGGCAAAGGGCTAATTTGAGGTTTAATAACAGTCGAGATTCACCCCAGCGCAGAATCAAGGTCTAAAGCACAGCTTCAGGACAAGTAACACAGATGCTCCCAATAAAAACAACTGCCCCAGAACAAAAGTTACCCTTAACAAAGGGAGAGGAGTAACACAATATCCGAGAGCAGATCGCTTGATGGCAGGGAGTGCAGCATCACATGATATCCGCGCACAAAGGCCAGTTTGTTCATCGCAGACCCACAAGATCATCATGCAAAGAAGATAGCTTGAAAATGGTTTCAGCATACACCTAAAAGCAAGTTTTCAGACACAGGCAACACTAGATTCAGTGCTCTGGAACAGCTCTTGGAGGTTTTCAATCAGCAGTTGAAATGAATTGTGCCAGCTTGCAAGGAGGAGGCTACAGTGAAGAGATTATATGGTTTGTATCTTACGTACAGATTCACTTATTTACAGAAATGCTCTGAGCATCACAACTGGTTCTGCAGAAGCACAGAGAGGCCACGCCAACTCAGCAAACCACAAAGGGGAAAGCAGGGGTGGAGAGGGAAGAGGAAGAAAACAAGCAGAACCTAGGCTCTAATAAAACTCTATTAAAGCTCTATCCAAAACACACTTGGGCACAATACATAAATACTTGAAGTCTTCTTGAAGCACTGAAATTTGCAAATTCAATAGTGTGAAAATATCTTTGCTCTTCCTGAGCAAGCATCACAGCAAGGAAGCAGGCTACAAAGATGATATATCACCGAGAAATCCCAAAGCTGGCATGTCAGGTTGCTTGTGCAATCCCAACTGGAGCCAGATATCTTCCAACTGCCCATCAGGGACAGTAAAATCTACAGATTCACAGCAAGCAGATTCTTAAACTTTCTGAAGATTTCAGGGTGGTTTTTCTCCCATGTACAAGAGAAGGATTTTAAATATCCAATTTGGCCAATCTACTCAGGCTCCTTCTGTCTCAGGAGGAATATTCAAAGGGCAATGTAAAGCAGAAAATTAAATTAAATGTTCTGATTCCCCTCCCCCAAGACAACCCTTTACTATAGAGAAACCTCTGCAAAACAAAGCAGGCAAAGCAGACATTTGATTTCAGCAAGGTATTACGTTCTAAATTATATGGGTATCAAGTTAGCACAGCCATTTTGCTGTCAACCTAAGCAAAGCCCTAACCAGTTCACCATGATCCAAGGAAGTACCTGTGAAAATTCAACAGATTTAATGAAGCATACATCAAAAAACAATCTTCAAGAACAGAATCACATGTGCTATCACGTGGTGTACGTGATTAGAGACTCGTTCCATGCCTTCAACTCTAGCACAGACAACAAGCCAGGTTATTTGGACCACAGCAGCGCTTGTACATTAGGTGCCTTCCACGGGCAGACCAGGAAACCTCTGTCCTGAAGAGTTAACTGTCACTTAAATTGGATTTTGCTTTGGAATAACAAACACCATGGCTTCTGCTTCCTTAGCTTCCAGAATCTTTTCACAGGACCTTGCCACAACTTTAAGGCAAGCCCTGGTCGCAGTGCCTGCCAACAGGCACGAAACATTGTCAAATAACATCAAATCCAGACATTTTGCAGCAGCAAGCGGCATAGTTGGAGTAGCTGTGCTCTAGAAGGGCAGCTGCCAGGAGGATTACCTTCTGTCTCCACTTGAATCCAAGCTCCCAGTGATGAAGTTTCACAGTCACATTGCCAAAAGGCAAAACTGAGCATAAAACCCAGTTTCAGCCCTGTTGCTCTCACTATTCTTCACCAACTATATGTGAAAAATTCCCTACATTCAACAAGACGATCCCTGCAGAGTTCTATTGTCTCAAACTATTAATTAAACATGCTCTCAAAGAAAGTAAATCCCTAAAATAATTTGCTTCTACAAAGCAACTCCCTATTACCCTAACTGCAATTCAGACAGTGTAAGTATCTCCGTTCCCTGTAATTCCGAAGGGACCACCACCAGAGAAATTCTCTCTTCACTCCAGTTCAAGCACATAGACGCACGCACATGCCACAACAGACCCCATACAAGAAAACTCAACCTATTTTCCTAAAAACCTGCTCAGTGTTGATAACTTCTCCCAGCTGAATATCTCCACTGTCTTCCCCTTCCCCTCAGGAGCAGCAGATGGCTGTCTGGATTTGTAACGAGATGTGAAACCGTTCATAACCAAGACAAATCCAACCGAGGCCCTTACTCATTGGGAGTCATCTCGTACCTCTTTGCTCACGTGTGTGAAGGGAGATGGTGATCGCTACCCATTTTTTGCAGGATAAACAGCAACAGAGGTTCTGATCGCTACCCATTTTTTACAGGATAAACAGTACAAAAACACCCTGGTGTAGTTATTGTAACTATCTTCCCAAAGAGCCCGAAGAGTAAGCAAGTAGGTGAACCTAAACCTCTTCAGTTTTAGTCTTAAAATTACTGGTGGACATTGGCACTCAACCTCATCTTGCTGCTTTTTGTGGATAAAGAGAGGTTTGCAGTGTTTTGCAGTCACAACCTGGCTGATGGAAGTGTCTTCCATGTAAAGTCTGGGGATTAAGTACTTGTAGCTGCAGACAGATGGAAGTTTGCTTAGGAGTTCAGAAATTCCAACATAGAAAAAACCATCTGATTTCACCATTACTTCAGTGTCTGCAAGAACAAAGAGGAATTTACAGTATCTGCTATTTGTGTGGGCGGCTTATCTTTGACACCTAAAAATGCAAAATGACAGTAGCATCTTTAATTGTTTAAAATAACATAATTATTGTCCCCTGCTTCTGGAGAAGGAGGGAAAAAATGTAAAAGGAAGAAAAAGTTCCTAGGTAAAATGCTGGAAGAACCAGCATTTTCTTCCCATTTGCAACACGAGGACATTATCTCCTTCCTTGGGAGCACAGAAACTTCATCTTAAGTCATCCCCACTAAAGCCATTCACAGCTCAATTCTCAGTGCTGCTAGTCAAAGTACGACCAAATGACAAGAAGGAACAGCCAGCACAATGAAAATTTAAAAGCAAGGATCCTGTAAATAAATTGTGCCTCAAAACACTCACAGCTATTTAAGAACACATGCTGAAATGCTATCATTTGGTAAAAATCACTGGAGTACTATCACCAGAGAGATATCTGTCTACGCACGTAACAAAGAAGAAACTGGGATTCAAAAATCCCTCTACCTTAATCACGACCTCCTCAGCTCCAGGCAGGCATTAACCTATATTACCCTATAATTATTTTTTTCTGACTTTCCATTATCTTTTAGCTGCTGAGTTTCCTAACCAATTTTGAAAGCAACAAGTCAAGGGCCCTCACTGCATTATCTCTGAAAGTCTAAAATCAAAAGTACAGCAACGTAAGTGCATCTATAAGAAACCGAGACTTAGCAGACATCCCCAATGATTCCCCAACTCTCTGCATGTCCCTGCACTTCCTTCCATCTCTATTCTTGCAGGACAAATTCAATTCTACCCCTGTTAAACCCAAACTGAATTAAATCATTTTGTATGCATAAGACTAGTCCTTGCTCCAAGGAATTTATAATTTCAGAAGCAGATGCAGGGGTGGACAAAAATTCAAAAGGAATGGCAGTATCAGGATTACATATATCCTGCATTCTGCTTCCCAGGAGCAAAACCCAGAGGCAGACAGAGAACCACGGAAAAAGAGGCACTCAAGAAAGGCTGAAGCAATAAACACACAGATAAAAGTGCCCAGCAATCACCGGAGTATATGCTATCAAATAAGAGGCAAGAGAAAAGGGTTACTGCCCCACTTCAGAGTTGACTTTGAAGAAATTAAACACAAAGATCGGTTAAGAGATGCTTACTGAATGCAAAATACCAGGCCTGTGTGACAAATACTTTACAGGCAACGTAAAAACCATCAGGAAGTAGAAGAGATAAGGTTCCAACGTTAATTATATTATGGTGGGTATATCATGAGTTTCGGATCACAGAAAAAATGGGGGAAAAAAAAAAAAAACAACAGAGAAAGCATCACACAGAACCCTGTGAGCTTCATCCTTCCATGTATATTTTGTCCACACAAGCTTCTCAGAAGTGTTCTGTCTCCACAGAATACATGCATTATTTTTTAAAAGTTCTTTTAAGCTAACATAAGCTAATGAGTTTTTCTTTCATTAAGTGGTACATTTATTGGTATCATTTCATTCAAGAAGTTACTGATGGAAATCAAGCTGAGGAAGAGCAAACACATCTACTGACACCAGAGCAAGTCTGGAAGAGGTAGGATTATTTTGTTTGAGTGAAAGTTTAAGTCTCTGGTTATTAATGAATGAAATAAAAGCAGTCCAAATACCAGCACCATGTTCAATGACTGCAAGGTTTGGATGTCCTGTCCCATCCTCCCACCACCCTCATCTCCAGAGAGTTTTGCTGTCTTTGGTTTTAGGGATTTTCAGAGAAACTAAAATAAAATTATGAGCTGGAAGAAAAAAATATGAAGAACTTTATGACATCCATTTTAATTCATGAGGCCATCTTTCCACAAAACGTCCAAACAATAGCAGTTCCTGCCTAAACATCCCCACACCAGACTGCGTGACAGCTTTTATTCTAAAAACCTAAAAGTTGCAGCCTTTCAGCAAGAAATTCTTGTTTATTGTTTCTTACACAACTCAAAGCGCATTAAGATCTCTTCCACTGATGTCTCTTGAAACAAGTTGTACATTTAGTGACTGAAAACTTGGACAGTTAACAGAAAAATTACATCTCATTTCAATGCAGTTCTTTCCTTTAAAGTGATAACTAAATACCATCTTTCCACAAAAGAGAATAACTACAACATTCTTCTAACTGCTTAGCTCACATTGCAGTATTTTATGTGATTTTTTTTTTTTAATTCCAGGAGAAGTTAACAGGGCACTTGGGTTTACTTCTTTGTTGATCTACACACTGACTTCAGTGAGGGTGCAAAATTCACTGCAATGTTTGCTTTTAACTGATCCAAATGGCAACACATCCCCTGGGAGGCACAGCAGAGGAACAAGGGCTTCTTGGCTTTTATTTGAAAAACTAGAGGCAGGAGATATTCATAAATGTTGCGAAAGCTTTGTGTCTGCTGCTCTGACAATATTTGTGGGAATCATTCGTTTTTAAAATGTGCTTACGCTTAAGTTCTGCTCCCTTAGCAGAGGAAGCAGATCTCTTTCTTTGATGCGTTACTTACAGGTCACAGACAGAAAGCTGGAGTGAGTCATGCACTCATTTAACTCACAGCACATCTGACAATGCAACTACCGAAAAGCCTCCTAGTAAACACTACTACCGACACACGGTATGGCCCACTACCCCTTCAGAAACATTAAGTCACTGTAAGAAGTTACCTGTGTTTCTAAAAGCATTGTTTCATATCCTTAAGGCTGTTCTCAGTTCAGCTAAGCACATTAACAGCACCTTCCCCTCCCAATCATAACCAGAAAACCCCAAACCCAAAACCCCAAAACAAACAAGCAAAGAAACCCAGGAAAACACATTACCAGCAACTTCCAGAAGTGTGTTTTTCAATATTGGAAATGGTAACAGCTCAACCTACATGCATTGGCAGTTTTGTAATACCATTACATAAGAATTATTTAACTACAGCAACAGATCTGAAAAGCAGCAGCAGGCACTGCTGCACTGGTTCACACATCCAAAAGGAAAAAAAAAAGAAAAATCAATAAAGGGAATGATAATTTTTGCAAACATGCATTTGACTGTCACAGAGAGTGGACTGGGATTTCAACACCCTTGAAAGCAGAAAAGTTTCAGCTTATAGCTACCAAGGCACGGCAATCCTGAAAAGAGAAAACAAAAAGTACAACTGTTGCCATTCCAACCACACAATAACCAACTTAAGCTTTAAAAAAAGTGTCATTAAAAGCATCTATCATAAACCCGATGCGTTCACGTGTTGAGTTTGGAAACATTGAACTTTGGTGGTTTTTTTACCTGATGTTCTGCATGAATGTTATCCCCAGTAGGCCAGCGATGTTTGCTGTTATTATAGCCGCCTCCACCACTTCCTCCTCCCCCAAGCTGCTCACCATGCTGCCTCTGGAAGAAGTAATCCACCATAGCGTCGTCCTGGGAGCGGCCTGCAACTCCTATGGATCCAGGAACAGGACTGGAGTGTGTCCCGGCTGCAAGCGCTTGATTTGCAGCTGGCTGTGGCTGAGCCTGGGACCCTGTTCCAGATGTCAATACAACAGGCATGTTGGGATTAGCTGTATCTTGAGCGTGCTGTTTCAGGTGGGGGCTGAACGAGTCCTGCCAGAGTACTGCTTTTCTCTTCAAAACACACGCAACGCTCATTCCACCAACACCTACAGGGTGGGGGGTGAGGGAATGGGGGAGAGATGGCAAAAAGAGAGAAGGAAAAGAAAACATGAAATCCTTACAGCTTCAGCTTTCCATGTTAAAAAACACACCCACCTTGGGACTGGCAGGGAAACATCACGATGCCAAGTCTGACTCCTTTTAACACAGTTATTTGCTCCATTAACCTAGCAACCAAAGTATCATCTCAAAATGCACGCTAGCCAAAAATCCAACATTTCGTGCTGCAAACTGTTATCAATACATGCAAGATTCACGTAAGGTGCCCATTACACTGAAATCAGAACACCAATCTATGCAATGGACAAAACACCGACCAGAGTGCTGCCACAGAAGATTGCTAGAAAAAAGCCTCCAAAAAACGCGGTGGAACGCAAATTATGCCATCAGTGCCTGCAGTGCTTGTTTACACCTGACAAATTACGAGGCAGATCTTCAATCAATACGGGAGTCCCACTGTATCACAATGTGTTCACTCAGTCATGCAAAACATCAAGGCAACAGTTTGCTTTTTGTTTTTTAAATGCAAACTTAAAATAACACATTTCTGCTTATACAGTTCATTAAGTCCCAAACATAATGTTCTCTCTTCCTCAACACTGAGAAGCCAGCTTCAGTCATGAGATGGTAAAACACACCAGCATGTTTTGTACAAGATTCCCTGGAGAAAGAGCAGCTAACCTCCCAGTGCCCGGGATCTTGGTAGAACCTTCCAGAGCTGGAACAGCCAGCAGCACACATCCCACTGTCGACGGCACCAGGGGAAAGCTGGTAGAAACCATCCAACACTGAAAATACCCCAAATGCTTTGTGTACACCCAAATCATCTGCAGGCAGGAGGACAACTGACAGACTAGGCTGACAGCAATTCACTAATTTCCTATCTCCCCAAATATTTTGATAGTATCACAAAACCACACAAGTTTGTTTGTTATTTTAATACATTATCAGGCCATCCTGAGAGCAACAAAGATATTACATGTGTGAAGAGAAAAGTGTTTTCCCCCATTATGTAATGCTCTGTCAATTCAGAACAAAAATCGAATTTATTTTTAAAGGCATGGTACAGGCAGAATTATTATCAATTTTTTAAAAGCTTGCTAGTTTATGACTTCAGTTATCTAAATGCAACCCCACAAATACCACAGAGAGTCGTAAGGATGAAACTGGAGGTGAGAAGAGTTCAGCCCTTACAGACTCCCATCCGAGCTGCAAACCAGCAGGAGAATGCTTGTATTCTTGTACCTTGGTGGCTGCAAACCTTGGCCCTGATCCTGACAGCAGCTCTGATGGCCTCAGAAGCAGCTCTGTTTCCTCTCTGCTCATCATAGTAGTTTTGAACAACAGTCAACTACTACAAGCAACTTCCAAGAACAATTTTCTAAAAGTGAAGAAAGCTGCCACACAAAAAAAAATAAAATCCAAATCCTATCTTTGATCAAACTTCCTCAAGTTTGTCCCACTAGTTAATATTCAGAAAAAAATGACTGTGAGAACTGCACAGAGATGATATTTTATAGTTGCACCTACACCATGCATTTGTTGACACACAGGCAGCTTCCATGGCCACACAAACAATCAACTCTGCAAGGCTTCTATGTGTTCAAAGAACTCCATAACTTAAATACCAGTAACATTCGACAGAACTAACTCCTCTGCCTTTCAGAAAGTCTGGAAATCACTGTCTTCCTCAAATACTTCATAAACACAGTGACAACACCTGGTATTACTGCCTTCACCAAGTTTTAATACAATACTATGATTTAATGGCATTTTTCTTTTAGCTTCCTGTTCATTAGGAACAAAATCCTTCAGTAACATGAAATGAAACAACAAAGCTCCTCTACACAACAAGAATAATTAGGTAAGTACTGATAAGAAATTCACACATCACCCAGTTGGGGTGTATATTCATTGCAAACAATGAAATCTGAGCAGCCCCTAAGATGTCTCAAGTTATCCCAGGGCAGTCTTTAAAAAAAAAATACAAGGAGATACTATGAATCCACAGAAACTTTCAAGTATTTCTACACTGTGGCAAACCCTGTCTCCAGTGGAAATACCCCAACGTACAAAGTTGCGAGTGGAAGTCCGTGAAGCCACAACCTTTCTTTCCTCCCTCAGAAGGTTGCAAGGTCCCTCTGTTCACCAGCACAGATTCATTTCTCTGGTTTAATTTGCATGTAGATCATTAATAACTGCGTTACTATAAAATTAAGGGGCGTTTGAGCCTCTAGAAAATCTCAGTCGAGGCACCGTGAAGATCTGCACAAGCGCCTCCTGCTCCCAGACGCTTCCTCTTTCGTCTAATACAGACGAGACAGCTCCAAACACGAGAGAAAAAACTTGGCAAAGGCGACATTTTGAAAGGGAGCAAAGGGGAAAAGAGCATTCTGGGTAGTTCAAGTTTAGTTCCAAGCCGTGTTTTTATAGAAATGCCGTGTTCAACGCAGCGGACAGCTGAATCCTGTCATTCAAAGCACACAGAGCATCAGAAATATGTGAAGTCACCTACACAACACGCATTCATGAGCGAACCGGCAGCTGCAAGCCTCGCTGCTGCTAATGGCTCCTGGGACCCTTTTCATTCCCAAATTCTTTGTAAAAAAATAAATAGATCAACTTTTCCCAGGTAAACCATTTGCCAGGAAGAATTACGTATTTACAAAGGCTTCTACACTGCTACAAAGCACTCAAAGCAATTTTCCTTTTCCCTTAATAAAAAACACACCATGTAAACAAACCACTCTGTGTTATCATTAGAAGCAAAATACTTTAGATTATGAGACACCACACAAGCAACAAAAACTTCGGAGACATCCCCAAGTGAATTTTCAGCACAAGTGGCGAGGACGCTGAACAAGGCGGCGTTAATCCCCCCAGAGCACAGCTCTGCCTTCAGAGCTTTGCCGCTCTTATTCGCCGTTCCTCTAAAAATAACATGCACCGTTAAAAAAATCCAGTCAAGCACAAGATGCATGTTTCCAAAAGTTCAATCGTGAACTAGAAGAGAGTTTGGTTTGGGTGGGTTTTGTTGGAAAGTTAGGCTGGAAAGAAAAGCTCGGCCATTGTTCCAGAGCCCTGTGGCCTAGCAGAACTTTTAAGGCAAAACCTTGTGTTTTCCTGAAAACCCGGGGAGAGGCAGCAGGAAGAGGGTCGATTGATCAGCCACCAAATCGCTTCGAGCAGCATTAAAACATTGTAAGATTAATTCTACCCCCTTACCCCACCTCCCTCGCTCTTAATAAAGGAAATTCCTTACTCATGATCTCTCTAATAAAATCTCTGCTCAGAACAAAGTTATTAAACACTGACCGAATAAAAAAAAAAAAATCGAGTATTTCTCAGGTTGGGGCAAGAGACAGATTCTTAAAATTACAAGTGTGCAATTAAAAAGGGCCCAACGCTGTTATTACGTGAAAACGAGACAAAAACAAGGAAAAAAACCATACAAAACACACACAAAAACCCCAGGGTCACCCAGCACATCAAAAAGTATTGTCTGCATTTTCCTGCCCTCCCCTTTGCGAGGCACCGTCCCTCTCCTCTACCAGGGACACCCTGACCCCCCCCAGGCTCCCAAAGACCCGGGGGCGACACCCCCAAACCACCCTCCGCCACGCACCACCTCGGGCCAGCGCCGGGCCGGACCCCCGGGCAACAAAGCGGGACCTCGGCCCTCTTGGCCGGGCCAGGCTGGTGCCCCCCCGGAGAACGGGGAGCCCCGGGGGGGGTCCCCACAGGGGCCCGGGCTTGGGTGGGGAGCAGGCGGGGGGCGCCGGCGCCGCCCGGCTGGGATGGGCCCGCGGCCCCCCCCCAACAATAACACCCCCCCTCCCTGCCGGGGCGCGGCGGCGAGGGGCCGGGGAGCCGCTCACGGGAGGCGGGGGCCTGCCGCGCCCCCCCGTTCCCAGTAACAATAGGGGCCAGGCCCCAGCCCCCGAGCGCCGACAAGGAGCCGGGCGGGAGAGCCCAGCGCAGCGCCCCACCGCCGCTCGCCTTCGGGGCGGCCTAGCGCCGCTCCGCCCGCCCCCTCCACCAATATGGCCCCACCGCCGGCTCCGCCGAAGTGCGCAGCGCACCGGGGACCCGGTCCGGTGCCGATACTCACGGGCGGAGCGGTAGGATGAAGACGGATGTCGGCCCCCCCCAGGCCGCTCGCCGCCTGCCTCTCCCCCTGCCTTTCACTCCGACAACATGGCGGCCCGGCGGGGACGGGCGCCGCGCTGCACGCCGGGAAGGCGAGGCCGCTCCGAGCGGCGCCGGGGCACTGCTCCCCCGGTCGGGCCGGGCCGGGCCGGGCTGGGCTGGGCCCTGTCCTGTCCGCCGCCTCTCCCCCCACAGCCCCGCACCGAGCGCCGCAGGGGGAGACAGACCGTGCCGCGGCCCCTCCTGCGCGTCCCCGCGGGGGTGTCGCCTCTCCCCGGCAAGCCCCGGGCCCGCTTAGGCCAGGCCCAGGGCAGGGCTAGGCCCGGGCCGGGCACCTCAGGCTTTGAGCGTGGCCCCTGCCCCAGCCAGGGCTGGGGGGCTCAGGCCGTGCCCAGCCCCACACTGCCTCCATCAAGGCTCCCTCGGCTGACGGGGCAGCGGCTGAGTGCCCCCATCGCTGCCACAGCCCCCAGCCTTGGGCACCCCGAGCCCCCCAGGCCTGCGCTGGGCAGTGGGGGAGCACCAGGCAGCTGCCAGCCCCCTGCCCCAAACCACAGCCGCCCCCCGGGGCCTGCCCGGGGAAAGGCCGCGAAGAACCGCACCAGGGGCACAGAGCACAGCCCAGCACGGGCAAGGAGAGTGGCTCTTCCTCGCCACACGACCTTACAAGCCCGGTGCCAGCAGCCAAGCACAATTTTGGGGTGTTTTCCCTTCACGCCCTCCCCACACAGTCCCCTTCCCCACAAAGCCAGGGCTGTGGGGGGACTACAGGCCCCAGCGTGCGCCGCTCCGGCGCCGGCCAGGCTGGAGTCTGGACATGAAACCAAAGCGCTGTACGCTGGGAGCGGTAGTCTCTGCAATGACGCCTCCATGTTAAAGGGACAGCTCGTTGGGGAGCGGCCACCGTGGGTTTTGTGCACCCTCCTGCACTGGGGTGCTGGGCAACCAGGTTTTTTGGGGGGGGTTTAGCACCTGCGCTTGACGCTTCCATGTGATATTTTCTCTCCTCCTGGCCAGGCGAGTGACCCACACGTGAAAAACGGGAGGAAAGCGCCCGCAGAGGGAAGCGGCTCAGGGCATGCCCTCACATGCACACGGAGAACAAACAAGCAGCAGCCCAGCGCAGCAGCTGCAGCGTTTCAAAGGGCTTCGTCAGTCGACGGGGTCTCACAGACTGTGCAGAGCTCGGCAAGACATTTCCCTGGTCTGAGCTTTTGTGGGTGAAGCAGGCGGGTTGTGGTTTCAGGTACAAGAAGTTACTTCCAACCCGGTTTATCGCAGTCATTAAAGCATGAGCAGGGCCAGATCCAGCAGATGGCTTGCATCCATTTTCTCCCCTAAGGGATGTGGGGTGATGGGTGTCTCCACCGCCACGCTGCTTCGTCCAGGCACCCACGCTGCGACGGAACGTGCATCCAGGGCTTGTGGGGAAGCAGGGCCTCACCCCAACCACCTCCAAAACCCTGGGGAAATACAGCTCATGGCCGCAGCCCAGGAGGTGCTGAGTGTCCAGGCTGGGCATGACGGGAGATCTTCAGGATAAATAGTTAGCAAAGGTTTTTACTGTCAGTGCTGGTTTTTAAGCCAAGCCTTGCATAGCCACCCAGAGCTTTCTTTGGCCAGCACCAGTACAGCTTATTTGACCCAGTACTGGTCGAAACCCCACTGTGATAAACTCAGCTCTGCTGGGCTCAGCTGCCTGCACCGCAGCAGCATGTTGCCCAAACGGGTGCTCAGCACTTGGCACGGACCCCCTTCCCTGCTGCCATGCAGCCCTGCCTGGCCCTGAGCACCCCACAAACGGCTGTGGCGTGGATCCTGCACAACGAGTAGCTCCTGTTAGGAAGGGCTGGCTGCCCCCAGGCTCTTCACTGGAATAGGAACATCAGCAGGTTCTCCTGGCGAGCATCCCTAAGGACGATGCAGCTTGTTCTGCTGAGCTGCACTGCCCTGTTACAAGGAAACGGCCTCGGTGACACAGTCAGCCTGTCAGAAGCACGCTTGTGTGGTGAGGCTGGATCAATTCTCCATCTTCTGGCTGGTAGAGCCTTAAACATAGCTCTGCCATGCCTTGGTAGACCATGCAACAGCCCCAAAACACTGCCAGCGTGAGCAAAGCCAACCTCATGGCATAGAGGAGATGGGAATAGTGAAACGATGTCATCTTGGCACTAGAGCAAGTAAATCTGTCCAGACACCCTTCTCCTTTGGTTGTATTCTGCAACATCTCCTGAACATCCTGGGCTGATACAAGGCATCAGCATTGACTCTTGGGTGATGAATATTTGGACTGTGAAGCATGAGAGGTTGGGAGCTCTTTCCCACACCACGTCTTTGCTGCGGAGCCCAGGGGAAGGAGGGCAGACAGGTCTGTACCTGCTTCTGCTGGCCAGGTTTTGGGGTGCCGTGCTTGCAAACTGGCAACCTCAGCACCCCACCTTGCTGCTGGGGCTGCCTGTCCCCGAGCTATCGTGCTGGTGGTAGCACAGAGGTCCCCAAGCAGCGCTGACCATCCACTGCAAGCTGGAGATAACAGCTACACCGCTGCGGGTTGCAGCACACACCCAGGCTGCTTGCTGACACTAGAACATGGTTTCTGTTAATTATACCTGGGATAATTACATTTATACCATTGTAATGAGGGGGGGGAGGGAAGGAGTCCTCCTGTGGATGAAGTGTTAGCGGTTAAAAGCCACTTATGCCAGTAAGGAGTTGATTCAGTTTAGGAAGAAAAGCACAGAGAAATGGCACATGGGGACACGCAGCCATGTGGCTATGGGACTGAGGCGCAGTTTGGGTCTCACTCCAGCACCTCCATCCCTCCTGCAGCCTTTTCTGTCTCCCACCACTGCCGTCCTCTCTCCTGCCCCTCAGCCCCTGCCCAAGCTTGTGGCAATCCACGGTGAGGCTCCCACTGGGAGAACACGCTGCTCCAGAGACTTCGGAGCCTCAGAGAGCAGGCAGAGGGGGAGGAAGGGACAGCACAGGCTGTAAAATAACTTCCACCTCTGTGGAAGAACCTTCCAGAGGTGGAAATGTCCTTCTGATTTTTGTCCCGCCATTGGCCATCAAGGGCAGCCCCAGGCTCTCTCTGTCTCACTCCATACGAGTCCTGGCATCATCTATGCTGGGTTTCATCTTCATAGAGAAAAAGGTGCCTCCAAAAGGCAGTTGATGTCCTCCTAACCTCTGAATGACTTGCTAGAAGGGCCTTTCTCCCTCCGTTGACTACAGAAGGGGCTTCAGTCAACGGCACTCTTCATTAAACGTCAGTTTTGTGTCCAAAGCCCAGTGCCAAAGACCCTCCACCCGTGCTCTGCCCAGATGCTATTCCCGGTGGCACGATGCCCAGCACAACAGTGTCTTCTCTTTGAAGGAACCTTCTAGTCTAAGAGCAAAAAAACCAGCGCTGCTGTGATTCATACTCCTCGGAGCAGTGCTTCCCTCAGCTCGATGGAATAGGCACGTACACAGGAGGGGGGATTCAGCTGGAAAAGGAAATGGATGGAGGGACTCCATAAATCACAGATGAGTGGCTTCAGTACTGTCCCCAGCCAGACCTGGCCATCCCCAGCCTCGTGGGTAGGGAGGTCCAGCACTTTTATTTCAATGACAACTTGGTCTCTGAAATGAAAAGTCAGGCAGGACGAAAGAGCATCTCCCCCACAGTGCCAGGTTCTTTAGTGGGGCAACAAAATTTTATTGGCCACCAGAAAAAAAAAAAAAAGAAATCCACTGAGTTACTTGATTTTTTTTCTAAACCAAGCCAAAACCTGCTGAGAACTTCATGCAGAATACTTTCAAAACATGCCAGCTCGACCAAAATCTTTAAGAGCCAACTACATCATTCAGCTTCATGACTGGGACAGTGTTTCATCAAACCATGCTGCCTTGAGACAAAAAAATAACGACCAGCCCTGCAGCTGGGCAGCTTTAATACTTGTTCATGAACATGGGTGGCAACATGGGAGCATTAACCCCATCCATTGCTCCATCAGCTGCCTCACACAGATGGCCAGAGACCTTAAATTTTGGACCTTTCTGGAGATGCTGCTGCACGAGCCCGGTCCCACACGCACACAGATGCAGGGCACGCATGTAAACGCTTTACGGGTTGGACTTGTCGTCATCAGTGGATCTAGACGGGAAACGTCCCTTCGTTTCTGCAGCAGCTTTCAGCGATCAGATAAAACCGTGGTTTTCACCGACACTTTTCGCCTACAGGTTTCCACGCTCTTGTTGAGAAACCCAACGCAGACATTTTCAGGAGTCAGCAGCCAAGTGTCTAAAAGCGGCTGGTGAAATGTCACGGTTTCGGCAAGCTGAAGGCAATTCTGGCTGCGGACCCACCTGACAACAGTAAAGTCTGAAAGTTTCATTTTGGCTGGAAAGTCGCTTTTTCTTGGAAAAACACACTCCCTTAAAATTAAGGTTTTTTAAGCCTCTCCCACCCATCAGCTGTGCTTAGGGTTGCACCGACACAGAGTCCTCAGTCTTGGGTGCAGGGACAACAGCCAAGAGACTTTGGGTGATGTCCTGAGGGTCGTTAACACCAAATCCTGCAATTTCTTCTCTGTGTGCATGAGGGCAGCTGGCAAAGCCGTGCAACACGTCCCACAGATGGAAAACAGCCATGCCAATGCCTTCCTCCGCATCCCAGTGATGTCCTCTGCTGTCCTCCCTCCGGTTTGCCATGGCTCACAAAGGCACCGCAGAAGAAGACAGCCAGAGGCAGGCAGGAAAAAATGCCCTGGAGGACTGGAGATAAATCCAGGATGGATTTCTGGGATCCAGAATGGGTTAAATCCAGGGTGAGAAGAGACACAGAGGATTTCTTCTCACTCTTATGGGGTCAAGAAGGCATTTTCCCCAGGGACCAGGCAGTGAGAAATGTTTTAGGCAGGGTCACTAGCATATGGGGCTGGGTATCATTGGGAAGGATCCTTGGGTGCCATCCTACTGACACAGCCTATTAACGAGAAGGTAATTGAGAAACCTATCGAAAAAGCAGCCGCACAAACGACAGACAGCAGCTATAAACCAGGAAAAAGGAAATTCTTGTTTGTTTTTTAAACCGCCTGGGTTTTTCCCCTGGACCTCACTGCTGAGATGTGTCACGGCAGCAAGGGCTGAGCCCTGCTCCACATTCCTATCTTTTCATCAGCCTTTTAACCAGCCGCCAAACCCTGTGGGCACTTGGACACCGGAGCTGCAGAGAAAACAGGAGCTCTGGTAAATGCTGGTGGATAAAATAAATGAAGTGGTGTGACCAGCCATTCCTTCCTGAGACCCTTTCAGGCAGGTGGGGCTGCGCTACAGGGGGCCAGCAGTTGGGTTGAGTGAAACCCCAGGAACTGATGGGATCCAAAAAATCCTACAGCTCAGAAAAGCATCTATGGGCAGGAGAGTTCGCATGGTGGCACCTTCCTCCCAAGAGCGAGGCAGTGATGGTGTCTCCAGTGATCATGGGCTGCTGGCCAGGGCTTGGTTGATATCCAGCTGGAAAGGAGCTGGTGAGCTCCAGGGCTGTTCTTGGCCAACACCTGTCAAGTTGTAGCTGAGATTTTGCCCTGTTCAGGGTGTCCCAGCCACAGTGGCTGTCCCTCCAACATGTCCCAGGCCTGGAGAATCCAGAGGTTGTACCTACGTATGGTCTAGCTGTATCACCCCAAGATCCAAGCTAGATCCTTACGCCCACCTAGCTCGCTGCTTCATGGGCCCCAGGAGGGTGTAGACCCCCCCAGGAGCAAGGGGACGGGACAGAGGGGTCCCTCCAGTAGTGCTGCCCCATCAGTTGGGCGAGTGAACCATGCCTGGGGACATCTGACATCCACTGGTGGCACATTGTCCCCATATGCTGTCACTGGTAGGAGTGACACCACCTCCTCAATGAGGGCTCAGGCTCCCTGTCTCCGGGATAACTCCCCACACTACGTCTCATCCCGATTTCTAATCGTTAGAGCTCCGAAGCAGGAGGCTGATTAAGCTTTCCAGCCCGTTTGTTATCAATAGATCAACTCTGAATTTTCTCGACAGGCAATTACATGACTAAGCCCTTTGGAAGCTTGCTGCCTTCTCAGCCCGCATGACTTCTCGCAGTCCCGTAGCCCGATTGCATTTTGTGGTGAGCGATTTCCTCCTGCAAGCTCTGTGCTTCCCGTTGGCATTGCATCAGCTCTTCCTCGGCGCTGGAAAACAAGCAGGAGGGATGCTCTGACTTTCTCCTGCATCTCTAAAATCTCCTGAGCTGAGCCAGGCTGGAGCACGGCATCGAGACTGGCGTGTCCTTCACCTGCAGAGCTGTTTACTGGAAAAAATATATAGAGGAAAATATATATTATTATTGGAAACATACAGGCTGTGTATAGAGGCAGAGTCGCAGGGCAGCGATGCTCAAACAGAAGCAAGGGGATGAGCGGTGACTGTGCAGGGGGTCATCAGCCAGAAGGTTTTCCCAGTCTCCAACCCCACTTTTCCTTTGCTTCCAGCTTGCCCAGACCTTTATTTCTTGGGGTTTAAGTTGTCCAGTTGGCTCTCATCCATGTCAGCCCAGAGAAGGTGACAGCATACTGCTGGTGACAGCCCATCGCAGTGGCCTCCCAGGGCCCTCCCCAGGCACAGCTATCTGCATGCTGCACCTTCGAGATGTGTTTCCTGTTATGTTCCCAGATAAGAAAAAAACAACAGCCCAACACATTGTCACGTTTAGAAGAACATCAGCCCAGCTGCAGACTCATAGGCTCAACTTCAGGCAACACCAGTGTCACATTTGCCTGTGCTACCTTAATCCATCCTCCTTAGGTGCACAATTTGTCATCCAGCCTTTAAATACAAGTTCACAGACGAGGCTTTTCCCATGGCACTCGTGGCCCAGTTAGGGCTGGCTCTGCCCTGGGGCAGGGCAATGGGCAAGATCACAGAATCCCAGGATGGTTTGGGTGGGAAGGGACCTTAAAGCCCACCCAGTGCCACCCCCTGCCATGGGCAGGGACACCTCCCACTAGCCCAGGTTGCCCAAAGCCTCATCCAGCCTGGCCTTGAACCCCTCCAGGGATGGGGCATCCACAGCTTCTCTGGGCAACCTGGGCCACTGCCTCACCCACCGCACAGGAAAACATTTCTTCCTCACATCTCATCTCCATCTCCCCTCTTGCAGCTTAAATCCATTACCCCTCATCCTATCCCTATGCTCCCTGATGTGGACGTGGGACTCCCATGTCCCCTCGTGGCCAAGCTGGAAGGAGTGTGTGGCACAAAGGACAGAGGTCTGCTGCTTGAAATGCTTTTGCATTTATTCTCTTTCATAACCCAAGTGATTTTGCTCAAATCCAGGCTGCTACCCGAGGGCTGGCTGAGCAAGAAAGGGTGAAGGTGGAGCCTCTCTGCTCCCAGCTCTGAACCCCGCTGCTGCCAGCATCCCCCCAGACTTCCTCATGCCACTTCCCTGGACTGCCCTGGCCTCCCTGGCTGCCTCCTCCCTCCCCTCTTGCACAGACAGCGATGTCCTGCCAAGCGGAGCTCCCCGCCATCCCTCTGCCCATGCACGCCTTTGATTTGGACCCCGCAATGCGCCCAGGCGCTGGGTGGAGGCAGCTTTTATTCCGACTTCCGCCTTGCAGAAGGCAGCCCGCCGGCTCTTGTGGTTCTGCCTGATGCAGGCAGCTGCTCCTCCTGCCTGCTGCAGCCCAGCCTGGGGTGACAGCCTGGGGACCCGGCCACCTCCTCCCTCTGCTTCCACGTCCCCGTGTGCCACCAAGTTCCACAAACCGCTCAGCCCAGAGGCGTGGGTGCTGTGCACAGTGGGGAACTCCCTGGGGAACGGTTTGCAACCGACGGCTTTGCCAGCGAAACCTCCCGGCGCAGCTCATTTTGCATGGAGGGGTTTGCTGGGGGGCAGGAATGATGTTTCCTAAGCTTGGACTAAACCCACTCAACCGCCTTGTCTGAGCAGCGCTCAGCTCCCGTATCCTCCATGCAGTGGAGCTTGCAGGACCCGCACCCAGCTGCAAGCTCCCAGTTCCACACCAGTGCTCCAGGTTTGATCTTCACTGAACAGACAGGAGGCTCAGATACACCCTGGAGATGCCTGGCTTCGAAACCTGATTGCCCTTGGCGTAATTTGGAGGCAGCGCAGGTTTAGAAGGGCTGATTCCCCCTCTGCTCCTGCCCCTGCTCCGCCTGCGAGGCTGGAGGGAGCCGAGGGCAGCACCCAACGGAGGTGGCTAACGTGGGTGACCCCAGGCTGCAGTGGGTGGTGGCCCCTTCCTCGGCATGCCCACTTGCAGAGCAGGGTTTGCCTGAGTGAAGCCGTGGAAGATGTCTGCATGAGCCAAGCTTTGCAGGCATGGAGGGGCAACGCATTGCAGAGACCTCGGAGATGTCTGGTTTGGAGGATCCTGAGTACTGGCTGCACATTCAGCCAACGCTGGGTGGTCCTTTGCCCGTTATTCCCTGTTCTTCATAGAATCCCAGAATGGTTTGGGTTGGAAGGGACCTTAAAGCCCATCCAGTGCCACCCCCTGCCATGGGCAGGGACACCTCCCACTAGCCCAGGTTGCCCAAAGCCTCATCCAGCCTGGCCTTGAACACCTCCAGGGATGGGGCATCCACAGCTTCTCTGGGCAACCTGTTCCAATGCCCAAAGAACCCGTCTTGAACTCATCTTGACCGTAACTGCCTGGATTTACTCCATATCACAGCCAGGCATTGCACTCACGGTGACAAAGGGATGTGCATCCTTCTGCCAGCCCTGGGGCCACCAGCGCTGAGACCTTTCCCATTGACTTTCCCCGCACGGGAGGTGAAGCACGGTGGTTACGGCTGGTTGCATCCCCATCACCTCCGCAAGCAGCAACCTGCCTTTCTGGCGGTGCAGCAGGAGCAGGCTGGATCCCCGAGGGGTGAACAAGGGCTGCGAGAGGAGTTTGGGAAAGCAGCTGCACCCCGTGCACAGAGGAGGCCCCAGAGATGCAACCAACCTGCCTGGAGAGAGAGTCACCGGTGCCAGAAACAACACGGGAGTCCCATGGCAACAAGGCAGGGAGACAAGTTTGGGGAATGGTGCAACACGGCTGGCACCCACCCCGCTCGCAGGAACAAAATGGAGATTTTCCTGCCCGGCCAAACGCCCGCACCGGCTCCCACCTTCCCCCTGCGCCTGGATGCATCCCCTGTCCCTCTGCCCACCGCAGTGCTGGGACCGGCTGGCTGCTGGCAGGAGTCCTGGCACCAAACCCTTTGCAAACTCCCCCCTCATTGACCCCACCGCGCCTTGGCTCTCCCTGACGTGTTTGCAGTTCCAGTGCTGGCTTCCAGGCATGCTCCATCCCATCCTCAACCCTTTCCCGATGCTCTGGAGCTCAAAGCTGCCTGATTCGGAGCTGGCTCTGTTCCCAGGACTGGAGCGTGGTGTTGCAAAGGCATCTGACGTGCTCCCCTGGGGGGTGATGGGGCCGGTGGTCCATATGTACACATATAGAATATATATACGTGCAGCATCATTCAGGAGAAGCCAGCTCCCTGTGCAAGCAGGCAGGCTGCTGGGAACTCGTCACGCTTCAGTCTCTGCCCAGGATGAGCCATGTGTTGTGCATCCTGAGCCAAAAATCGTGCACGTGCCCACGGCAGCGGAGAAACCAGCTCCCACCGAGGCCACTGACGCATCCATCCGATGTCCATCTGGGTGAACCCCCGTCCACGTTATCACCTTCCAGCTGGGACCAGAGGTGATGGGGGCACCAAAAAGAGCAGAGCATCTCTTTGGGGATGTGGGGCCAAGGATTTTGGAGGCGTCCCAGCCATGCCCTGGCACAGGTCTGCTGGACGATGCCATCCCAGGGGGAGAATGTCCCTTGGGGATGCTACCACCCTGGCAGGAACCATGGGACAACCATTCATCAAAGGGGGAAAAAAAAGCCCAGAATGTGTTTCTTAATCAATTTACCAACAAAACCAAGCAACAAGCCTCCCTCCAGACACGAAAACCTCCTTGTTCCCATTCACCCGCTGCGTTCCACCGGCCTCGCTCCCGCTGCCGCTCCCGTTTCCTCGGAACTGGCCGCGTTCAACCCGGCACACCTAGGACCACGGCAGCTGGATCTGCGCATCTCCTCGAGTCCCTGAAAAGCGGCTCTATGCCTTTGTCTGAGGTTGTGAAAGCGGCTTTTTTACTCCTCCACATCTGTGAGCCGCCGGGGTCCCACGGGTTCTGCGCAGGGTAAATTAATCCTTTGTTGCTCCTCAGCCATTTCTTCGCTGGGGTTGGGATGGAAGAAAATGGCCTCGTTTTTCTTCCTGCCCTTCCTGTTTACGGTGACACAGGGTTTCTTCACATGATAGCAGCAAGAGGTGCTTGGACTCGGTAATTACATCCCAGCCACGGCCAGGCAGGGGACAGCAGCTGTGAGGAGGGACTGGTTTGGTCCAGGGTGTCAGGGGTTCAAGGCGAAGCCCCTCCAGCCCCCCCATGGCCCCCCCATGGCTGTGGGTAGCGGTGCAACGCCCGCACTCACATCCTTTAAAAATTTGATAGATTTTGGGGCAGCGAGGCCATTGCTGCTGGGGATGCTGCACCTGCATCCCAGCTTCAGACTGGGGTGGGAGCGGGATGGGGGACATTCATATAACTTCATATAACAGATAATTTTTATTTTGAAGGATTTCCTCTGCTGCTCTGAAAATAAGAGGATGGTTGTAAAACCAGAGAGATCACATCAAAAAAACAGGGGCATCCACAGCTTCTCTGGGCAACTTCTTTGGGATGCTCGGGCAGCATGGCTGTGGCACGCTCCGACAGCACAGCCATGGATGCTCCATCAGTGCGGTGAAGGGATGCTCTGGCAGCATAGCCAAAGGATGCTCAAGCTCTGTGTCTGGGAGATGCTCCAGCAGCATGGCCATTGATGCTCTGGCACCACAGACATGGATGCTCCAGCAGCACAATGGTGGGACGCTCCGGCAGCATGTTCAAGGGATGCTCCGACAGCACATCCATGGGATGCTCCAGAAGTGTGGCCGTCGATGCTCCAGCAGTGTGTCCATGGGATGCTCTGACAGCACGGGCGTGGGATGCTCCAATGGGACCGTGGGGACACTGACCCACTTCTTCCCTGGTCCACAGCCACAGGGTCTGTCTGGTCTCACTGTTGTCACAGAAACAGGCCCCCATCCCTGCTCATCCTGCGCAAAAAAAATCCTCCCCCCTTCCCTGGTACCTACACAGCAGGAGATGGCTCTTGTTGGATCAGGCTTCACCCAAACACACACTGTCACCCACGGAGGCGGTGGCAGTGCTGTCCCCACCTGCCCCAGCAGCTGCACGCACACCAGGGGGTCCTTTGGGTCCCTTTCTTGGGGTCTCACTCAAGCTGAGGATCTGTGAGTCTCCCCCCATGCATGGGGAAACCCCTGTGGGGGCCACACTCACCCCCCACCCACTGTTTTGGGCCAACACCCGCCTGTCCCCAGGGTGCTGGGACACCCCATTGTCCCATAGCCAGGGCAAACCCTGGGGCTCCTCCATCCCTGGACACCTCCTAAAATCCATGGATTTGAGGTCTGGAAAGCTGCTTTCAGGTTTTTTATTAAAGACCAGACCCAGGGATGGGGTCCCGCAGCAGGACCTGTGTGTGACCCTGTGACATGTACTCAGGGCCACCGACCCCAGCCCAGGGACACTGGGGGCTGCTGGGGACACTGTGCTCCAGCCTCTCCTGGCTGGGAGGACCCTCACAGGGACAAAGGCTTCACTTCCTGCAGGGACAGAGATTTGGGAATGAGTGGGAGCAAGTCAAGTTGACACCATGTCCCCAAAAAGCCAGTGACAAAACACCACGAAGCAGAAGCATCACGGGGAGCTCAGCCCCAGCGGAAGGAGCATCCAGCCGCTCTGGACCCTGCTGTCCCCGAAGTCACCCTATTTGCTGCCCTGGACTCACCACGTTTCCATTTTGATTAAAAAAACAAAATCTAATTCAATGTCATCGTCCCCTTCCTTCTGCCATTGAGCTGGGAAAGTCAAAGGGGACGGGAGCATCCTCCCGAACCCATTAAAACCAGAGCAAGGGGAATGGCTTCGGGTGCTCCGAATGAACCCACGTGCCAGGCAAGCATCCTCCCGAAGCGATGGCATTGAACTAAATTCCAACTGCTGCTTTGCTGATGGAAAACGCGAATATTTGAGGGCAGAAGGAAACTTTTCCCACAAGGAATGTTCCCAACCCAGCATGTCCCGCCGCAGAATTCCTCCCCTCGCCCCGGCAGGGCTGGGGAGCTTTATTTCAGGAGCTGAAAAAAAAACCAACCCCAGGTGGGGTTATTAGTATTTCTCTGGGGGTTTAGTAATATTTCTCTTAGGGGGATGCTGCAACCCCTCCCCGGCTGCCCTCCCCATACACAGGGATGGTGTCCGCACCTGGAGGATGCTGATTTTCTGCATTTCTGCTTTTTTTCTTTTTTTCTTTCATTTTTTTTTTCCCCTGTTATTTTACTACCTGGGAGAAAATTACCTGGAGGAGGCAGAGCCTTGCCGGGGCATCATTAAAAAGCACCACTGGGTGATGTGGAGCCTGCGGCAGCCAGCCAGCAGTATTAAGGACTTGGAGGAAAAGAAAAAAAAAAAAAAGCAAAATAAAAACCCAACCACTTTTTAATTGATTCAACTGCACAAGGAAGGGAAATGCCCCAAAACCAGAATGACCATCGGATGAAACTTTCTTTTGACTTTTATAATTACGGAATAGAAAAGAAATCCTCAGTTCACATTACAAATACAGTCTTATATAAAAACAAGTCAACGAAAAAAAAAAAAACCAAACCCCAAAAACCAAAAGATCGCGGAGCGCCAGTGCCTGGGTCCTGCCGAGCTCAGGAGGGAGGAAAACGTTTTTGAATGAGTTTGAAATGACGGCGAGCCTTTCCTTCTGCTTCCCGCTGGGTCTGAGAAGGGCTTCGAGCAGGTGGGGGTCTGTCCATCCCATCCCATCC
>WKFP01014920.1:1486657-1499012 GCA_011057875.1 Pterocles orientalis | reverse complement strand
CTGGAAGGTCTCCCCGGAGCCTTCTCTTCTCCAGGCTGCACACCCCCAACTCTCTCAGCCTGTCCTCGCACGGGAGCTGCTCCAGCCTCGGCCCATCTCCGGGGCTCCTCTGGCCCCGCTCCAGCAGCTCCGTGTCTGTCCTGTGCTGAGGACCCCAGAGCTGAATGCAGCCCTGCAGGGGGGGTCTCAGCAGAGCGGAGCAGAGGGGGACAATCCCCTCCCTCGCCCTGCTGCTCACGCTGCTGGGGATGCCCCCAGGACACGGGGGGTTTCTGGGCTCCAGCGCACGTTGCCGGGGAATGTTCAGCTTCTCATCCCCCAGCACCCCCAAGTCCTTCTCCCCAGGACTGCTCTCAATCCCATTCATCCCCCAGTCTGTACTGGTACTGGGGGTTGCCCTGTCCCATGTGCAGAACCTTACACTTGGCCTTGTTGACCTTCAGCCCCCTCCTCCAGCCTCTCCAGGTCCCTCTGGGTGGCATCCTGTCCCTCCAGCCCATCAGCTGCCCCACACAGCTTGGTGTCACCCACAGACTCACTCCATCCCACTGTCTATGTCACTGATGAAGACACTAAATCATACTGGTCCCAGTACAGACCCTTGAGGGATACCACTCATGACCCATCTCCACTCGGACACCAAGCCATTGACTGCAACTCTTTGGACACGGCCACCCAGCCACTTCCATAACCATCTGCCAGTCCATCCACCAACCCCACATCTCCCCAGTTTAAAGACGATGATGCTGGGGGGCAGACCCCCTACAGCATCCCACCCTCTAGTTTTGAGACGAACCCAACGCTGCCTAGCTCAGTACCACAGCAGTGGACAGGCTGCAGGGGGGACTGAGACCTCCCTCTGACCAGTGAGATGGCCACCAAGGCTGCAGGGTGGCCAGGAGGTCCCAGCATGGCCACGGTCACCTCTCGTCCCACCATCCCCACTGGGGACAGGCTGGTGCCACCGCAGCCCCCACCAGCCCACGGCCCTGCCTGGGATCTACGGAAGCAGGATTTGGCAGCAGAGCCCCCTGTCACATCTGTCACACCCAATGTGTGACAAAACACAACTGGAAACAACTTGTCCAAACCCCTCCTAATTCCCACCAAACCCAAAGGGACATGAGGACACGGCCACCTGTGGACACAAGTGACACCGGGGCACGTGCCCGGGTGCTTGGCAGTCCCGGCAATCGCAGCGATGATTTATCCACATCCTCTCCCGCAGCGCCCAGGGGAGGTGACATTCGTGTCACCAGGGCTCGGGGCGAGGATGCTGGCCCAGCTGCGGCCCCTGGTTCCCCCGGGCTCCATGGGGGAGGTGACATCGTCCCCCTCCCTGCGGTCCATCCTCTCGCCTGGGCTGCGATGGGGATGACACGTTTGCTGACACAGATGCAGGAATACACGATTGCGGCCACAAAGCCTCAATAATTAACGAGCGGAGAGGGATGGGAGCTCGCTCCAGCGCTGGGGGGGGTTATCCCCAGGGAGCCGGGGAGGGGGACAGTCCCTCCATCCTGCTTGCACGCGAGCATATGTGTGGGACCGGTCCTCCCCGAGTCTCCCTGAGCCCCCCCAAATGCAGAGCCCCACAGCTGAGCCCTGGGTGATGCTCTGGGGACATCCCTGCCACTTGCTGTGTCCCCCCCCAGCCCAGGGCCCCCCCAAAGCTTCAGAGCCCCACAGTTGCGTGCTGGGTGATGCTTTGGGGACACCCCTGCCACTCACTGTGCCACCCCCAGGCTGAAGCCCCCTGAGCATCGCCTGGGGGTGCAGCAGACAGCGAGTCACAGCTGGGGACATGGGGCAGTGACTCCCCTGTCCCCCAGCGGGATCTTCAGCCGTGCCACCCCCCCACGCCCCCTCAGCGATGTGTCCGGGTACATGATTATTTATTTAATTGCTTTCCAATAAAAGCCCCCTGTCCCCAACGTCCCCAATAGGGAACCCTGGCACCTGGCACACATGGGGCATCGGTGACGTGGGATGACGGGGGGCACAGTGACACGGGGGTGTTCGCTCACACAGGGTGACACCCATCACCCCATCCCTCTGCCTGCGGGGACGGCCCCAGCCAGGCCACCACGTCCCCTTCCCCATCCTGGGGTGTCCCCATCGTGGCCCCTCACCGGGGTTTTGGGGCAGAATAAGGGGTTCGCACGGTTTTACTCTGTGGGTAAAACATTTTTGGGGGCACGGGGGGAAACATGCCCTTGTTCTGGGATGGAAACTCTTCCCATATATTTTTTTCCCCTTTCTAGGAAAACTCAGGGTGGAAATGTCCCCGTCCCCTGCCCACAGGGTCACTAAAGCCCTCGGAAGGGTGACGGGCAGGGTCACCCCTGCCTGCACATGGTACGGCCACAGCCGGGGACCAGCAGCAGTTTGGGGATGGGGGGAATTCCCTAAAATCCCCTTTTCCCCAATTTGGGGCTGCCAGGGGGAGCTGCGGGGTGAGACCCCATGCGTGTGTGTTCTGCCTGCACATTGCCCCCACCCGGAGCGGGGCCGGCCGACGCGGGGGCTCAGGGACCCCCCAGCCCGTCCCTCCCCAGCACCGTCACACACACGGGTCTGCATGTCACACATGGCGCACGCTGTCACCACGGGCTCACAGCAGCACCCTGCTTCCCACCCCAGTCCCTGACCCCCCCAGTTCGGGCACAGCACCCGCCACCAGCTGGGACACAGCACCCTGGGAGCCCCGGGGGGACCTGGCCGTGGTGGGGGGGGTGCAGAGGGGTGAACCCCCAAACGGGACACCCCACAGCGGTGACTCCCCACAGCCGGCGTCCCCAGGGGAACGGGGTCTAACCCCGGATTTTGTGGGGATTTGAGGCACCAGGAGCCAGAAGCCCCCAGCAGGGGCAGAGGGTGGGGAAAAGGGGATTTTTAGGGGATCTTTAGGGAATTTTTTTTCCCCGTCACCCACTCCCCCAGGCTGGGGCTCTGACACTTGCAGGCAGGAGCAAACCTGCCCATCGCCCTTCTGAGAGCCTTCACCGAGCCACGCAGGCAGGGAAGGGGATATTCCCCCTGGGATTTTGTCTAAAAAGTGGGAAAAAAAAAATTAGCTGGGAGAGTTTCCATCCCAGAAAAAAAAAAAGGAGGATGTTTCCCCCCTGGAAAATATTCTCTTTAAAGCTTGAAAAGTAATTTTTTTGTGGTGCCGGCGAGGCAGGAGCAGCGCAGGCAGGATGCTCCTCCCGGCTGCCTGCTGCCCTTGATCCCAGCAGCAGCATCTGCGTGTCGGGGGCTGAAATAACCCCCCCCCGCCCTCCCCTCAGCACTGCGGGAGCGGGGCTTCGCGACCCCCCGATGGGTTATTATCCTTCAGCCGGGTGATTTTCTCCCGTGCACCATATGCCCGGGGCTCGCTGGGGATTTCACTTTTCATTTCGGTGCCTTTGGAAGAGATTCGGGGTTTTTATTCCGCCTCCAATTCCCCTCTGTGTCCAAAGATATGATGAGAGCATCGCTCTTCCCCACACCCAGCTGAGTCCATCCTGGTTGTTTGAGGCACAAATGCCCCATTTCCAGGTTTGGCCCCAAAATTTGGGGGTTTAGGGTAAAAAACACCCCCCTGGGCAGGATCCAACCCGCCAGCGGGATGCTCGGTGCTCGTGGTACCCAGGGCTGGGTGCCCTGGAGCAGATGGAGCATCCCTGGGGACGACGAAGCTCCCACGGATGGGTCGCATCCTGCTCCCATCCCCAGGAGGGAAAGCAAAGCCCAGCTCCCAGCCCCAAAGGATTCTGCAGGACCCTGCATCCCACCCTGACCCCCCCCAGCACCCCTTGAAGGCTCACCCACCCCCTCAACCTCTCTTTTTGAGGCCGTTCAAGGCATTCGGCTGATTTTTTACTCTTCCAGCACCTTCATCCTGCTCCTGGGGAGCTGGAGGAGCTGCCGAAGGCGGTTGCATCGCGCGGTACCTATGAGCCGCCCAGCACCACTCAGGGCAATTGGCCGCGATGTAAATGAACGGCGAGCGAGCGAATTGCCTATTAAGAAGGTGCAAACACCGCTGCGAACCCAGGGACTTCAGTTAATGACTTGGAAACAAGTTCTTGACCTACTTCCAACTTGCAAAAAGCCTTCGCGAAATCGCAAAGAAATTAAAGGCGCCGGAGCTTTGATCGCTCGCCAGTATCAAGGAGCAGGATGCAGCCCCTCACATACAAGATGCTCTTGGGACCCAGCAGCCCCCATGGGCAAAACGTGGCAGAAGCAAAAAGTGGGGTGAAAAAGGCACAAATGGGGTCTTTCTGCAGCTGTTATAACCCAGGGGTTAATGCCAGTGGGTTTTGGGGGGCTCTGGGCAGCCCCTTTTGCCCCCCAACGCCAACATCGCCGGATTTAGGAGCTGCCGGCACATGGCTGGAGCATCCCCGATCGCTGGGATGCAGCCGCAGGCGCTGGGGGCACAGGCAGAGCCGTGGGGTGCTGGGGGTCCCGGCTCCCCATCACCCACCCCCATCCCATGGGCTTTCCTTCCTCTCATCTATTTTTCCCTCCCTCCCCATCACCCGTTATTTATTTCATTTCACCGCATCCCGGCAGCGTTGCCATGGGAACGCGGCAGCAGCCCTGGTTGGATGCGCTTGTCTAGACATCGTATCCTGGGATCCCGCCGCCGGCAACCTGTTTCCTGGGCAGGATACGGCCCCTGGGGGGGCTGCACCCTAGGGTGCCAGGTGAGCCATTGCCCCCATCGCCAGGACCCTCAGGAGACCCCCAGCACCCATCTGGCTGGGTCTGGTCCAAGCCCTGCACCCCGCATCCCTGCTCCCAGCTCCATCCCTGGGGGGGACGGGAAATGCAGCCTGGGGGTGGCTGACGGCTAGAATAATAAAAATAAATTAAAATTAAAATTAAAAAATGAAAATTAGAATGAAAGAAACAAAAATAAAAAGAAAAAAAGAAAAAACCACCAACAATAATAATAATAATTAAAGAAAAAAATCCCCTAAATGTAGCCCAAGGGTTGCAAAGTGCCCTTAACACCACCGCCACCACTAATGATAATAATAATAATAACAGTAATTAAAAAAATCCCCTAAAAGCAGCCCAAGGGCTGCAAAGCACCCTTTGCACAAGGCAGGTTAAGCCCCCCCCCCCCTCCGCTTTTAACTCCATCCCAGGGACGGGAAACCGAGGCACGGCACACAGTGCGACACCCCACACCCCCACCCTGCTCCGACACCGGGAACGCCGAAACCCGGGACAGGGGGTGTTCCCATGTGGGGAGGGATGCTCCGGCACCGCTCCTGATTTACACCCATGAAAACAAACTCCCCCCATCACCACCAGGCCCGTTGGCTCCCAGACCTGCGGGTTTTGGGTGGATTTGGGTGGATCTGGCCCCAGGGAGGAGCCGCAGCGCATCGTTATCCCGGAGGAATTCCACTAGGGTGGGTTTTCCAGCAAATATAATAAATTTCCGATTTCCCCCAAGCGCATTTGTTGACTCTACAATATCCCACCTATTTAACATCGCATCACACCAACGTAACACAACATCACACCTACTATCTGCACCATCCCATAAACACCCCAATGAGACTTTGTTCTTCCTCTCGCCTCCCAGCGAGGAAACATTTCCATGCCGGGGAAAAGCCGAGGACGTCGAAGCAGCTCAATGCCCCACCTTGGAGCGATGCCCTCCCACTGTATTCCCTCGGGAATTGCTCCAAATCCTGCCGAAGGGAGCTGGGGTGATCCCAGTAACCCTGAGCATCCTCCCCGCCCGACCTTGCAAACGACCTTGGAACAGCGCAGGACCCTGCAGTCCCCTTGGCGGGGAGGACACGGGGTGGTGGCACTCCTGGGACGGGGTCAGGAGGTGCCAGCGGTGTTCCCGGGGGGGTGGGATGTGCACCGGGGACTGCAGCGGTGCCCCCGGAGGGGAAACTGAGGCACGGGGCTACAGCCCCCACGGGAGCCAGATGTTCACTCCCGTGAGGTCAGGGTGCTTCCACATCTGCAAAGTGAAGCCTCAAGGTCACTGGTGATGGCTTGGGCTTAAATCTGAGTGACCGTGGGCTTAAACGTGGGGGATCATGGGCTTAAACGTGGGAGACCTTGGGTTTAAATTTCAGGGATCTTTGGCTTAGATCTGAACGGTCTTGCACTTAAATTTAGGAGACCTTAGGTTTAAATTTGGGAGATCTTGGACTTAGATCTGAACGGTCTTGCGCTTAAATTTAGGAGACCTTAGGTTTAAATTTGGGAGATCTTGGACTTAGATCTGCAGGGTCTTGGGCTTAAATTTAGGAAACCTTGGGCTTAGATCTAGGAGATCTTGGGATTAGACCTAGGAGATCCTGAGCGTAAAATTGGGGAACACAATGGCAAGCAAGACGGGGAACCAGGAGGGATACGGGGAGCCTGACGCCCAAAATACCAAATTCTGGGGGTGAGACACAGCCAGACGCTGGGGCTGGACGAGGATGGGGAGCGAGCAGCAGCTGTCGCCTCCAGAAAAACCAGCTTTGGGCCATGGGAAAGAGGAGGAGTGGGACAACCTGGGCTCCAAAACTGTGCAAAAACCCATCGGACGGTGGGATGGGACAAATCCTGGCTGCGATGTCCCCACCAGCCTGCGGCAGCCGAGCCCGTTTGGCCACGGATTAAGCCCCAGGCAATTTCCATGCAAATTCTCCCGGTTAAGTTCTTTAGCCCGCCATCTGCGAGAAGCAAGAGGTAATTTCCCCCGGATCTCAAATGGTGCCTCAAAGACGCCGTTAATATAATCCGATTAAAAAATATATATATATATATATAAAAAAAAATCCAATTTACTGACTTATTTAGTGACACCTTTCGTAATCAATTCTCCCAGGAGAGAAATCCTGATTAAAGCCAAGCGCATCGCTATGGAAACCGGCGGTCCCTCCTCCCACGACCCCGCCGGCTGGGAAGGAGAGAAAAATCGGGTGAGGAAATCTGCCTGGTAACAACCCCGTTAATGAGCCGGGGAGCAAAAATAATCCCTGGGAGCGATGCCGCTGGGAAAGGAGCAGCCGGTGGCAGGCGGTGGGGAGGCGAAACCGCGCGTGGGGCTCCCAAAATATTGATTTTGATGGGAGGGGAGAGATGCTTCAGAGGAGGAGGGGATGCTCCTGCATCCTGGAGGGATGCATCCAGAGGTGGTACCCAGGGGTGATGGGGTGCACCCACCAAGCCCTGTAAGCTTGGGGGGGGGGGGGGTTCTTCCAGCATTTTTGCAATTTTTCAGCCTTCAAATATGGGATAAAACCACCCTGAGATATGGGTTTAAAGGATTCAGCTGCCCAACAGCTGCCTGTCAGGACAAAAGGGATTTATGTGATAAACCCCGTGGGCTTCCCACTCCTTGGGGTGATTCCCCAAACCACGGGCAGCCCCGACGCCTGGTGAGGGTCATCGCTGCCCATCCTCGGGTCAGTGAAAACCCCTGGGCTGGAGTTTCTTGGAGAATTGGGGATTTATTCTGCTTTCTGCACTGAATAACAGCCCTGGAGGGTTCAGGGGTCTGGATGCGTCCCTCACCCCAGCACCCCATAAAGAGAAGATGCTCGAAACACCCATGGGTGCAACACTAAATCTGTTACAAAGACAAAATCTTCCCATGGGCTGAAAATAAAAGCTCCGGGGCGGAGGGAAGCAGCTGAGGCCGGCAGCAGGCAGCAGGGGAGGGACTTGGCGGTTTCCCCAGCACCCATGATGCTCTTTGGGGTGTTTTAAGGAGCGAAGGTCAGCATTAGTGTTATTTTATTAGTAGGATTGTTATTATTAGTATTATTAGATATTTATGGAGGGGTTTAATAACCATCCCATTTGGCATTTTCCTGAATTTCTCTCCACCATTGTCACTGTCACCGCGGCCAGGGATGGAAGCTGACCCCACTGCTCTGCCAACGGGACCGTGGTCCAGCCCGGCGCCGGGATCCCACAGGACCGGAGCATCCCACCGCCACCCCACCCACATCCCAGGAGGATTGCACACCAAAGGGATGTGGGGCACCCAAAAGGAATGTGCTGTCCGAATAAAATCAGAAAGCTGGATATTTGGAACAACTCCTCCAGCCAAGGAGCCGGAGCTGTCACACCCGCCGATCCCCTTCCCGTTCCTCGCGGCGAGGGTTCAATCAGGCGCCCGGGCAGAGCGGGCTGTGCCCACCGGCGCGTTATTAAACGCTGCGATTAGCAGCTGCCGCGGATGGGAGCTCATTAGAGACTTCTTCAACATCCATCCAAATTGCTTTCACTCATCGGTTCATCCTCCTTTTATACCCACTGTTCCGGAGGGGGGGTTTTGGGGTCGCTTTTTAGGAACCCCTTTGTTGGGGTTTGGGAGGATGGGGAGCTCCGGGGCTGGATCCATCCCAGCGCCCACCCTGGATCCATCCTGCTCTGCTCTGCCACATCCTTTAACGACAAGGGGTGACACCAGGATGTCGTGACGGGTGACAACACCGTGGCTGAGCAAGGGGACGATACCACCCCAAGCATCCCAAACCCCGCCATGGGGCCACACAGCCGTCAGTCCCCTGCATCCCGCGGGGATGGGAGCCCATCCCCTTGGCGTCAGGGCCAGCCCCACATCAAGGAACCTGAGATCTTCCCCAAATTCCTGTTTTTTTCCCCCAAAACCACATGGGATGGCTTTGCCAGCTGGGTGATGGGTGCTGCCCCCAAACTGGGGGGTTGCCCCAAGCCAGTCCCCTTTTTGGGTGCGCCCGCAGGAGGGATGAGGATTTCCACAGCAAAAATTCGGGGGAACACCCAGCCCAGCAGCACCGCTGCCCTGGACACAGGACTGGGGGGGACTCCTGGGGACCCCCCATTGAACCCAGGACTGATGCTCCCACCACCTCTTGGGGTCCCCCTGTGGGAAACGGGGCTCCGGGGCTCTCCCCATGTCCCCCATCCTGCTCCATCCCCTCCTCTGCTGGGGGGGGAACACATGCCAACCCCGCCATCGACTCCGCTAACGAGGGCACCGCTAATTGCCGGGGGGGGCGGTGAGCCCATGCCCCATGTATAATTCAAGCCCCTTCGTTAGGGCTGGGTGGCTTTGTCTGGCAAGTGTCACCTTCCCCCGGGACCCCCTTCTTTGGGGGGGGCTTGGTTAAAAATAATTAGGGGGTGCAGCAAGGCAGGAGGCGGTGTTAGTGGGGTGGGGGTCCCCTCTGAGGAGGAGAAGATGGATTGGGGGGACACGGGGACAGCCCCAGAGCCCCATTTCCTATGGGGGGACCCACGTGGGGACCCCAGGAGCCCCCCCCAATCCTGTGTCCAGGCCAGAGGTGCTTCTGGGCTGAGTTTTCTCCTCAAATTTTGAGATGGAAATCCTCATCCTACCTGGGGGTGCACCCAAAAAGGGGGGATTGGTTTGGGGGAGCAGCGCCCTATGGATGGCACAGCTGGGGGCAGCACCCGCCTCCCAGTCAGGGGGGTGATGGGGATGACCTGCACTTGATGGGGCGTAAACCAGCCCCAAAACGGGAGTGTCCCTCAATACAGCCCCTGGCACTCACCAGAGCCCCGGGCAGACACCCCGAATTCACCGCAGCATCGCTCACCCGTGCCTCCCAGACCAGCTCCAGCACCTGCCCATTGCCGCTCCCCAGCTCAGCCCCACAGCCCAGGACCGAACCCTTAAGGGGCAGCAGCCCCAGGAAGGTTGGTGGCCCCAGGGATGGGACAGGGATGGGACAGGGATGTCCCCCCCCATCACCCTGGGAGGGACCGTGAGGACCTGCCCAGCCCAGCCATCACCCACCCAACTGCTGAGCTTCAGAGGGGAAAAAAAAATTGAAAAATATCTACATCAAGCTTTTAATCACCACTTGGTGTTTCTCGAGTGGGTTGTCCCAGTCCCATAACCAGTTCAAACCCTGTCTGGAGTCACCGTGGCAGAGATTTGACACCAGCTCCCAGGAGGGAGCAGAACAGGTCCCGGCACCAATCCTGCCCGTGCTTCCCCGTTCCTCCAGGCTCTAACCCCTGTCCCTCCCAAGGACAGGGGGGTGACATCCTGGGTGACATCCAGCAGCACAGGGCAAGGGGATGTGACCATGGCCTCTGAGCCAGAGGGGACAGAGACCCAGGTGGGCACCAGCATCCCCCACCCTCGGGGACCAGCCCTGCTCCCAGCCCCACAGCATCATCCCCACAATGTCCCCAAGGCCACGGGGCTGCCAGGGGATGCCACCCCGGACACCCACGTGCCACCTCCAGCCCTGGGGAGCCAACAGGCACCCCCAGACCCCCCCAAACCTCACCGCACCCCAACCACCCCACCAGCCACGTGGCAGCGGTCCCCACACCACCATGGGGACCCAGTGACAGCCCTGTGCCACCCCATTGCCTGTCACAGGGCTCCTGCTGTGTCCCCCCCTCCCCGAGACAAGGGAAAACGGCACCAGATGCTCCGGGAAGGGGCCAGGAAAGGCTGGGATCACCGAGAGTCCCGGCAGCTGCCGAGGGGAATGGGCAGCTGGGTGGCGGCAGAGGAGGGGACAGGAGCAGGGGGGGCATCCCCAAGGCGCAGATGGGGATGCTGTGCCCCTGGGGTGGGTAAGGGGGACAGGGCGGGTTCCTGAGCCAAAAGAGGGGAGGGGGGAAAGAGAAAATACAAATTGGAGCCTGCAAAGGGTTTGTGTAAAGCTGCCCCCCCCCTCCTCGGGCCTGGCTGCTGCACCCCCAGGGTGGGGGCCAGGTCCCTTCCCCAGGGCGGGGGGACACGGTTCAAGGCAGCAGGGACCCCGCTGAACCCCCACGGTCACGGCTGGCACCCTGCCCCCCCTGGCTCCTGGCTGTTTGGTGGAGCGGAGGAGGAGGAGGGGGAGGATGCATGTGCAGGAGAGAACCCCCAGGGATCATGGGGACAAGGACTCTCAGCGTGACATTAACGGGCACTAGCCGAGGACCACCATCAATCTGAGCCATTACCGCACGAACGGAGAGCAGACAGCTTTTCCCGTGGGCTCCTGTTAGCCTCAGCATCCTGCACTGCGCTGCCCGAGGATCCTCTGCTCCCACTCCGAGCATCCTCCGCTCCCACCCTGAGTACCCGCCACCATGTCCCCAAACATCCACCACCATGTCCCCAAGCATCCTCTGCTCCAACCAGACCATCTGCCATGATGTCCCCGAGCATCCTGCACAATGTCCCCAAGCATCAACCACAATGTCCCCAAGCATCCTGCACAATGCCCCCAAGCATACACCATGATGTCCCAGAGCATCCACCACGATGTCCCCAAGCATCCTGCACAATGTCCCTGAGCATCCACCACGATGTCCCCGAGCACCCTCTGCCCTCACCCCAAGCACCCTCCCTGCTTCCCCCAGCACCCTGCTCTCCTCTGGGACATTTCCCCGCTGAGGTTTTGCACCTGAGTGTCCCCGCAGGATGACACGAGTGTGCCTGGGGGACACGGTGCCAGGCAGGGACACAAGACCCCAGCACCAGCGTGACATGCCTGTGGCTCCCTGCAACCCCCCAGCCCCAAACTGGGCCAGTCCCCGAGGCACAGCCAGCACTGCCCCCCCCACCCTTTACCTCCCCAGATCCCTCCTCCAAAAAAATTTTCCCATTTTCCCTCCCCAGCAAGAGACCAGAGGAAGCGAACCCCCCTGCCCGGCTCCCCGGTGTCACACTCCCAGTGTCCCCAGGCCACCAGCTCTGCCCCACGCGCCCGCGGTGGGAGGGGGCTGTACTATGGGAAGAGACCGGAGTGACCCAGTGGGCTAATTAGCCCTAATCAAGGTAATTAGCCCAAGAACCAAGCACCAGGACAACTCTCAGAGCTCACTCCCAGCCCTGCCGTCAGTTCTGTCCCCTGCGTGACTGTGACACCGGGTGACACTGGCCGTGTCCCCAGCTTGGCTGACGCCCGGTTGGGGCAGCGAGGATGAGGAGAGTGCTGGGACACAGTCAGGCTGGGAACCGGTGGCTTTGCAGTGCCACCCCTGTCACCGCCAGCACCCAGCTGCCCGAGGGACGCTCAGCACTGGGGGTGGCACCGGGCTCCCCTGCTGTCCCCCCATGGGGACAGGTCTCCGCAGCTGGGTCGAAGCACAACAAGGGACTTGTACAAACGTGTGACAAAGGGCTGCAAGGAACTTCCCCTCTTTGTGCCCCTCCCACACCACTGTCCCCACCACCGCCTGCAAACAGCCCCCAGCACAGCTCGGGGGTCCCGCCGGCCCTGGGGGGTGCAGCCGGATTCACCGCAGCCCCCAAACACTCCTGATTTCTCCGGTGCTTTCGGGCATCGAACAGCATTTACCCCCCCAAGCCCACCCCGTGCCCTCCCACACCCCTCCCTCAAGGCTCCTGCTTCCTAACCCCCCCCCC
>WKFP01014920.1:1467544-1478041 GCA_011057875.1 Pterocles orientalis | reverse complement strand
GAACGGTTTGAAGCTGCAAGAGGGGAGATGGAGATGAGATGTGAGGAAGAAATGTTTTCCTGTGCGGGGGGTGAGGCAGTGGCCCAGGGTGCCCAGAGAAGCTGTGGATGCCCCATCCCTGGAGGGGTCCAAGGCCAGGCTGGATGAGGCTTTGGGCAACCTGGGCTAGTGGGAGGTGTCCCTGCTCATGGCAGGGGGTGGCACTGGATGGGCTTTAAGGTCCCTTCCCACCCAAACCATCCTGGGATCCTGTGAAGAGCCTCAGAGAGGTCCCGTCCCCCTCATCCCGGGTGTCACAGAACTGTGGAATAGTTTGGGTTGGAAGGGACATTAATGACCATCTCAAGCTTCTCAGGGTTATCTGGGGGAGGACCAACCCCAGCTCCAGGATGTGTGGGCTCTGGGATTCCAGCCCAGCAGAAACCTGGGGGAGAGGGACCAGTTTCATCCCACGGGTCAGAAAAAGATGAGGACCCAACTGCCCCATCGCATCTCATGGGCAATGGCTGGGCAAACCTCGCTCCGCTCAACCCTCCCCATCAGCAACAAAAAATCCCCGAGAAAGCCGAAAAGCCCTGCTGTGAAATCACGAAAACCGGCACAATGGCGCCAAGATCCCGCCTGGCTCTCGACCAGGTGGAGTTTTGCGAGGAATCAATTTTAGATTAAAAAAAAGGTCAATACAGCGTGTCGAGGCGCTTCCCTGGAAGGCGAGGAGATAACTTCATCTGCCAGCGGGTGGGAGGGGAGCCCAACATTTTGTCTCTCGCTCCACTCATAACTCACCATCCTCCATACCCCACAGCTCTTGACTATTTTTTTTCCCAAGAAAAAACCCAGATGATTGAAATCACAGAGGAAATCTTAGGAGGAAATTAAATCAGAGGCACGTTATTTATTTGTGGGGATGGGAGGAAGCCATGATGATCCGTCCTTTGATGTGCACCTTGAGCTGCCACCAAGCCCTGTCGGGCCTCAGTTTCCCCAACACTCCTCGTGATGCTGGAGCCTCATCCCAAATCCTGCATCCCTGCCCTCCAGGAGCCTGGTGAGGCTTCGCCCCCATCCCCGCCCTTCAGGATGGGGATGGGACCCTGGGGCTGAGCCCCGCATCCCCTGAGGGGGGTCACAGGAGATGTCCCCCACAGAGGTCACCAGCCATGGGGACATCCTCCCACCCACGAAAAGATTGTATTTTTCACTAAACTGATATTTTTACCCCCAAATATTTTTTTTTTCTCAAGAAAACCAACAGAGTAATTGGGGATTTATTTTCTTTCCCCTTTTATTCCCCCAAAAAAATTCTGGAGCAGAAAGAAATCGCACCACCAGTGGGTTTTGCTCCCCTTCCTCGGCCACAGGCAGGGATGGGCCATGCAGCTGGGTACCTGCCGGGACTTTGGGCACTTGTATCCCACACCAGAATTATTCAGTATTTCCAAACAGAACCAAAAAATAAAATATATCCCCCCCTGGATGAGCACCAGCAACGCTCCCAGTGCAGCCAGCAAAGAGTTACTGGGGGAGAAGGAGGCACAAAGCTGCTGCGGGGCAAGCTGGGTTGGGAATGTTGTTTTCTGCCTTCAAAAAAGGCAAAACCGGGAAAAAAGGAGATTTTAGGTTAACAGAAAACACCCAAGGGACATCCTGGTTTTGCAGGTTGGATTTTTTATCCCTTCTTTTCCTCCTGGGGTCTTGGAGTTGATATTTTTTTCCTTCTTTCGGGCCGAAACCTTTGGGCTTGGCAATGATTTGGAGCGAATTGGTGAATTTCTACCAAAGCACCGAATCTCAGCTCAGGGATGTCCCGGGAGAGGCTGGCGGGGACGTGCCAGCCCCGGGGAGCTGCTGCGGAGACAAAGCCCAGGGGCTGGGGAGCGTCGCTCACCCCTGGGGCGGTAATTAACGATGCCGAGTTGTCAGAACAAGACAAAACGATGATTTTTGGCATGTTTATTGGCACAGAAATCTTCAAAGGGACCCCATCTATCTGGGTTATGGTGATGGGGAAAAGATATTTATTCCGACGCGTTATGTAAATCAGCGCAGGGTAAATACACGCAACGAGTTGTGCGTAATTAAGCCAGTTGGTAATTCCTGTTAATGGGGATGGGGCTTGTGGCTGGATTTTGGCTCTGTGATGCACACACCTGTGCTGCTCACATGAAGGTCTCTGGGATTCATGCTGATGAGCCCCTGATTAAGCAGTGGCCGGAGTGGCAAAGCTGCTCGGTAAGCGGGAGGGAGAAGGGGACAAGGTGTAGCCCAGTACCGAGGGACGGGGGGTTTCAGCTCCTCTGGGCTGTGCTGGAACAGAGCAGCCTGGGGACAGGGACATCCCCGTCCCAGGGTCAGGGTGCTCTGGCTCTGGGGTCAGGGATGCTCTGGTCATGGGGTCAAGAACGTCACAGCTTGGGGTTAGGAGTGCTTCATCCCTGGGGTCACGGATGTCCCAGTCCTGCGGTCAGGGATGCTGTGGCCCTGGGGTCAGATGTGCTCCACCCTTAGGGTCAGGGATGCTCCAGTCTTGGGGTCACAGATGTCCATCCCTGGGTCCAGGGATGCTCCAGACCTGACATCAGGAGTGCACCATCCCTGGGGTCATGGATGTCCCGGCTCTGGAGTCAGGGACACTCTATTCCTGGGTCTGGGGATGATTTGGCCCTGGGGTCAGAGATGCTCTAGCTGCAGGGTCAGGGACATCCCGGCTCTGGGGTCACAAACGTCCCAGTCGTGCAGTCAGGGACACTCCATCCCTGGGGCCAGGGACACTCCATCCCTGGGGTCAAGGACATGCCTGCCCTGGGTCAGGGACATTCCATTCCTGGGGTCAAGGACACACCTGCCCTGGGGTCAGGGACACTCCATCCCTGGGGTCAAGGACATGCCTGCCCTGGGTCAGGGACACTCCATCCCTGGGGTCAAGGACACACCTGCCCTGGGTCAGGGACAGTCCATCCCCAGGTCCAGGGCTGCTCCCTGTGATGTGGAGCTCAAATCCAGGCACCAGGCTCGGGCTTGGGGTGCTGGCCACCAGCCCCCACCCAGCACCTCTGCTGCTGGCCTTGACCCCGACTTTCTTGCTCCTCACTTCCCCTGAGAGCAGCTCAGAACCCTGGGGACACCTCGTGTCACCCCCCCATGGGACATCCACCCCCTGCCCAGCCCACAGGGACCCAGGGAAGGGCCACGACGGAGCGAACGGAACCGAAGCCCCTTCCCAAGCACCTCCAGCAATAAACACCCACCCATCGAACCAGCCTTTCCCCAATTTACCATAATTAGCCATCAGCCTGCCAATCACTGTCAGTCTGGCGGATCACCGGTAATGGATCGCCGTTCAGCCGGCCGGTATCAGATCGATAGAGATATTAAAATACTTTCACACCGTTCTGTCTCCGCTGTCATCTTATCTCGGTATCTGGCGAGGAGCGCGGCGGCAGATTACAGAATCCATCATCGTTGAGCCTTTGTGGCTCGCAAAATTCATAATTAACACAAAATTTCTATTCACTTGCTCATGTAATTTAATTAGTTTTCCATTAAATAGAGACTAAATATCAGCTAATCCCCCACCAGAGCAAATAATTGTTTTCCATTCTTTTAGAAATTATCACTTGCTTATTGTCACTATCACAATTCATTAGAAGCCTCCGAGCAGCGGTGGGAAAAGGTGGGAGAAGCTGGGAAGGATGGGAGGTAATTGGGGGGGTGGCAGGGGCAGGGCTGGGACCTCCTGGTGTCCCCCCATTGTGCCCAGCACGGGGGTTCCCAGCACCCAGTGCAGGATCTGGCCCTGGGCGCCGCAGCCGCCTCCGGTTGGGATCACTAACTGGTGCTGGTGCTGCCGAAGGGTCAAGGACTGGGATGGAGATGAGGATGGGGACAGGGGTGGGGACAGCCACGCAGGGCCACTGCCAGTCCCCCCAGTCCCAGCTCCCTGCCAGCACCACTCCATTCACAGAGACCTTTCCTCTGGATCCTGGGACAGACTGAATTTATGGTGGAAATCTCTCCAGCAAATACCTCCTTCGGAGAAACAAACCTGCTCAAGGGAACAATTTTCTCTGTGCTCAGATTACGCCTTTACCAGCTTGCTGCTGTGACACCCTGGAGCAGCTGGCGTGGCTCTGGCGTGGGATGGGAGCCAGGAGGGGCCGCGCTCGCCTGGGGACAGCCAGCGGCACCCGGGAACCGGGGGGACACCGTGGGGCTGCCTGGCCCCAAAGCCCCCTGGATGCTCTGCTGTCCCATGTGGGGCATCGCCCTGTCCCCAAGGCCTGGTGGCAGTGCTGGCTCTGAGTGTCCGTGGGGGTGTGCGGGCACACGTGGGTGCAGGTGAGTGTGCATGCATATGTACATGTATGTACCTGTCTGCACACGCAGGGCACACCATTTTTCCCAGCTGGGATGTGCCACGCTCCCGTGCCAGCCAGCCCCATCGCAGGTGCCAGCCCCCCACGGTGGGTGTCAGCCCCCCAGCGGGTGCCCAGCTCTCCCACCTGCCCCCCCGTGAGCCCAGGGGAAGGCTGAGCCCAGGTGACAGCAGCGTGGAGCTGGCGGTGGGGCTCTGCAGAGCATTCAACCTGCTGAGCTGCAAGTACCAGCCCTGGAGCAAATGATGTTAAATCCACAAACTGTCCCAACGGGGCCACAGTTACGATGCACTGAACGCGGGTCCTGTTCCGGAGCAGGGAAGTCCCTCTCCCAAATCGATTTTCAGGCTCTCCCCAAGGGCTGGGACCAATCGTCACCAACACAGGCGGGCATCGATCCGGCCCCAACTGTGGACAATCGGCAATGGTAACTCAGGGCTGTGACTGCCCGTCCCCCTCCTCACCCTCCACTGCCGTTGGATGTTTCTTTGATCTGCAAATTCCTCAGAACTGTGGAATGAGAGATTTTTCCCACAGTGTGGGATGGGCACAAGAACATGCCTGGGCACCCACTGCTGCGGTGAGTTTGCCCGTGCTCAGGTGGCAGCGGTGTGGGCGCAGGGGGATCCCGCAGAGCAAAGCGTCCGCTTGCCTCCGGCTGCTCCCTTGGGGACGGGGGATTTGGTGTTAATCCGGATCATTTCCCCGATCTGGGTCGCGGCTCCTCGGATGTCGGTGCTGATGGGATGGAGGGGTGTCTGAGGGCAGCGGGGGTGGCACTCCACTGCCCGATGTTGGGAGCTGCCACCTGCTGAGCATCCTGCACAGGACCCCCAGGCTCTGTGGGACCCCTGGGTGCAGCAATCGCTGCTCAACAAACCCTCCAGGACTCAGGGCAGGGGGACAGAGATGTCCCTCCCTGGCTTCCTGCAGGTTCCTGGGTTGGGAATTAAGAAAAAAAAAACCACTTTTTCTTCTTTTAAACAATATTCGGTAAACTGCAGGGTGACCATCCCAGCACCGCTGGCTTAACACACAATGTCTCTTCCCTCTGACACCTGGGTATCTATTCCAAAAAAAACATAAAACCTCGAGGATTATAACAGGGTCTAAGCCCTAAATCCATGTGCTTGCACCCTCCCTGCCCGACAGCCCTCGGTGAGGGGTCAGAGGTGGTGCCAGGCCCTGGGCTCCCATGCCGGTGGCTCTGGGGAGGTCCATCCTGAATCCCGGTGTTCCCAGCTGGAGTCCCAGCTCTTATTTCCATGCATTTCAGGGCATGTTATTTAATACTCCGCAGAGTTAAAAATAAATCTTCCCCCTGCCTCCAGCTCGCACCACCCGCTTCTTCCGCTGAAGGTGATTTGTGTTCAGACACATCCATTCACCACGATCTGCCGCGTGGGGTCTTCCCGTGTCTGCACCATCATCACCCCGATGCCAGGCTCCGGCCACGCACGGTTCTCCCCGCAGGGACTGACGGTTGTCGAGGGCAGTGGCAGCATCGCAGGGACAAGCGGGGCTGCCGCAGCCGTTCCTGTGGGATCCTGCCTGCTGTCACTGCTGGGAACTGGGGGAATGATGGGAGGCGGATGTTGGCAGTGGATCAGGACCAGGCTCACTCTGGTGAAGCTGATCTTCCCAGGATTTGAATCCGGAACCCTGCTGCGGCCGAGCACTCAGACCTGACACTCGGATCCATCAGCCCATGGATGAACACGGTCAGTGAAGGAGGCGCAGCTGGAGTTACTGGTTGCCCACCCGTTAAATCCATCAGCTCATGGATGAACATGGTCAGTGAAGGAGGTGCAGCTGGGGTTACTGGTTTCCGGACAGTTAAACCCTCTGTGCTCTCCGGTCCATCCGTCTGCACCCAAAGTCCCTTTAACTGCGATGATGTAGGAACCAGAGACCAGCTCCAGCCCCAGGGGCTTCAGAAGCTGGCGAGTGAGGCCCCACGTCCCCACAGGATGGGGCAGCCCACAGCTATCTGCTGACGGAAGGACACAGCACCGGGACAGGAACCATCCCAGGTGACAGGGACAGTGCCACACACCGCACGCTCAGGAGACATCACCTTGCCTCCCAGGAAGCAGAGAGCCATGTTTACCCACCTCCTTAAAAGCTGACGGGTCTGTTTTGACCGCAAGCAGGCCATCCTCCAGCTTTTCTCTTCTGCCCACAGCAGGGACAAGACCCTCTCAAAGGGACCCTGAGCTTCTTCCCTTTGCGCTGTACAAACTCTCCTGATTTCCCAACTCTTAAATACCTGGCGGCTGCAGCAGATTCCTCCTGGTAGAACGCTGGCTGAGATTGCAGGGCACAGTCCTGCGGCACGGCACTGCCAGCGTGGGAGCATCGTGTGGCCGCGCTCCATCGTCCCAACTGAACGTGGCTGCCTCTGGGATGGGGCAGAAAAGCAGTGAGAGGTGAAACACCCGATATGACCCTGGGGCTGCGGCCATGCAGGGAGGCCAGGGCTGGAAGGCAAGATCTGTCAGAAGCATCCCCTCCAGATCCCCCCCTGCAGCCGCAGTAGGGTGCAGGCACCCTTACGTTGTCCCAGCAGCCAGCCACCAGTGTACGAGGGATGGACCTGACCTGCTCGAGGACCTGCCACCATCTCGTGCCACCCTCCTGCCAGCCCGCTTAGGGAGACGGGAAATGCAGCCAGTTTGGTTCCCTCACGGCTGAGCTCTGCGTACGCTGGGGCTGTCACAGCAAACTCACTCCCTGTACATTTATTTATAGCAGGAGGGTGGATTTTACTCAAAACATGAAAATAGGATTCAGCAGTAGCCCAATAATTATTTCCAGAGTGGTCATTTTTATAGCCATGAATAAAAAATAAACCTGCTCCTCTGAAGTTACCGGCTGTGGCTTCCCCAGGTTATATACGAGTGAGGGCCTTGATTTAGTATCCTACAATGGAAAAGTAAAACAGAACAATAAATCCCACACACACAGTTCTTGTAAAAAGCGATCTATTTCAGTTTTGACCATATAAAAAAACAACATGAGAAACTCGACAGGGAATATACAAGCCACGTGTGGAATTTAAACCAATTTTACCAATTTCAAGTGATCTGGGTAAGGGTTTAATAGTCGGTGGTACAGCCAAAATGAAAATCTTTTCAATTCCAAATTTTCCTTCTTCCCCAAAGAAGGGGAGGGTGGAAAAAAAGCTGTACAGCGAGACCCTGCAGACATTACAGCCTGCAAGAGGGCGGCTCGTCTCATCAAGCTGCTTCAGCATTTTCCTCACAAGTGTGAGGGGGGCTGGCACTGGCGAGAAGAAAGTCAAAACGACTTCTGTAAACCAAGGATTGCGAGGGCACGAATCCCACCATCCCGTCGTCGGCTTCACTGGATCTCCCCCATGTACAGTCTTTTGTCGCTGGATGCGGAGAGAACTGCGGGAGAGGGGAAAGGAGGAATATGGAAATTAAACACGACAGTTTGAGACCTCCGCTAACGACACACCATTTGAATCGAACTACTCATTTCTCTTGCTGTAAGTGATCTAGAAAGCCAAATTTCATTTTCTCCTCAAAAAAAAAAACCCCGCTTCATGGAATTACTGCTCTGACACCTAATCACACGCTGCGCGTCGTGGCTGCCATCCTCCTGTCCCAAGGCAGGCGTAACGGCGCACTGCCTGGAATGGCTGAGCAGTAAAACGGTAAAGAGAGGCGTATAAACACACTGTTAATGCTCTCAAGCATCCTGAAGCATTATTTTCATCGCAAGGAGCATTCAGATTGCAAACCAAGTGCTGCTGACGGGACTGCATGCCGCTAGAGGGCACAGGCTGGCCGTGAAACCTCGCCAGGATGTTATTATTTTATCAGAACAGACAAAATGCAGCTGGCACCTGGCTACAACACGCCACTGAACCACCTTCACCCAGAAAAGGCTCTTCAGGAGACACAAGAGGCAAAAGATGACCCAGAATGACACTGACAATGGTTGCATTCCAGTCCAGGAGAGATTTGGGGCATTCCTACACGAACTCAACAGACTGGTGACTGTCATCTTGCCGCATTTTGGCTCCTTGTGCACCCTGCCATGCGGATGAGTATCATGGAGCCGGTACAGTGATTTGCAAGATTAATGTTCCCAGATGTTAACAGAAATCAATTGCATAACTGGCATGCAATGCCTGGGTAGGTTTTTAATTTTTATTTTAAGCTGAGGGATTGATTCACAAAGAGGAGCTCAGCAGAATACAACTGCAAACAATCCGCTCCAAACCGGAGAGATCGCTCTGCTCTTCCAGCAGTCTCCAGTCTGAAGACAGGGCAATGAATAATCAAGGAACAAACCCATAACTCACTGCCCTGCTGCAGAGACTGTCGTCCTCGGCACAACCGAGCTCTTGGCTTCACTTCGGGGTTGACTCTTGGAAATTTTTGGCTGGAGCAATGCGGTGACCTGGCCGATGGTGCAAATGTTTCCATAGAAACAAACAGCACCCTGGGGTCCTGCCTGGGCCGCATGCTGTGCCGAGAAACCGATACGAAACCTGGCCTCAGCTAAAGCACAGTGGTTAAAATGCTTCTGAAAAAGCCACCACGAGTATTGTCGCACCCCGGGCTGATACGTGGTGCCACGTGGTGGACGCCTCTAGGATGGGGACAAAACCCGCTGCACAAAGAGTTGCCTTTGCTCCCTACAGACATCGGATAAATCAAGAGACCCCAGGCTGGAGACACGCTCCCAGGCGATCACTGTCCTCATGGCATCACCAAACATCCAGTTATATCCAAACCAGGGTACCCCAAAACCTCTTTGCACAGCCCTTGGGATATCTGGACAAGCCCTGGGCAGCAGCAGCTCACGGCCACCCTCAGGTGACCAACAGCCCAGGCCTCCGGCCACCCTGTTGCCATGTGGGTGCCCCCATCCAGGTCTCCCCCGGGCAGGACACCGAAGCAGAGCCCCCACGCCCAGCCCAACTCCTGTCTGTGGGACAGGAGCAAGCAGGAGTGTGCTAGCCCAAAATTAATCCGATACTCGGGGCCACAGGCAATTTTGGGGCTGTTTGCCAGAGGATCAGCAGTTCAGCCAGTCCTGAAACTATTTCCCCAGCTGACTTCAGGTGGGGAGGACTTACTAATGGGTTCCTCCGGATGGAAAGCCAGTTCGTTCACCGACCCTGCGTGGCCTGGGAGCTTGTACAAAATCCTCCTGGATGTGGTGTCCCACACGTAGACAAACCTACAAAAGAATCATTATGAGTGCAGGGAACGGAAAGCAGCTGTCTCCCGCTCCAACGGCTTATTCCTGTGGCGGTTCACCACCCAAGTTGAAAGAAATACAGCTCTTAGTGCGGATAAACAAGGAGCTTCTCTGGAGCAAAATGCTGCCCAGCCAAATCCAGAAGAGCAGAGGTCTGAGCAGGTAGGAGCTAACGTAGAATCAGAGAATCCCAGAACGGTTTGGGTTGGAAGGGACCTTAAAGATCATCGAGTCCCATCACCTGCCATGGGCAGGGACACCTCCCACTAGCCCAGGTTTCCCAAAGCCTCATCCAGCCTGGCCTTGAACCCCTCCAGGGATGGGGCATAAACGTCAATATGGTGTCACATATGTCATAAATGTCAATTTGGTGTCAAAAGCCTCCCTGCCACCACAGCACGTCCTGCCACCGAGATGGATTTGAAAGTGTGAGGCCGTAGAGACCCTCGGTATAGCAGCAACACAGTGGGCTAAAGTGAGAAAATCAGCGTTGGGAGTGAGGAAGAGGGCGCTCATCCTCGGAGATACCTGCCTGCAAGCCTGGTGGTCACCCTTGGTGTGACAAGCAGGGAGGAGGAACCCAGGTGCTCCCCCAGCCCCTGCTACAGCATGATCCCTCACAGCCCACAGCTTTATACGTGGATTTCTTCCTGCCGTGCCACGAAAATCATGATCCACTTCACAGTGTTTTAAGGGGCTGGTGAGATTGCATCGAGCCCTTCAATGAACCTCCTCCTCCCACCGCTGCTGCACCCTGGCTGAAGGGCAGTGCAGGAGCCACCGGGATCCTTCAGGAAGGTCAGAAAAAAACTGCTGGCACCAGGCACGGATCAACTTTCTGATTACTCTCATAAACGGTCTCAGAGAACAGGGGAAATGG
>WKFP01014920.1:1433609-1449683 GCA_011057875.1 Pterocles orientalis | reverse complement strand
TATTGGGAACACAGTTGTTTGGTTCCTGGCTTCTTTGCTGTAGACACAAGGGACAGAAGCATGTTGGAGAGGTGAACAGTGGAAGAGTTCGTTAGATTGCCTGCAAATAACTGCATACATGTCATGAACAGACAAAACAGGAATACCTTCAGTAGCAGCATTGGTGAAAATGCAGAAACATGTAAGAAAGGCTTGAAAAAACCCCAAACGTACAACTTTTGCTCTTCTTTCTGAAGTGATAATGTGGCAATCAAGGACTTACTGGAATTCAGAAAATAATAAGCCCCTGATGGAGATACTGAAAACATTTTTAGTCTCCCAAGAGGATTGAAATGGGAAAAGGCATATAAAGTTTTATTTTTCAGGATGCAAATTGGCCAAAGTACTGGTCTGGGGGAACTGCCTTGGGGTGGATGATCTGAGAGTGATAACAAAGCTTCCAAACATGAACTTTCTTCTACAGCTCTTAGGTCTGGTCATATTGAAAGCAGAATGTTAATCTGAACGTATGGTTTGATCTTGTCTCATTACTGAGACAGCTGCTTAACAGAAGCTGTTTTATTAACGAGAATACTCTAAATGCAGCTACAAAGCGACAGAACAAAAGCACTTTCATGCAGTATCCTTTGCGGTGCTGCTCTTTGCTAACCAGCGATTTCCTTCCTTCTCTGGAGGCCTCCAGACACAGTGTATTAATTAACATCATTGTCATTTATTCTTCTCATGCCATATCTTTCTCTTTCAGATGAAGGATGACAAGCTGAAGCTTTCCCTCTCCATGAAGGTTGTTAACCAAGGCACGGGGAAAGATCTCGATCCAAACAATGTTTCCCTTGAGTAGGTAAATCTACTGAGCAGACTAGAACAGGTCAGACAGGTTGCTGCTGCCTGCGTTCCTGCCTTTCCTGCCATACTTACTCCCTAGGTCCCCCCTCCTTTGGAGGTGAGGGGGGCTCTTCCTGAGCCCCCAGCGATGTGCTGGCAGGCTAGAGAGCTGATTGAAGGTGCTCCCTGGGTTATGCTGCCTGGAGACAGGCAGGAGCTGGAGGAGGCTGTGGGGAATTCCAGCCCTTCACCCCATGGCAGGATTTTAATTCATAGAATCATAGAATGGCCTGGGTTGAAAAGGACCATAGTGATCATCTAGTTTCAACCCCCCCGCCATATGCAGGGCCGCCAACCACTAGACCAGGCTGCTCAGAGCCACATCCAGCCTGGCCTCGAATGCCTCCAGGGATGGGGCATCCACGACCTCCCTGGGCAACCTGTTCCAGTGTCCCACCACCCTTTGGGTGAAAAACTTTCTCCTAATCTCTAACCTAAACCTCCCCTGTCTTAATTTAAAACCATTCCCCCTTGTCACATTCCTGCGATGTGATGGCCATGCTGGGTATTTGTCTTGCTTTCACATGCTACAAAATCAAATCTTCACTGCTCAGATGTTTCAGAGCTTCATGGTCTGCCTTTTTTTGTGATGGTTCTTGCAGGTTGAATAAAATTGTTTTATTTTCATCCTGTGTAAGTATATATGTGTGTGTGTGTGATCCACATACATGAGAACAGATGTTAGTGTAAAGGGTGTAACTGCAGCTCCCTGCATTTGTCTGCCTTGTGCAGAGAGTGCTCAGTTAATCTTGGAACCAGGTGATGACAGGTAATATGCTGTTAACAACATGGTTTATTCTAACGAGCAGTTGGTCAGCTCTGTTCTTCGGTTTACCCAAGTGGTGCTTTCAAAGCAATATTTGAAAAAACTTGCGTTTAGGTCATGTCTGTGTAAATATACAGGGTTAAAGATAAGAGTGGATTGAAAATGGAACTGTCCTCTTTCCAGCCAGGATGAGAGGAAGAAACGCACGTTCAGAGACTATACCAGTCAGAAGATCACGCTCGAAGCTGTCTTGAACACCGTGTGCAAGAAATGTGGTTGCAAAGGTACGTTCATGCAGTGCTGTCTTGTTCTTTCGATGGAGCCTTGTTCTATCCAGGGACCTGTGGATAGGGTTGTATTGGCCTCTGTTTCCCAGTTGTGTGTAAGGACTGAATGTTGCTTCCATGTGTCCCTTTCAGAGGAGAACGACATTTTCTATCACTTATTACAAAAACGAAAGGCTTAGCTGAACTCCTTTTACAAAGGTTTGTTTCTTAAAATTGCCGTTGAGCTTCCTGTAAAGAACCTTCTTACTGAGGATGAGTTTGGTCCAGGTTCCCTTCTTGCAGTATTTGTGTTCATGTGTCTTGTAGCTTAGGTCTTGTCCAGTTCTGCATTTTAAGAAACAAATGTGCCTTCACCAGATCATTTCATTGTGAAGAACCATCAGTGGAAGTCACTGCTCAGTTGTTTGAACACAGTGTTCGCTTGTGACCAGTGCCTTAGAGCTGAAACCAAGTGTTCGGTTACTTTTAACCTGGTGAAATGTTTGTGTCTTGCCTAGTTCAGCAATAGGAAGTTGCCTTCTTTGGTGCCTTTTCAGTGGCTTTTTGCAGGTTGCTGAGGCATGAAGTAGTTTTTTTGCACATGGAATTTTCGCTGCACCCTCCTTGTCTTGTTACTGAGCCATAAAAGCTCTTCTGGAGGAGGTTGATAGTGAATATGGTTCTCTGTAGTGGTAAATAACTATCTTTAAAATACCATTTTAAAGACTCTCCAAAACTTTAAAATGGATTCTGTGTGTTTCCAGTCTGCTTTTTAATGATGATGTCTACTCATGGCAGGCAGGTGCTACCAATCTGTAGTTTCTGCTATAACGGTTAGTAGATCACCTGTGATGTCTCCGGAGTGGAAAGGGTAGAACCAGAACGAGCTGGTTTTCTCAGTATTTGTGGCTTTGGTCTCATTTACCAGGTGCCTGTCACACCGATGTAGTCCCTTTGCCGTGCGCTTTTCCGCGCTGTTTAAGCCCTTGTGCAGTCGCATTTCTACCAGTTGCCCTGTTCAGACAAGAGTGTCTTATTTTTTTGCCTGATTAATCTTTCCAGAATGAGCTGGGTTCTGTTTGCTGCCCAGCTTGTTTAATCAGGGTATGTTAAACTAGCTGAAATGCTGGGGCAAAAAATGTACAGTGTAGCTTGTCTTATTGTGACTAATAATAAAAAGATCATTGGCAGTGTTTCAGGTGTCTGAAATACAGGTTTGTTTTGTGGTTTTTTTTAAAAAAAGGGGGTGGGTTGCTCCTTCAAACACTGTTTTACAGGTCATTTTGCCAAAGAGTGTTTCGTGCAGCCTGGAGGTACCAAATACAGCCTCATTCCAGAAGAGGAGGAAGAGGAGGTGGCAGCAGCAGGATGTGAAAGAGATAAAAAGACCAGCCTGGCTGACGATTCGTCAAAAAAAAGGAAAAAGGTATGAGATGCCCTACTGCTGGCTTGGGAGAGTGAGCCAGATAATTTGTTCTGTGATTTACTCCAGCAGTGTGGTTATGAGTGGCCAGTTCTGGGCTGAGAAGGTGGCTCAGTTTTGTGCAGATTCTGGAGCAAAACAGGAATCTCCTCTGCAGACTTTTTAGTAATTCCTTTACTTTCTTCCTTTAAAGTGTCTTTAAGATGGTTTTGTGCTATAATGCAGAGTCCTCGACAGATATTTCTTAGAGTGAGAAAAGGATTATTATTTTTTTTTCCTGTTTTTTGTGAGACACTGTAGAAATCACTCCAGTTTCCTGAATTACTGTGATTCTTGCCAAGAACCCTGTTCCCCCTCCCTCCTCGCTGCTCTTGCCCTAACACCTTTCTTTCATCCGAACTGAATGCCCTGCTGCCTTGCCACAGCGGGTATCCTGACCCAGCCGGTGTGGTGGGAACCAGGCTTATTTGCACATGCAGAGGGAAAATCGCTGGCTGTATTTGCACAGGGAGTGTACTCCATTTCCAGGCTCTAAAGCAAGTTTTGTCCATGTGAAAGTGTCAAGAGATAAGAGACCTTTTAGGTCCTGTGTTTACACTCTGGCTTCAGAGCACACTGGTGTGAAATGTAGGGGAGACCTGAATCCAGAAGCAGGAGCGTTTGGTGGTCAGTCTGTTCATAATACAGCAGTGAGTATTCTAGACTTCAGTAAAGAAACTGTTTCATCAGCCCCTTCACAACTGGAGTCCAACGTCTAATTATACTTCCAAAGCCTTTTTTTTCACTTTTTTTTTTTTAATTTCCCCTGGAGAGGGGCAGCAGGCAGGAAAGGTGGTGGATTTCATTTTCCAGGAGAGGAACAAAGACGATGTTAGCAATTGCGTAGTGAGAACTCACTTTTGAATGCTTTGTTCTCCCAAGCTCACTGTGGAGTTGCACCAGTACTAGTGCTAGTAGAGGAGACTGCAGATGCTGGTGACAGGGAACAGAGGAATCTGTTTGATGGGAGCACTTGGAGCAGTCCAGAGCGACGCTGGTAGCTGCAGTCTTGCTTCCGGTCGTGTTTTTCCCTGGTAATGTGGTTGATGGCACTTTGATGCACTCCTATTTGAGTAAGAGAGGAGCAGCTGGGGGTTTTGGGATTGCAGGTGACAACTGCACTGGAGTAGAAGACCCAGGTGTGTTGTGACTTCCCTTGTGTCAGTCTCTGCCCTGTGGTACCATTGTTCCTGCTCTGTAGCCAGTACAAAATGAGGTTAGTGTTAATTCGATGATTAATCTGCAGTTCTTGCCCGGTAGCACTATGGATAGTGAATCCAGCAGCAGGAACAGGATCTCTCTTGACTGTAGATCCTGTTGCCATCCCAAGATGTTGCTTTGCTTCCCCAGTACGTCGGCTCTTACTCAAGAATGTCTTGGACTTGCCTGCAGAGTGTTGTTACGCTGCGATAGAACATACACATAATCTTCTATTCTGATCTCAGAAGCACGTGGATGAACTGGATCGTTTCAGATCCCAGGCCAACTGCAACTGACCTCTGCGGACTCCAGCCGTTGGGCTTCTCTCTCGCCATGGAGCTGTGTGGGAGCCGGCCAGCGGTAACCCCTTGGCAGGGCTGGCTTCTGCCTTGGTTCTCTTTCCTCTAGCAGTGATGATGGTTTGTCTAGTAAAGGCCCGTGTAACTGTTATTTAAATGCTCAGGGGAAAAATGACACATCTCAGGTTATCATCTCGGTGCCCATCCACCAAGGTGGGGATTCCCTAGGGAGTCTTCCCTTGCTGAGATTACAGGATTTGCGGGTCACTGTCCTGAATTTGTACTAATTTTTGGGGGTGCTGGTGGATTTACAGCCTTCCTTTAAACCTTGCTTGTTCCTTTGATCTTTCTCCCTTCTCAAGGAGGAGATCAAAAGTTTTCAGATGTTTTCCAGTGCTGGAAAATAAAAACTTTGAGCTTTTTGAAGGCAGGATGTGGGATCATTGAAATGAATAGCTCCCTTGTTGTCTCAGATGCCTGCCTAGCATTTCCACCATATGCTTCCCTGCTTGTCTGGAGCCCCAGGGGGATTTCCACAAAGTAGAAATGGCTCAATCTACCTCCTAACAATTGCCTTGCTGACCCCATCCCACCCGATGTTTGTAACGTAAATGTAGAGCTTATACTTTGAAATGAGTAGATGGGGAACTGCTGTCTGCCAAGCATCCATTTACTGTCATAGGAATGGTATTAGCATTTGTGGTTGCTCGTGATCAGTGCTTTCTGTTTTCTTGATCTGATGCTTCCTTGCAGTTTCTGGGTGCTCCTTCCTCTCCTTACAGAGATATTCTGGGATCCTTTCCCCCCTTTTTTTTGGCTTGCCTTCCCCACAGCTCCTTGTATCCTCACTTTCATCCTACCTGAGCCCCACTGCATTTACAGGAGTAAGAGGTCTTCAGGCTTCTGGTGTGACTGAGGGACAAGTCTGGTGACAGATCACCTTGTTAGGACTCTGCACGAGAACATTGTCCTGTCTCCTATAATCCCCAAGGAAATAATCAACTTGAGGGAGAAGCGGGGATGCTGCTGTGGCAGCTCTGTGCGGAAGTACGGGAGACCATCCAAGGAGTTGCTGCCAACTGCACAGGGACCTGGTCGCGTCCCCTTTGCTTTTACTCTTCGGGTCGCAGGGTGAAGGAGCTTCTATGGGAACACGACAGCGAGCCTGTGCTGAGGTTGTGTGGGAGGGAGGCTTGCTGGGAAGAAATAAACCCTTCTGATTCTCCTCCCCTGTCTGTCTTTGGAGAAAATCTCTGCTGTTCTACACCAGGAGTAGCAGCTTTAACTTGAATTGTAGGAAAGCATCCGTCTGCTGCTCAGATACATTGATTAACTTATCCCTGGGGTAGTTTTGCAATGCTGGAATTGCAGGGTAAACATGACCTGTGATGGCTTTTTGACTGACTTCACTGCTCTTTCCCACCATGTAACAGATTTCCGGGCAGCGGGCTTGCAGATGCTGTCTGTTCATGTAAAAGCCACACCTTAATTGTTCAGTGACCTGGAGTTCATCAAGCCTGAGTCCATCATCGCTTGTAGCTGGTACTTGTTTTACGAGTTCTTGAATGGCATCACCTCAGGGCACAGCCCTTCACACACCTCTGCTGTCCTCTCATTGTCTTTATCTCTGCTTTTCTGAACTTTATTTATTTAATGGCCACAGACTGGATTCTTCTCATCAGATTAATTCTGACTGGTCCTCAAACAAGGGAAGCAATAATGCCTTTAGAGTTACGTAAAGAACCCTGTTTGGATTTAAAATGGGCAATGGAATTCAGCTTCTTTTATTTTTCTCTTTAAGAATAATTAAAAAAAAAAAACTAGAAGGAACACCGGCACCTCTCTGGAGATGCAGAAAGACATGTATCTGGAAATCCCTTCTAATTTTTCACAAGGACAGACATAAAGTCTCCAGATGAGACCATAACTCTACAAAAGGGCCTGGCAAAAAATATTTAAACTTCTTGGAGAGTTCTAGACACTCCCCTCTTCTCTCAAATACCTTTAGAAGGAAGGAACTGTTGTAACATTGTTAAAGCATAGCCCTTGGGCAACTTTCCTTACAAAGGACAGGAGAGAGCCTGGTGTGCTGAAGCTGTCCCTTCAAAGTGCCAGGTTTAAAAAAATAACTGGAGCAGTAGGAAAACCAGCACTGTCAGGCTCTAGCCTCTTGCTCTTCTGCCTGCCAGCTTCCAACACAGGTTTTGTAGATGAGAGATGTTGAAGGAAGTTTATTCCTTTTTGACAGAATTGTAATCATTACATAATTTGACCAGGACGTGCAAGAACTGTAACGTGCAGATCTTTGGACTCCTTGTGCCTCTCTCCATCTGTACCCTGAGAGTCCTTGGGCGAAATCCTCCAAATATTTATAGAAATGGAGTGTTTGCAGTTTGGGGGAGTGCCTGGGTGTGCCCGAGAGCTGAGCTGAGCTTCATCCGTCAGCAGCCATGGGTTCTGGAGACCAGTTTGAGGCTCTGGGTGCGGCAGAGCTTTGCTGCTGTTGCTGGAGGCAGAAAACTGGCCTTTGCTTTGGCACTGCCATCTCGGTATGTAAGCCGGGGAAATGCTTCCGCTTGTGCAACGCTGAGTCAACTGCTAACCAGCATGGCACGGAAAGGCAGCCTAGTGCTTGTCTCCTGGTACCAGATTGCTGGATTTTAAAGAAATCTGTGGTCTAATAGAAGATTGCTGCTTGTGCTGAATGATTGTCTCCTGATAGAGAAAATATGAAGCTCTCCTGTGGCTGGTGTGCTCCCTGCAGTATTTGCAGTCCAGCGCATGCTTATGCTGCCGTGCTGGCGTTACTGCGCTGGAGGTACTTGTTCTGTGGTGTTGTGAGTGGTTTTGTTATTAGAAGTCCCCCAAAAAGGGGAAACCTAGGTGATTTTTTTTTTTTTCCAGCCAGCGCAATGTCCATGTATGTACTTTTATTTCCCCTCTAGCCCTGAAGGAACGTGTGTGACATCCTGTCCTGTCTTCAGCCTTCACATGCTGAGAGTTTCCCAAGCTCTGGAATGAAACTCTGCTAGTTGTTAAGGTCTTGTCAAACTTTCTCACCATGTGCAGGAGCTGGAAGAGCTTGAGAAAGTTTTCCTTGCTGCATCCCTTTCTCTAGAAGGTTTAACTCTTTACCATCCTCTTCTAAACACCCTTATGATTTGCTTCAGCCTTCAGTCTATGGGTAGGGAACTTCATAGCGAGTCTGGTATTGTCCCAGAGAAAAACAGAGACACTCAGATTCTGGGTGACATCAATGATTGTTGTGCCCTTGTGGGGCTACGAGAAACTGATACCTGCCAAGGATCTGCTGGGTGTGGAGTGAGCTCAGTCCTCTGCTCTCTTCCCTGGAGTACCAGAGGAACTTTGCTTGATGTTCAGCTCTGAGCTCATCTTTGCTCTTCCACCTCCATAAAAGAATTTAACATCACAGAATCCCAGAATGGTTTGGGTGGGAAGGGACCTTGAAGCCCATCCAGTGCCACCCCCTGCCATGGGCAGGGACACCTCCCACTAGCCCAGGTTGCCCAAAGCCTCATCCAGCTTGGCCTTGAACCCCCCCCAGGGATTTAACATTAAATAAGCTCCTAGCTCCCTCCTTTTGTTGTCCCAAATTGATAGTTGGTACCCGGTGCTAGGACACACAGTCTGTGCTGAACTGATGTCTTTAGCTGGGCCTTTTGTGTACCCGTTCTTATGGGAGCATATTGTTGTTTTTAAATGAAACGTGGACAGACTCGCCTTGTCTTCCCGTAAGCCAGGGTATCAATCTTCATATGGAAACTGCTCTTGTCTGGAAGCGGCTGAAGCTAATGGAAGAAATGTCTTTTGGGAAGAACCCCGCCTTCTCTGTGCTCTCTGTGTTGGGGCTCTTCTTTTCCTCCAAGCAATTTTAAGACAATTTGCCCATTCGGGGGAAGATTGTGGATGACACTGGAGAGCTACCTGCAACCCTGTGCCCTCACTGTTAACGCCTACGTAAATACAGCTTGGGCTTGGCTTTAACCTGCTGGCCTGACTTGGTGAGCTACCTGAGCACCTCCATGCCTACAGCAAACGATGCAGAGCCAGGATGTCAAAGTCAGTTACTCCAGGGGATTTTTTTTTCCCTCTCTTTGCCTCATTTTTCATGCTGTGCTCAGCATTTGCTTCTGGTTTTGTTCCGGACAGATAAGCGCTGATTTCTTAGCTCAAAGTCCTCTGGGTGAATGCGCACTTGCTGCCGTTCTCCAGCTTCCTTCTGTGGAGCGAGTTTTCTTCACGTGGATGCTTTCCCAGTGATTTCCAGCCAGGGTTGTTCTTTTCCCCGGGTGGGCTGACTGTGTGAGTGGCCTAAGGCAGCATCTGTGGGTCTCTGGGGGAGGATGGAGCGTCTCAGGCCAGACCCAAAAACCGGTGTCAGCGCTGGTTTCGGACCTTTAGCCCCCATGGCCAGCCCTGTGCTGCGCCTGGTTGTGTCGGAGCAGGTGGAAATTCCTGCCCACACTGATCATTCTGGTTTTGTACAGGTATCTCGTGTGATTCCATGGCTGATTGCCATTGTTCCCTTCATCTCATCACGTGTTCATTTTCTCTCCCTTGGCGTAGATTTTGGGGTGGCTGTGGGTGTCGGCAGCGGCTGGCTGAGGAGGGACCTCTCCGAGAACACGTCCTGCCTGTGGTCCTGTGACAGGCACAGCCGTGCCCTTGCGCTTGCTCCTTCTTCCAGCTTCCTCGTGAAAGGAGCGCCTGGCACCAAGAGCCCTGCCAGGGCCAGGGTGACTTACAGCAAACCTGTCCCAGTAAAACTCCGCAAGCCCAAGGTTGGCTTTGAGGCCCTTTTCTTTTTGGCAAGGAACAGAAGTGGAGCTGTTGGCTTGGGGGCTCCAGGCTTCTCCCATTACGCTCCTTTCCATAGTGGAATGTAAAACACGTTTGTGTGTTATGTTTGGGGCTGTCATTTGACCCCTCTCCCATTGTGCTGCTCCCTGTGCGCAGCCGTGTTCTGGCCAAGCCATCCGTCATCCTCGTTAAATTAGGGTCAGACCAGGGAGAGAGACATGGCTTTTTGTCTGGCTTACCGAGATTTCTTCTCCTGGACTAGCGATGCCTTGAAGCGAATTCCCTGGGCTTCTCCCACCCGTTGGCACAGGCTCAGCAGAGTCGTTACCGCTGCTAATGGAGAGCTCGGCCCTCGGGGGGTGGTGGTCAGCAGGGGAGGCAGCACCATGGCTGTGGCTCCTTGCTCATGCTCTGCTTTGAGATCTCACTTTGTCCCCAGCTGCGATGCTGGTGTGCCATCCCAGCTGCGGGGCACGTTTTCACAAACCTGAAATGACACCCGTCTGAAGGGGATGCGTCCAAGAAGAAAGGTGAAGCATGCGTAGGGGAAAGGAGCTGGGCTACGACTGGGGGGATAAAAAAACCTCATCCAGCCCAGCTAGCAGTAGGACATGTGTCACTGGCACCTGACTGTGTTGTTAAATTGTGGAAGAGAACAGGGTGCTGGTTTGCAGCGAGTTAGGGAAGGTTTGTACCCAGTCTTCCAGAGCAGTGAGGACACGTGGGTCACCCAGGAAGGTGGAGCTCGCTTTACACACCACTGCTTAAAAAATGGCTTGGTCAGAGCAGCAAGCTCTGCTCGCTGGGTTGCATTCCTCACTGGTGGTGTCTAAATCTATCGCACGGGCTTGGGTTACCTTGCTGGCACATGTGCGCTTCATGAAACCCGCTTTTGCTTCATGCCTTCTGTCCTCGTTGTGTCTTGGGATAGAACGAAAATTCACGATAGCTGCTTGCACAGGAAAGGCTCTCTCTGGTGTTGATGTGGCCGTGGAAGAAATTGGTGGATCCTCGCTGGAGGCCAGTGTTGCTGGGCTTGGACAGAGAGCTGGAGCTTTATATTAACCATATGAAAAATATTAAAATTATTTTTAGGGGCCCCCTCACCTGCGTGCTGCTTTCCTTTACATCCCAGAACCAAGGCGTGTTGAAGTAAATACCTGTTTTTTTCTGGATTATCATTTCTTTTTCAAAGAATTTTCCTGTAAAATATATGTGGGAAAAACCTCTTCCATCTTATTCTGAGAGTTGCTCTGCATGATAATTTTGTGGGTATTGAGGGAATTGGAAAGGTGAGTTGAGCTGGGATCGGGTTTGGATGTTTGTGCACAAACACCGACCATGCCGGCTGGTGCCTTCTGAGCGCCGCGTGTTCCTGGCAGCGGGACTGGTCGGGCTGGCGCTGGCTGCCCAGTCTGTTCCGCTCTGCCCAAGGGCGATGGTTCCCCGAGCTGTCAGGCTGCCCTGCTGCTCCGAGGGCACGGCCAGTCCCAAGGGCTGTGGTCAGCGTTTCTCCTCCTGCTCCTTACTGGAAGAGGGGTGAAGCAACGGGCAGAGCGGGGCAGGGAGCTGGGCTGTGCGCTGCCAGCACGGGCAGATCACATCCCATCCTGGTACTGATCTTGGAGTAATCTCTGCTGGGTAGTTAGTCAGATGCCTCAAAATTGAAGGTTTCCAAGCTCCTCATGAGCTTTATTGCAGCACCAGCTGTTCTTATGTCGCATCTTGAGCTCAGCCTGGCTTTTGCTTTGGGGCTTTGTGGGAACGCAGCCCGGGGGGCTCAGTGCTTCCCCAGATTCCCCTGGTGTGCCGGGGAGAGGGTGGGAAGCAGTGAGAGCAGGAGCAGTCTGTTGGAGGCTCTGCAGAGCTGCTGTTTGCAAAAGGCGCTTCCCTCATCCCGGCTCCCCTCCAGGGATGCTCCCAGAAGCTCTGGCTGGCATTGCCTGGCCTTTCCCGCAAGAAGGGCGCGTTGGCGTTAGTGCTCCGGCACATCAGCATTCCTGGCAGTCCGCGGGCTGGCGATGGGGTGGGGATGCAGGGATGGTGCTCACATCCAGCTGGCTGCTTCAGAAACCCATTTAATGGCAAAAAGGCGTCATCCTGCCGGCCGCGATTAATAAAAAATAGCCTTAAATCACGGAGTAAGCTCTGACCGTGGAGGGAGGGCAGGGGCTCTCGTGATTTCACTAACAGCTTTAAGACCTGGATTTATATTTTTATCCCCCCTCTGGCTCTGACGGCTGCTGTACCCTGTGCGGTGCAGCTGAGGACCGACAGCGGTGGTGAAATCCTGACTCACTGGGGTGGAAGCTGAATAAAGGTGTCACAGAAAGTGTCTCACTGCCCTGCTGAGCGCATGTAAGACTTATTTTATTTATTCTCCTTCATTCGCTAGGAGAAGAAGAAAAAAAAGAAGCACAAGAGTAAGGAGTCCTCCGAGTCGGACTCGGACAGCTCGGACTCGGACAGCGATGGCGCTCAGCCAGCCAGCAAGAGGACCAAGCACTCTGGGAAGGCCAGCAAGGCGCAGAAAAAGAAGAAGAAAAAGAAGCACAAGAAGAAGCCCCGGGACTGAGCGGGCGGGCAGGGGTACGGGCAGTGTGAGCCCCTGGTGCGCACCACAAGGAACCAGCAGAAGTGAATCAGCGCGTCCCTTGCTCTGGGGACAAAAGTTTCCTTCTGAAAGTGATGCTTGGCATGTGGCCTTACAGGTGGTGACTTTGATACACGTTGTCCCCTGTTCCTGCAGGCGCCGGGCTGCAGTTCTCTGTCCCCGGGAGGCCCTCCTGCCAAAATTGGCTCCTGACACCCCTCCCTTGGCACCTCTCCTGTCCCGTAGCCTCACGTTTCGCTGGGTCAGCTGCCAGCGCTCGGCGGCTCTGTGGGACCACGCGGCCATCGTCACCCAGCCTGCATGACATCAGCCCCGGCCAGCTGCCTGGAAGAGCTGGAGCCCCGCAGCCGCGCTCTCCCTGCCTGTCCCCGCACACGCCAGGGCCAGGGGTGGTTGTTGCTGGGCCGTTGTGACGGGGCTGCGTCCTGCCCGCCGGTAACGGCGTGGAGCTGCTTGGCTTTGGTGCAAACCTTCCCCCAGCCTCGCTCGTTTTGTCTGCAAACATTGGGGGAGGGAGAGTGAGAAGCAAAGGGGTGAGTGGAGATATTTTAAGTAAACACGTGTGTTTGAAGCCTTGGGAAGTGATGGAAAATAAATCTCACCAATCTCCTGTTGTACTTTGTACCACGTCTTTTGTATGCTCCACGCTTCGTCTTGGGCAGTGAAAAAATAGAGCTAGGTGTGCGGGAGGGGCCGTGACCTGCGCTAAAGGGGTTTTTTGAAGGTGCTGGCTGCTTTCTGAGGTTCCGTGGGGCGGGAAGGGGGTGTGTGAGGAGGTGACACCTGTGACAAGCCTGCTGCCTCCTGGTAAGGAGCAACTGGAGCATAAATCTTGTAACTGGAGCTGAAGGTCAGGGGGGAAGGCATGGCAGAGGGCTGCGCTGTCCCGCCGTGGCTCTGGGCTGCGGTGTCCCCATGCGTCCAGCTCTGCGGGGAACTGAGAGTGGGGCTGGCGATGGCGTGGCGGGAGGAGGACTGGGGGCTGCTGGAGGCAGCCTGCTCCTCCTGGGGCTTTGTCCTTCCCAGTTGCCCCAGTTCCTTTCCCAAACCCAGATATGACACAACGTGCTCATGACCTTGATCCTTGGCTTGGTGGGGGGAAGATGGGATGGAGCGTGCCAGGATCCTGGACGACTGATGGCAGAGCTGCTGCTGGAATAAACTAATCCTCCCCAGCAAAGCACCTTTCCTATTTATTATTTCCTTTTTTATCATAATATTTTATTATAATAATTTTCCTATTATTATTTTTTTCTTTCCTATTACCACAGCCCCAGGCTGGCTTTACCCCCACCTCTCCTCCCCGCAGCCTGGCTGGGGCTGGCGTGGCTCGATGCAGCGGGTGAGCACACGCCAAAAAAGCCGTTTTCCAAGTAAAGCACTCACAGAGGTGTAACAACATGTCTTTTATTTTTTTCATGTGGTTTTTCACGTTATTCATAAAAAAAAAACCCCACCCCAAACCACGAAACCACCACCCAAGCCCCATGCAGCCCCCCAAGGCGCTGGGGGCCGTGGGCTCCGACACCATGGCAAGCCGTGCCTGGCGCGGGTCAAGGGTGGGGGCGAGGCGGGGGGTGAATGTGGCACCAGGTGACAGACGGGGGAGCTGGGGACAGCATCTATGTCGCCTTCTCGTAGGTGCGGGTGGAGACGACGTTGCCCATGGTGAGAGTCTGGGGACAGAAATGGCATTGGGGACATTAGTCCTCCCGGCTCCCCCTGTCCCGGGCTGTACCCCACTAATTAAACCATTTTTATTTCCTTACCAGGAATAATTTCCCGTCCTTCAGCTCCCGCACCAGCACCGTCTCCTTCCCGTCCCACTTCTGCACGTGGACCAGTTTGCCGCCATCCAGCGTGACCACGGACTGTGGGGACAAAGCGAGACCCTCCGTTATCCCCCTCCCCGGGGGTTTCTCGGCTCTGGGGGGCTCAGTCCCCACGACTGGGGTGCCCCTGAGGGGACGGTGCTGGGTGTCCCCATGCTCACCCCACAGCCCCCCGCGGGGCTCAGGGATGGGGTGCAGGTGCCCCCCTGGAGATGCCCATCCAGCAGCATCCCGCTTGGCTCCATCAGCCCAGCTCAGCCTGGGCCGCATCCTGCTCTGGCCACCGGCTCGGTCACAGCCTCGGCTGCCCCCCCCTGTGGCCCCCGTCACCGTGACCCTGCCCCGGGGCCAGCACAGGGAGCCCTGCCCGGGGCCACATCCTGCTCCAGGGGTGCTGGGGCCTGATCCTAGCAGCTCCCATGCACGGCTGGCGGGCTCCAGGGCCAGGGGGGACCAGCAAGGTGGGGCAGGAATGGGGGCAGGTATCGGGGCTGTGAACTGTGGGTCCCAGCAGGGGGTTTTGGGGGGGCTGATCCAGCCAACACGCCTCCGCTCGCCAGGGCTGCTGTTTGCACAGCCGCTGCTGTTGCCTTGGCCTCCAGAGACTGGCTGGTGACAAGGTGTCACAGCCATGGGACAGCACTGAGAGCAGCTGTGCCAGGACAGCCACCGCCACCACCTGCCTGGCCCCATCCTGCCCTGTGTCCCCACCCCAGCTCCTTGAGAGCTGGATGCTGCCCCTTGGTTCTCCCCATGGCTCAGGCATGGATCATGGATTGGGAACCTCCTGGAGCTTGGGGACAGCCATGGGTTGGGACCTCCCAGGGCTTGGGGACACCCATGGGTTGGAACCCTTGAAGTCCAGGGCTTGGGTGCCCCCATGGCTTGGATCTCCCCATAGCTTGGGTGCCCCCATGGCTCGGGGTCCCCCCCAGAGCTCAGGTCCCCCCGTAACTGAGTTGTCCCCACTGCTCACATGCCCCAACAGCTTGGGTGCCCCTCAGCCCAGGTCTCCGCACCCCACGGCTCTCCCAATTTGTCTCCCTTGCACACCTTGGGTGCCCTACAGCCCTGACCCCCACCCATCCTGGGTGGCCCCCGACTCAGCGTGCCCCATAGCGTGCCAGACCCCACCAGTCCCATGGCTCCGGCAGCCGTCCCGGCCCCTCCGCCCCACCGTGTGCCCTCTGGACCCCATCCAAGGGGTGTTGAAGGGCACGTCCCCGGCTGCAGGCAGAGCTCGTGGCCGGTCACACGTCCCCACCGCTCTGGACATAGTTTCCACCAGCGCCGGCGGGTCCGGGCGGCGATGGTGGCGGGCAGGGACATGCTGTCCCGGGTCTGCCCGGCGCTACCGCCTTGCTCGCGCATCCCCTGTCCCAGCCTGTCCTCTCTTTGTCCGCAGCCCTTGTCCTTCGGAGCTGGGAAGTGCCCTATGAGCCCCAAAAGTCCCCCCGGAGGTGTCCCCTGAGGTGTTCTGTCCCCTGGTCTGGGTGGGGACATGGGGCTGCTCCATGCACAGGGTGTTTAATGGTGCACGGGGCTGGGAAACTGGGAAAAAGCAGCGGCTGGATGGGTCCTGAGTGGGAAAATGCCTCTGCAGGGTGGGAGAAGCCACGAAAGATGCTCTGACCCCCCTGAGGTGGTTTTTTCCCTTCTGACGGGAACAGCCCGACCGGGGAGGCATCAGCCCCGGGGGGGCATCAGCTGGGCAAGATTGCCCCCCTGCCCATCCCTGCCTGCAAGCAAAGGGGGGGCTCAGCAGAGAGATGATGTCCCCAGAGTGGGGACAACGCTGCCACCACCCCACCGTGTCCCCTCTCCCCTCTTGAGCAACCCCCGGGCGGGCAGCAGGCGTTGGCAAGCCCGGCTCTTGCACAACCTTCCTGGCAGCTCCGGGGCCCCATGCTGCTCCCTGCGGGGGGGGGG
>WKFP01014920.1:1372203-1395464 GCA_011057875.1 Pterocles orientalis | reverse complement strand
CCATCCCTGGAGGGGTTCAAGGCCAGGCTGGATGAGGCTTTGGGCAACCTGGGCTAGTGGGAGGTGTCCCTGCCCATGGCAGGGGGTGGCACTGGATGGGCTTTAAGGTCCCTTCCAACCCAAACCATCCTGGGATTCTATGATTGTATGGTCCCATGCAGGCTCTCACCCTCCACCTCAGGGTGACAACAAGAGAGGCACAGGCTGGTGGACAGCCTCAGATGATGCCCAGGGTTCCCCAGCCACAGCTTTGCTTCATGGGTCTGATGGCAAAGGGATGCACCAAGGAGAGCCTGCATACACAGAGCATGCAAGAGCAGCATGGAGTCAGTGATGGTCTAAAAAACTCCCTTTTTATGGCAATTACTGCTTCCAAAGGGCAATATCCCCAGGCTGTGCATACACCCTGCAGCAGCAGCTCTACTTTTGGGAAGACAGTTGGGTATTTAAGAAATATTTAGCAGGGTCTGGTTGCTCCAGCTCTGCTTGTGATGATGAGCTGGAGGCTCTCTCCAATGTGTTCCTGGTTCAGAGAACACCTTCAGCCTCCAGATCCTGGTGGCTTTAGTAAACAGACCCTTTGCGAGTGTGGGACAGCCCATGGCACTCACAGACCAGTGTTCCTGAAGTGGACGGGCCTTTTCATCCTGATTTTCTGGGTGAATAACTCGCCAGCAAGCACCTTCCAGCTCTCGCCCAGCAGAGAACACAGCCCGCGGTCGGGTCCTCTCCCTGCCTGTCCCTTGCCTTCAGGCACCTGAGCTGCAGCCCCAGCCCCGAGAGCAGCATCACGACCGGTGCTGGGGAACCCACCCACCGGCACCAGCACTGGGGAACCCACCCACCGGCACCGGCACTAGGGAACCCACCCACCGGCACCGGCACTGGGGAACCCACCCACCGGCACCGGCACTGGCTTTAATTGCTCTAATTTGCTTTCCCGGGGGGGCATCTCAAAGTGATGGATATTGAGAAAATAAGGGTAACAGGGGAAATTGGGGAACCCAGGTGTTGCCAAATTAAACTGAATTTAAACCCCAAAGATGGGGACAGTGCCTTCCTGGAGCCCTTGGGGTCATCAAGGGGTTTAGGACGGTGCAGAGGGGGTACCCCCAGCAATGCACATCTCCAGGGTGAGGGGGTGGCTGCAGTCCCAAATCCCTCCCCTGCCCATCCTGGTCCCCCAGCACTGCCAGCGCTGCCAGGAGCTCCACAGCGTAATTTTATTCTCTTCAATGCGTGGTGTCCCTTGTTTTTTTATTCACAGGATTAACACTTTGGGCAGCAGCCGGACTGGCTTTTGCTCAAAAGAGGAGGGGAAAGAATTACATAATTCATTTAAATGAGGCACCCGGGGAAATCCAAATTGGACTTCCAGCATGTTTACAGTGCCACGCAGAGCCCCATGATCCGCATCTGGAGCCATTAATGCCTCCCAGATGGACCACAGAGCATGTATAATTAATTGTGGAGCAAAGCCATTGCCCAGCCTCCAAAGATAACGCTCCGGCAGAGGCAGCATCGCCCAAAGCTGTCCCCCCCTGGGGCACAGATTTATTTCAGTTGGGCTTTTTTTTTCCCCCAAATGTTCAACCAACCTGCCCTTGGGGTGGGAAGATGCTGGGGAACCGGGGAGGGGGGGTTAAAACAGAGAGAAGAAGCTGAGCTGGGCTGGGAAATGACGTCTGCTTGGCTGGGCTTGTGGGCCAGCATCATAGAAACACAGAATGGTTTGGGCTGGAGAGGACCTTTGAGATCATCGAGTCCCACCCCCTGCCATGGGCGGGGACACCTCCCACTAGCCCAGGTTGCCCAAAGCCTCATCCAGCCTGGCCTTGAACCCCTCCAGGGATGGGGCATCCACAGCTTCTCTGGGCAACCTGGGCCACTGCCTCACCCCCCGCACAGGAAAACATTTCTTCCTTATATCTAGTCTAAATCTGCCCTTTTCCAATTTAAATCACTTGTGAGGATTCTTGGATTCTCAGTGTGTGTCAGAGCCTGGCAGAGCCCTGAAGTGATGGGCAGGCATCAGGGCTGAGCCCTGTCCTGGGGAAGGGGTCAGAGGGACCCCCAGGAGGGGAGAAAACCCGCTACAGTGGGGAGCAAACAGCCCAGCACCGGTTATCCCCAAACACCCCTGCTGTGTGTTGCAGATGCATGGACCAAGCATCCCCCGGCCCGATGCATGGGGAGGTTCGCTGCAGGGTGAGACCCAGGGGGGGTCCAGGGGGGTCCAGGGGAGCTGGCCACATGCTCAGCTCCCTCCCTGCCCTTGGAGCATCTCTCCCCACGGTTCCAGTGGGTGAGACAGAGCTGATACTGCTCCCTTGGGTGCTGGTATCCCTCCCTTGGGTGTCTCCAGCTGCAGCGCCCGTGGGCAGAGCCCGCTCCGATCCGGGCTGGCTGCCAGTCCTGCTGGGGTGGTGGTTTGTGGGTTCCTGAGAAAGTGCCCCCGGTCTTGCTTGGGGATACGGGGGCACCTCAACCCGCTCAAATATTTTATTTCTAAAAACCCAGAGTGGTTCCTGTTCCTCCCCGCTGGGTCCTGGAGCTGCTTTCTTTACCTTCAGCAGTGCTTTGAAGAGCAAAGGAGGGATGTGAAGGAAGACAGGGAGTAAAAAAAAAAAAAGAAGGAAGAAAATGGAGCTTGAACCCTGCTGCTAGAGAAACATCTGTATCTATAAATATCCGCCGATGTGAGTGGGAACAGACTGTATCTCCAGCAGCTCCCTAAGGCAGTGCAGCAGCCTCGCCCCAGCTAACCTCGTTCCAACACATGCTCCTGTAACGTACACGGAGCTGCAGCTTTGCAGGCGTTTTTGGGGATAAAAAACTCAAAACTGGTCTTTAAAATTTTTTTTTAAAAATGAGTGTTGTCTTCTTGTTTGCAGCTTGGTCACAGGGAGCAGCCGCGGTCCTGGGGGATGTGACCAGCTCTCTGGGGTGCAGCAGGGCTGTCCCACTGGTCCTCACTGGGACATGATGTCCCACTGCTGGTCCCCACACTGCTGTCACCCCTTTTGGTGACCTTCTCCATCCTGCCACTCTGGCTTATGCAAGCCGAGAGAAACCCCTATGAAGGTCAGATTCGGTTCTTCACCACGCACAATCCTTCCTGCAGCCCCAGCGGCCCTGGGGCAGGGCGATGCTCACCCAGCTGGGAAACCGTTGAGCTCCAGGATGGACCCATCCCTGCCCTGATGCTCTGCAGGAGCCCAGCACCAGCCCCGAGCAGGCAGGATGGGCTGGTGGCTGAGGGGACACAGACCCCCGGGGGTGGAGCTGGGCCATGGACATGCTGAAGAAATTTCTCAGGGGGGTTTGCTCTGCAAGTGCTCACCACCGATCACCACGCCAGGTTGGTCCCACCAGGGACACGTCCCTCACCGTCCAGCCAGGGACAGAAGGGGTTTGTCGGAGATCACCACCTTGCATTAGTTGAGATTTACCACTGGAAGTGCCCTTAAGATAAGCATTTCCCACGGCTCTGTGGCTCCAAGGGGTCTGAGCCCTTTCCAGACGTGTGTGACCTCCCACTGCCCAAGAGCCGTGGCTGCTGGTGCATGACAGGGACCACGAGAGGGACCTTCACCTGGCGTGGGAGCTGCTGAAGCCTCAGCTGCAAAGAGGTCCCTGAAGCTCTTGCTGGTGTTGTGGCGGGTGGTGGGCTTCCACCAGTGAGGACCATACCACGTCAATGTTCTCCAGCTCCCAAATGAGAATTAACTCTGGGTCCGGACACAGGGACCCAGTTCTGAGCACCCCTAAATCCTTGTTCAGCACACACCGAGTCAGCAAGGTGGGAGACGAGGTTGCTTGGACCCTGCAGCCCACCCCATGTCCCATGCTGGGGGAGCTGAGCACACACAGGGAACCCCAGAGCTCTTTGGGACAGCAGCCACGGGGTCAACCCACATTACTCAGTCTCTCCTAAAGTAAAACCCGTCCTCCGTCCCTCCTGGGTGGGTGACCTGGGGTTGAAAATAATAATAATGATAACAATAGTAACAGATACAAATATACAAATGGGTGACAGACGAGGACATTGCTCACCACCCAGTGACCAAGGCTCAGCCTGTTCCCAGCTAATAATCCTGGAGCAGGGAGAGTCCCGAAACTGCAATCGCAGAAAGACAGAGCCCAAGGGTCTGAGACTGGGAGAGCAAGATGACCCTGAGAGAGGGGTGACCCAGAGAGAGCCAACCCGGAGAGAGAAAGAACTTCCAGCCAGAGCCTCCCCTCTCTCCTGGCCACGCCGGGCATGGGATGGAACAGACCATCGGCCAGTTTGGTCTCAGTCCTGAACCTGAGGTCGAATCCTGGGCTGGTCACTGGGGCTGTGCTCCCTCCCAGCTCCTCCTGCCCCTGCAGACACGGGCACAGCAGAGAAGCTGGAAAGTCCTTGAGTGTCCTGGCAGCAGCTCTGCCCATCAGTGTGTGATCAGCTTCTCCCCAGCACAAACCCCAACAGCCTCACACCAGCTGCTGGGAGGAGAGGGAACTCAGCTGAACCCAGGACAACTTCATTAGCACAATTTGTTGCTGTGTCCTTTCTGTGATTTATACAGTTGGCAGGAGGTCAGGCAGGGGACACAAAGGCAGGAGTTGAACAGGTCAGGCTGGACGTTCCAATAGAAGCGTGGACGTATCCTAGTGCCAGGCAGTGACACTGGATGTGCAAAAGGCTTCGGGGGCAAATGCAGTCGTGTGTTGCAGGAAGGCAGTTTGATCCCTGGACGTTTGTGTCAGTAAATGTCTTTTTCTGCCCTGAAGTCTTTCCTGGTGCCCTGGAGAAGGCAGAGCTCCAGCTCTCCAGCGTGCTGGGAGGATGACCCCTGGTGCTGCTGCAGTGCCCTCTCCTACACGACTGCAGCCCGTGTTTGCAGGAGGATTTAAGGGCTCAGCTTCTACTGCTCAGCACCAAAGTGCTTTTGAGGGTTTATATGTCATTTCCCCCTCTCATTTTGTTGCTTCTAGTGCAAACAGCCAGGAGGTGAGGAGGGACGAGGTCCCCCCGGCAGTGATGCCCTGAGCTCTGGCTCCCTGCTGACGCACTGCAGCTGTGGCGATGCCCGCGGTCCCTGGGGGTGCTGCAAAAGGAGCCTGGACCTGGCTGCTGGAGACGTTGGCTTTGCGCTGCTCTTCCTCGGTGTAAGATTGCTTTCCCTCCTGGATTTCGGAGGAGGAGGACTTTTTGCCAAATTGCTTAAAAACCTCCAAATGCACATTTGTGTGTTAAGAGACCACAAACGGCCCCAAATCTCTGCTGTTGGGGCCCAGATGGATGGATGCAGAAAGCTGTTGCCCAAGGAAATCAGTTGCTGTGGGAGCTGAGTCCCGGGGGGTGACACACACAGTGCCCTGGGGGCAGCGGCAGCACCTCAACCTCCACCACTCCCCTTCGCTCCCCCACTGCCAGCCCTGGGCATGATGCTGGGAGGAGCGGGAGGCTGGGATATTGGGAGGGGGGTTCATGCCCACCCACGGCAAACCATCTGGGGCTGCAATGAGTGAGGCTCAGCTGATAGCGAGCAACGCTTCCAGCGACTGTGGGCGTGGGGACCAGGGTGAGGACGGCTCAGCTCTGCAGCCCCCGCTTCCAGTGATGCTGCTGGGGGTAGCTGGGCGAGGAAATGAGCACACGTGTTTGATTTTTTTTTTTTTCCCAGGAGATAAGGGCCAAGGAGGAGGTAAGGGAAGGTGCTTTGTTAAACTGGTTGCTCCAGAGAGGGACCTGGACAGGGGAAGAGCCCCTTCCCTGCGCAGGGCGCCTGGATGCCTGTCCCTGCATCTCCCCAGGGACAGCAGCTGCTCAGGCTGCCTCTCCCTTTCTCACAGTCTTGCGCTCTGGTTGTCATGAGGATATCAAAAATAAATGAGCAGCTCAGGCTCTCGCCTGGGGAGTTGCAGCCTCCAAGGCTGGATGTGGCCGTGGTCGTGCTCTGTCTCTCCAGCCACCTGTGGCGCTGGTCCGGCACAGCCAGCCCGGGAGCATCCGACTGCTGGTGATGGAGCACCCTGAGCACACCCACAGCCCTGGGCTCCTCCTGGATCCCACCCCGAGTCACGTCAGGGCTGCCTGTGGCTGCAGCAGGCAGGGGAGCACCGTGGGCATGCAAGGTCCCATCCTGCTGGTGCTCAGCTGTGCCAGGACATTACCTAGCGTTTACTCCAGGAGCTCAGGGGTTTATCTGTAAAACTCACATGAGCCCATGATCAACCCTAAATACATAATTCCTGACAGATCTTTCTCTCTCTGGGCCTTAAATCCCCCAGAGAAAAGTTAAATCCCTCTGGCCCTGGGGATGCTGCATCCTCCCCAGGCAAATCCCTTGGGCACTGGCCGTGGTCGAGCTGTGTCCTGCCGGTCCCTGCTCCGTGCATTCCCATGCTCCCCGTGCACCTCCGTGGGCACCACATGCCCGTGCCCCCCTTACACCCACCGTTGGGCACCCTGGTACCTTCACGCAGTTATTTTCCTGCTTACACACCCCGAAGCGCTGTTTGTCGGTTGTGACAGCTTGACACGGCTGAGTCACGCTCAGCTTGTGATCGGCTCTAACCCCCAGCTCCCCTTCTCGCCGAGATCCCACCAGCCCCTTGTGCCACCCGTGTTCGTCCCGCCGAGCAGCTCAGCCCGGGCACGGGGGCTGCTGCTTGTTCCTCGTGCGGGGCCGCCTGGTTTTTTGCATCAACCTCTCCGAATCTGTAAGAGCGCTGCAAACACCAGCCCTGTCTTCAGAATGTTTGTGGGACTGCTTTGGTGCAGCCTGGAAAATGAATATATTCCTTCTCTGTTCAGAGCCTGCGGTGGTACTCAGGAGTGTTGGGTGGCACTATTTAATGAAAATAATTAATAAGAATAATTTAATGAAGATCTTGGATTTATACTCTCTTTCTTTTCTCGTTATTTACTGAGATGCTGAGGCGTGATGACTTTCTGGAGGACATCAAGGAAGCCTGTGTAGGAAATAGGGTGGTGTGGTCCCAGACCAGCGCTCTGCCCTCTCTCTCACACTGCTCTCTCAGCTCTCTTCTTCCTCTTCTCCTTCCCACCTCACACTTCTTGGCCACAAGTAGGGCGAGAAACCAAACAAAACCCAACCATTGCCTGAGCCTGGAAGGTCTTCTCCTGGCATACTCCCACCAGATAGCTGCACAAACCCAGTTTCCTTACGGAGCCCAACTGACCCGGTGAAGATGGTTTAGTGACCATTTGTTTTCCAGGATTTGCTCTACGGTCTGCCCTGTGCTTTAGTAACCGGGCAGCTCCAGGGTGGGCATGTGCTTGTTAATTTTTCCCGGATTTTTATGAACTGAGCAGCTCGATCTGGGCTGAGTTGCAGCTTTCCCTTTTCCCAAGCAGGTGTGAGCCGTAGTCGCAGCGAAGTAAATCGCAGAGAATCAGCCCCAGAAACAAACTCTGGGGGCTGCAAGCATCACCCACAGACTCCCAGTCTGCAATATTCCTGACGGGCGTTATTTTTAAGAGAGGGTGCCATGGGCCTTAATACGGTTTTGCTGAACGATGCAAGCTGGCAGGAGGGATTGCTGGATCTTATTTTCAGCTGCACTGAAGACTCTGCGCCTTGCCCTGGGACATTGTGAAAGGAGCGTGAATGTGGCTGTAGCAAAGCTGTTCTCCTCCGCAGGGACACGGTGCATCCCTCGGCAGACATTCCTTGGCTGGGCTGTCCAGCCTGGAGGGGAGAAGACAAGCAAGGTCTTGAGAGCAAAGGAGGCTGAGTGGAAAACCAGATGCAGGAGGGACTGGGAGGCAGGTGGGAAGAAGTCCTTAAGGATTTGAATAGTGGATCGTTAGGCTCAAAGGAAAGGCTGCGTTAAAAAAGACAGTGGAAAGGACCATTAAGGCACCATTAGAGAAGCTTTGTAAAGGCCAAGTGTTGTTAAATGAGCCCAAGCAATACAGAAGTCACTCCTTCTTAGAATAATAAAGGGGTTTTCTGTCTGAGAAGCAACAGTTTGGATCCAGCGGGATGGGTCAGCCCAGCCATGCTCTCTAACAGAGCACACAGCTTCCGTGGGGTGCCTTTGTCAAAGCCGGGGTACAATTGAACATCCCAGGCTTTCTTCTGGGCAGTTTATAGGTCTGCCTCTGGTTTCAATCAAAATAATTTTAGTACCGTGGCTTTTTTTGCTTCCTATGAAATGTGGCTGTGAGATCTCCTCTATTCACCGGGTATTTTCATGTTCTGAAGCACTTTGAATGTAAAATTTGAGGGTGAATCATATTTTTGCTTTAAATAAAACTCCTTCCATACTTAAGGACGTGTTTGTCATCGATTGTGTGACTTCTGTGATTGAGCAGTGGTTAGAAGGAATAAAGCAGCCAATAATTATCCTTAAACTCCACCAAGGAGTGCTCTATTGAGGAACACATAATGAAAGAGGTGATGTTTGTGGGAAGAAATAAGTTTTGTTATTAAATCAAATGATATATGTGGAAAATAAGGACTAGCTTTTAGCCACAAATCAGAGTACGTCCATGGATAGCAGCGGGTATGTCCATTTTTTTTTTCTCTGTGTGTTATTTAATCTAATGATGGCTGTGACTCAGCCCTGCAGACTTGCCTCCCTTCCATCCTCAGGCAGGCAGAGCTGTCACAGCACTGTTACAGCGGGACAATAAAAGTCATGTTCCCATCTGCCAGGTGGATGAATTTGTTAAATGACTTTTGGAACAGGTCTAGACACAGGGAAAAAAAACCCCGTTACATTTCCTTGCTGCATACCCCACCTTCATCTGATCATTTTTCTGCCGGTTCCTCAGGATGCTGTTCTGGGAGACCTGTGGTCCCTGCAGCCAGTGCCTGGGGCTCTGCTGGTGTCTTGTGTGACATGCACTTTGGTGGTTTTTCTCCACTAAAAAATCATTTTAGTGGAGAAAAAAAAAAAAGCAATTTGGAGAGCTGGCCTGGTAAGTCAGAAAACTTTCTGCAGTGCTCGCCTGTTGATGTAGCATCACTCAGATCAGGCTGCGAAAGCCAGCCCCTGGGAGCCATGTGCTGGGGACTGTGTCTTCGAGAACCCCTTCTGAATGATGCTCTGATGGGCAGAGCCTGGTCTTCCATCCATCTTCCCATTTTATCCTGTATACTGACTTTTTTGGGGTGGTGCCTGGAGAAGGCTCTGGGGAGACCTTCCAGCACCTTCCAGTGCTGAAAGGGGGCTACAGGAGAGCTGGGGGGGCTCTGGATCAGGGGGTGCAGGGACAGGACGAGGGGGAAGGGTTTGAAGCTGCAAGAGGGGAGATGGAGATGAGATGTGAGGAAGAAATGTTTTCCTGTGCGGGTGGTGAGGCAGTGGCCCAGGTTGCCCAGAGAAGCTGTGGATGCCCCATCCCTGGAGGGGTTCAAGGCCAGGCTGGATGAGGCTTTGGGCAACCTGGGCTAGTGGGAGGTGTCCCTGCCCATGGCAGGGAGTGGCACTGGGTGGGCTTTAAGGTCCCTTCCAGCCCAAACCAGTCTGGGATTCTCTGTGGAGCTGAGCCCTGGGCTAGTCCTGCAGCACCAGCTCACGCCTTGTAGTTCTCATGTCCCAGCACATCTGTGCACTGTTCACACACCTTTCCTTGGTGGGCTCACACACATGCCTATGGGTTGGTTTGCTCACACAGAGCTGAACCACAGCCACAGGCTTTGCTTTGGGAAACTGAGGCAAGCATGTGGTTACCTGCTGCATCCGCAGGGACTCAGACAGCACTCCACAGACCTTGGCATCAGTCGGGCGGCTGATGGGGCAAATGCTGTGTCCTACCAGAGCTTATGGGACTCTGAGACATGCAGTAATTTAATGACCACCCAGTATCCCCCCATCATGTCCCCGAATACATCTGTAATTTGCCTCCACTGTTTTGAAGCTTATGTCAAGCGCAGAGGACACACAGCTATGAATATTTAGCAGAGCCAAGAAAATGACTGAAGTGTCTTTGAAGACTGACTGGAATATGAACTGAAATTACAGCAACATATGAGGTGTAAGCCTGGTGGCCAGCCGGCTTGAGAGAGCTGGGATTTACCATGGACACCTGTTGGGGAGCAGGGAAAGAGCAGCCTGGAGACCTCCCGACATCTCATATGGACAGACAGGAGATGCTCTGCTGGCATGCTGGGCCCAGCTGCATGGGCCAGACCCCAAACTCAAAGAAATCTGTGCTTGCAAATTGAGGGAACACAACGTTTGTATTGGAAACATCTGGAGGAGGAAAAAATGTCTGTGTTCCCCAGGGGCTGGGGGGTGCCAGACAAAATCTACGCAAGCCTGTGTTATATTCCTTGGAAGTGGAGGTCATGGAGACCCTCCGGAGAGAGCAGAGAACCCTCCCGAGGAAAGAGAGTGACAGCAAACATTTGGGAGCCTGCTGAGGTCTTGGCAGCATCCCACTCCAACTGCTGAGAGAAGGCTCTGGGGCTCATTTAGTCAAATGAAGAGGAGGCCAAGAGGGGTCCCAACAGCAGCCAACAGCTCTTTGAAGGGCAGATAGACATGGTGGATGAAGGAACCAAATTCTTCTTGGTACTGGTGGATGGTAAACCAGGGTGCAGTGGACACTGTCATGACTTGGGAGGTACAGGAGGTCCTTCAGTGGGAGGGTGCTGAAGCCCTGGGAGCTTCTCCATCCTTGGAGGTTTTGAAGGCTTGGCCAGATAAAGCCATGGCCGACCTGCTCTGAGGATGGTGATAGTCCTGCTCCAAGGAAGAGGAGGGACTGGAGAAGTCCAACATCCCTCCCAACCAAGACTTCTGTGATTCTGCCAGGAGGTAACCCAGGGACCTGAACTTCACCCAGTGGCAATGCTGAAGGGACAACATCCTGGTTGTTTTGTCCAGCTATGAGGTGAGGACATAAACCATGGCAGAAGACCATCCAAACCTCCCAAAGTAAAGACTCTGCTCAGCCCAGCATGTCCAAGCCAGTGTCTTTACTCCCACCACCATGCAAAGTGCAGCTGGCCCCACAGAAGCAGTGACCTATAGAGAGGTGGCCAGAAGAAGGAGGAGGTCAGAGGCAGCAGAGTTCCTCACTGCCCGTTTTCCTGCAGCAGGCAGCTCAGCCAAGGTCAGACCAGCCCCGTCCCCTGCCCTCACACAAACTGCTCTGCTTCACAGGGTTAACATCCACCTCCCCATCCCTCTTCATCCGTCCTCCTCGGTCCTGCCGCCCATGCCTTCCATCACAGCCTGACTCCAGTGTCCCCCTCCTGTCCCCCCGGGAGGCTGCCATGCTCCACGCGATGCCTAATTAGTCCTTACAAACGGCATCCTAATTTCCCTCCAGTTTACTCTGGTTTTCGTCACTGACATGTTTTTGAGCTATTAATGACTCCCATTTGGGGTTATTCTTGGCTCTTCTGGTGGGAGCTGGGCTGTCAGGGAGCGACCAGACCTCAGAGGCAGCCGTACCAACACCACGCCATCGCCAGAGAGGAAATCAAGCAGAACCCAGTGTTTTTAACAAGTTTTTTTGAAAAGCAGTTGCTTTGCCCCATGATACTCTTCCTCCTGCTTTTTCTGGCCCTGCTGTAGGGTAACTACCAACCCAGGAAAGGCAGCTGCGGAGCTGGGGACAGACCCTTAATTCCCTGGCCAGATCTGGAAAAAACCATCTCTCCCAGCAATATACTTTTCAACTTTATAAAAATCAGGTTGTTCTGGGAGAAAAAATGTTTTGTTTTTTTGGTTTTTTTTGGTATTTCCCTGCAAAACCTCTCCAAACACCCCGCAGAGCATCTTCTCCCAGTCACTCATGGTGCAAGAAGATGATGGAGTCCCTGGTCCCCTGCCTGGAACCGAGCTGTCACAGCAAGTTGGAGGTCCCAGGGCCACCCGGCACCTTTGCAAACACTTTGCCTTAATGCCTGAAAGCAAGGCAAATCTTTCTAAATAAGTATTTTTCTCCTGAGGTCAGTAGGAACCAGCGTGTGGGTGGGAATGACTCCTCTCTGCCATGGCTCAGAGCAAAGAGCTCCACAGTAGACTCTCCTCCTGCCCAGAAAATGTGGATAAATCACACATTTGAGCGACTTGCTTGACCTCCCCGTTCCGTGTTAGCATCCCTGGAACAGCAGGTTTCCACGCGGCAGAAAACAACCCGGGATATGCACGGAGTTCCTATAAATGTGATGTTGCTCTGGCACGTGCCACAGGCACCCTCCTCACCGTCACTTTGAGCCAAATTTTCCCTGCAGAAGGGACAAGGAAGAAAGCAAATGGCTATTTTCCCAAAAGATGAACCAAAAGCTTGACGTCTCTTTATACGGTCGGTCTCCATATATATCTTTCTCTCTCCATACTGAGCTACCCACGAGCAATCTGCCACTCCGCAAGCTCTCTAGGTTTCCATGAAGTCCCTGGGGCGATGGCGATGGAGCTGTTCTAGTTTAGGAGCGTGCTGAGAGCCTCTTGTGTAGCTGGGTTAAAAACTTTGCTGCTCCTTTTTTCTTCCTGACTTGCCCCATCCTCCAGAGGGATTGGGGGAACCTTTCCAGCCAGTGAGGAATTTTCCACCTAGACACTTGCCTGACCTAAAATCACTTCTTATCTTTCCAGCAGAAAACACTATTTCCATAGAAAATGAACCGCTCACTCAACAAATAAAGCCCTTGAGTTCTCAGCTTCCAGAAAAGAGGGGCTTTATCCTGCTCGCTGAGCACCAATGAATATTTTTAATCAAAAGCGTTTTTTTCTTTGCAAATAAGCTTCCCCATTATCTGTCCTTAGGGGCCCATCCCCAGAGTTTCCAAACCCCCCAGATGAAGGCTGGGAGCCAGCAGCACATCAGCTTCCTGCAGCGCTGCTCAACTTCTCAAAACCACCAACACTAAGAAGGAAAGCCAACGAACCCATCAGACCCAGCCAGCGAGACTTGGCTGCCAGAGATGGTTGAATGCTGAATACACTTCTGACGATGCTGTTGGCAGCTCTGCTTCCCTGGGCTTTGCGGGACCCATCCTTGGAACGCTGCTGCTGCTTAATAGCAAACACGTGGGCATCTCAACCCCTTCCCCTTCCCGCGCTGGGGTACGGAGCGGAGGTAGAGGGCAGTGATGCTTCATCTCTTTCTGCTCCTAGAGCCACTCATCCCGCTGCAGGACCATGGTCCTTGCACAGGGCTTGGCAGCAAACCCCAGCCTGGCTCCAGGGCTAAGCTGGCAGCAGAGGAGCCTCTTCCAGGCCAAACGAAGTGAGGGTCAGTGTCTCGATTCAGTGCTGAGGGCTGCCACCGATGTAGGAGATAAACCTGGAGGAGGAAGCCTCGAGAGCCTTCCCGCTGCGTTTCTCCCCTGCTGCACCCACCTTCAGACGCCTCTTGTGCCCCTGCACTAAAGCAGGGGGTGTCCTGAGGCCAGGAGCAGCTGGAGGGTTTCCCTTGCAGATGGATATCTGCTCCCGCCTGCATTGCCTCATTTGTGCCCACAGTTGCAAGGACGGGAAGATTTCCAGGAAGACTGTTCCTATCCCAAGAAGCGCCTTGAAAAAATTCCCCCAAGGAGCTGCCGTGGGGCTGGTGCAGGAACTGGGGCCATCCAAGAGGGACAGCCGAGGTGTGAAACCTGGCCACCGGTGTCACAGCACAAGCCCTGGCAGCGTTGTAGGTTGTTTTCTGGGGATGTGTCAGAGAACTTCATATTGCAAAAATTTTCCAGTGCGGCACAACAGCAAGGACTGTTTCGAATGCATTTTGCCGAATCCTTTCCACAGCCTGGCTGTCCCCAGCCTTCCTCCAATCGGCTGGTAAATCCCAGCACGAGCTCAGCCGCGCTGAGGCTGATGTGCTCCAGCTGTCTTATCCTGCAGATCCAAATCCTCTTGGCGGGAAGTCTGTGACCTGCCACCAACACCAGGGACAACACAGGGGGTTCCTGCATTCCCTGATGGTCTTTTCAAAGGCAAACCAAACTCTCAACCCTAAATCCATCTTCACATCTGTGGTTGTCCAGAGTGTAGAAGTGGGCGCTCATCGTCCTCCTGTCTGGACCCAGGTCACCTTTTTTTCTGAACACACCACCTGTGACGCACTTTATAGATGCATTATGACAGTGTTTGAAGGAGAAAGGCTATAAGTGAGTTTCAGGGATCAATTTGCAAAGAAGGACCTCACTACAGGAAGAGGGGAGATGAGTGCACCCCACAAATGGGAGTATGGGGAAAAGTGTGTCTCTGAGCTGTGGCGGAGCAGGGCGTGCAGATCGTGGTGCTACCACCCTGAGCTGATGTAAAATGGTTGCTCCTTGCACCTAAACGCTGGTCCACGCTGGGTGAGGACCTGGCAGAGGATTTTCCAAGACAGGCATCCATACCTGGGAGTATTTGGAAAAAATTGTTTCTCTTACCTGCCCCATTTCTGTAGGAATTGCGCTTAGTTTCCATGGTATCACAGCATGAAAATTCCTGAGTTATCCCTTCTCCCCAGGGCAGAGAAAGCCAAGGCTGTCAGTGACAGTGCAGAACAAGTCTGGCTTCATGAAAAGCAGGGAGATCATGGTTTTCGTCTTGAATGATCTGAGGAGCATTGGAAATTACCAGGCAGGTGAGGCAGCTCCACTTGGGCAAACCCAGAAGTCCTACAGCAGAGTAAAGCGCTGCAGAGGGATGGATGTGTGGGAGGTGAGAGGGATGTCTGACCATCGGTGGGGACAGAGCAGGTGTGGGGTCACAGGGATTTGAACGATACCCACGTGGAAGCAGGATGCTCCTCCAGAGCATGAACTTTGGTCGTTTCTCTTTGCAGGCACAAGCCACAGAACTGACAAGACTTTGGAGCACAGGTAAGAAGTTTTTCAAAATATTTTTTCTCTCCTGAGATATAAGGGCTGTTGAGAGGGGTCTGAGATGTTCTGTCTGGTCTGAGCACTCAGAGGCACCAGGACAGCAATGATTAAGCACCCCAGAGCCTGCCCCCTCAGACCCGTGTTTGGTGGTCCACAGGGTCCTGGGCTCTGTAAACCCCTCCTAACGCCACATCAGGTGCCTGAGGGCTTTTTGCATTTTATCCCTAAAAACATCCATCACCTCAGCTCCCCACCTGTAAGATGCTTCTTGCCTCTTGTCTAAATGGGATGCTGGGTCCATCTTCTGCTGCCATCCTGGCACCCCAAGCTTGGATTGCACCCCTGGACATGGGATTAGAGTAATCACACGATCACAGCAGTCTCTACACGAGCAGAGAAAGCAGCCACACTTCTGCTCAGAAACATCTGCCGAACATGCTGACCATGTCTTATAGGAATATAATATGGGACTGATTATTTGATTGGAAGCACAGAGATAATATGCTTAAATGGTTGTAAAATCTGACCTGAATTGCTTTTGGATTATTATTGCAAGTGGGTTTAAGCTTGGAGTTGCTGATATAAAAACATAAGTAACATAATTAGTAACAAACAATGATGTGGTGAGGTTTCTTTTATTACTTCATAATTTGAAACAGAAACTGTTTGTGGTATCTTCTGGGATAAAAAAAAATAATGCACAGAATGTCTGCTCCAGACGGTTTGAGACGAATATGCTGGATTTCATGAACATGAAGGAACAGAATCCAAGGCCTGAAGTTTGTTGATTTCTCTGCTGCTGTTATTTCCAGTTAAAGTGTCATCTCACTTGAATTTTCTATCAAAACTTTTTTAGACGGATTTGGAAACGTGTGAACCTCGGTCCCATCAGGATCTGTCTTGCACAGTGTGTTCCATGTAAGGTAGCAAAACCCAGCAGCGTGAGCGCGTGTCTCGCAGCTTTTCCTGAGACAGCTGCTGGAAGTGGGTACTTTACATGTTCTTTACTTTTTTTTTTTTTTTTTTTTTTTTTAAGCTGAGGAAGAGACCATCAGCAAAACCAGGCAACCGCAAACTCACCCCACCAGCACGGGCTCCTCCAGATGACTCCAGCCTCCTCCAAGCACAGCTGGCTGGCCGCTGGTGTGGCGTTGGGTCACAATGATCCCATGTCTTTAAAGGAAGAACAGGGATTCCCATATCCCATGGCATCTGCAGGGGGGTTGATTTGCCTTAATTTATGCTTAAAAATGACACTACCAAATATTAACCAGCCCCCTTGGCTTTCTCTGAAGGCAGCGGAGCTCCTCTAAGGAGCAATTCTTCTCCTCATGGTGGCCTTCTACAGCAAGGCAGATGACATCCCAGCTGGAGGTGGCTGCTGGTCTCTACAGGCTCTCTGGGGACTTTAAGGTGACATTTAAAGCTTAAAGCTTGGTCAGAGGGCTCTCAATTTCAGAGCTTCTCAGTTGCAGGCTTTAGCACAAGAACCCCGTGTTTTCCAGCCTCTGCTGTCTCAGCGACCCAAAGGAGAGGGAAGGAGGAGCGGAGAGCTGGCAGTCACTCCTGTGTTCCTGCCAGAGTGTCCTGAGAAACATCCATATCAGGGAGCAAAAAACGGCTCTGAAGAAGAGCTGATGAGCTAATTGTTGGCTCTTTCGATGGTTATAGAAAATCTCGTGCCAGCGCATCCACCGCGTGATGTACCAAATGTGGGCAGATGCAGGAGAGCTGGGAGAATGGGGAGCAGTGGTTTCTTGGAGGACATTTCCTTGGGAGGGGAGCAGGGAGTATAAAGCTCACTGGGACCAACCTGGAACATACTCCAGGAGAGTCAAGAGAACAAGTGCCTGGAATAAAAGCCCAGTGTTCAGTGAAGCCAGGCTGAACCTGTTTGGTAAGGAAGCTTTCCACGGGCCAAACCAGTGGAAGACTTTGTATTCGGGAAAATAAATGGTCTGTGCAACAGGAGACAGCACGGACAATGAAGGGTACAGCAGGAGGGGAGGTGAACTGGTGTTGGACAAGGTCATGAGAGCAAAACTCATCTAAAAAATCTCAGCAAATGAGCGCATTCTAGTAGGGTGAGCTGAGAACAGTCCTGATGAAGATGTGAAAGACCTCAGCCAACTGCCACCTGCCACAGGCAAAAGCAGCAAGACGTGGAGGCGGTGGAGACTTGCATGGCACAGCTGGAATGGATCACCTTGTGAGGGTGTTCTTCCATCCCCCAACCTGACTGTTACCTCCCACAGCCCCGTTCAAGCGATAACCACCTGTGGTGGCCATCACGGGTGCGTCTGGTCCTGAAGGCTGCATCCAGTTCCGAGTAGACAGGGGAGAGACAGGTGACAGCACAACAGTCCAGGGCTATCTTGCACATCTTGCTCAACAGCTGAGGGCTAGCTGAGCGTGCACTAACCGAAATACAGCTGGTATGCAAGTGTGTCTATAAGTCAATCATCTTACTCCATCAATAGCGAGCAGCCCAGGGCCCGCTCAGCTCTCCTGCACGGTGGCAGCTGCACTCCAGGGTTTCCCCTTGAGTAGGCACACCTCCCAATGTTACTCCTCGAGGTGGAAAGATTCCTTGCAGCAAGAGATCTCGGTAAGTGATGCTAAACTACAAAATCTTAGCTAAGTGATGTAAAGGACTGATTGCGCAGATGTAATCCTTTGGACGTAAACTGTTGACCAAGTCTGGGACTAGGGTTGGATCCAGCCACACCTAGAGGCTCCCCTTTGAGAAGGAGTTAGAGAGGAGGAGGATCCTTTCTGAATCTTGTGGCTCAACAGGGGGGTCTCCCTGACAGTTCTGGCTGACCCTTTCCTCTATGCAGTAAATAATCAAGTGTACTTCACCATTGAATCCTGTCACATTAACTTTGAACTCCCTGTTTTATATAAATATATTGTTCCTTCTCTCGTCTGAATGAAGTGCGTAACTAACTCTGACTCTTCCCTCGACACAACTGAAGGAAGAACATCTCTTGGAGTTTGGTGATCTCAACAGTTTTGCAAGTTAGTGAAAGTATTCCGTATCTGCGAGTCACATCAGGACAGCAGCACGGATGACGACCTGCAGGTCTATCAGGGCACTTTCACTTCAGGAATGTTGATTTCTCTGCTGCTCACCAGCACCCAGAGGGTATGATGCGCCAAACTGGAGGTGTTTGTAGATGAGAGATAACAACTGCTGAAAAATTAAATTAAGTGTCCTCAGGAAGTGTTAGCTGAGGTGCAGAAACACACCAGCTGTAACTGCAGCACCTGGGAAGCGGAGCGTGAACTTTGGGAATGCAGGAGGTTGATAATATCTTGCTGTTTCACCCAGCAACAGGTCCTAGAGGTAAATTGTCATCTGGCCAGGGAGAAGGAAGTGGCCCTTGAAGCCATAAGAAGGCACATGGGCAAGTTTCAAGAGGAACATAGAGTCTTGCCAGACCTTTTATCTGTGTTTTCAACACATGTGCTAACATTTCCATTGCCAGGGCTCGTTATGCCTTCATTTAACCCTTTTGTATTGACTCAGGTGCTTGGATCGTGTCTGCCAGCTCAGGTAGAGGGAACAGGGCATTGGGAAAGCCTTGATGCTCAGAGTGGAACTGCTGGCTGTCCCCATCCTGGTCAAACTGGATGGGTACAAGGGGAAACTGTCCTCCATACACAAGCAAACACATGAAAAACTGAATATAGCTTCTCTGGAGTGGCTGGAGAACTGGCAGGAATTTCTGTTTCTACTTTTGAGCTCCCTGTTGCCAGGTGTATTTTGGGAATGGATGGCATGGGATACTGTGGTGGGTGTGTACTGGGATTTGGGACATACTGAGTCCATCTGGAGTCCAAACATGTGCTACAGACACAAGGTCACTTCTCCAGGGGTGAAGGCTGTGTGAGCTTGCAGGGCTTGCGAAGATGATGTGGATAGTTGTGGATGCCCCATCCCTGGAGGGGTTCAAGGCCAGGCTGGATGAGGCTTTGGGCAACCTGGGCTAGTGGGAGGTGTCCCTGCCCGTGGCAGGGGGTGGAACTCGATGATCTTTAAGGTCCCTTCCAACCCAAACCATTCTGTGATTCTATGACCCAGGCCATAAAGCAAACATGTCACCTACCCTGGGGCTGTGACAATGACTGGAGGGACAATGCAGAATCCAAGTAGCTGAAGATCCTTCAGGAGTCCTTGATTTGGAGTTCTTTTTGCCATCACACTGCAGGTTTGCCCACACTGCTGAAGACATCTCCAGATATCATTCCTCCGATGGTGAATTCCTGCCTATCCAAAGGGAACTGGCACAACACTCCCAGCCAGGGTCATTGACCTTTTCTTCTCAAATGGAAGCAGAAAGACAAACACGTTCTTTCACTTTTTCCAGGCAGTGCAAATCAGGCTGTTATAGCAATTTCAAGACAACCATCCTCCCAAGTGATTCTCAGCCTCACAGTCTCGGCCAAGCAGCCACGCAGCAGCTTCTACCAGCAGCGGTTAGGGGAGCTGGCAAGGAACCTTCCACATGCACAAATTGCTGGGAGTCAGCAAAGCTAACAGAAGTTTTTAACTTCTGTGTTAAACCCTCAACTCAACAAGCAGACAAACTTTACAGACTACGCGGGTAGACAGCACAGAACAAACTTGACGCCTCCAAGTGTGGCACCTCGGCTCCGTGCTGAGCCAACATGAACAATACACCGGCTTTGGGCAGAGGAGCAAGCAGCATGTGATCCCATTTATAACCAGAGTCTTGCAAGCAATGTGATGCTAGTCTTAGCTGGAATTGGAAATTCTGCTGTAGCTGAAGAAGTAGAGGCCCATGATGTCCCGGCTTGGGATGTCTAATCCCAGCTTGCTCAAGTGTTGTGAGATTGATGTAATAAATGTGAGTGTTGTTTGCAGAGCGCAGATTTGGAAAGGAAATCTTGGAAAAGTTAACCCAAGACTGTCAAGAGAGAAGTGGTTTCCTTTCCCTTTTTCTATCCATCACACCTGCCAAACACTGAAGGCAACCCCAGGAGAATGTCCCGCATTCACTTACGGAAAAAAGAGTTTCAGGTTTGTGAGTGTTCTCCACTCGCTGCCAGAGGAAACAAAGCAATGGGAGGACTTTCACTTTCCACACGAGTGAAATGTGTGGCACCTTAACTCTGGCCATGTCGCAGCAGTGACCGAAGGGAGGCTCACGCTTGCCCTGTGCTGGTGGGTGGATGCTTTGAGAGGCAGCCCAGAGCTCTGGGAGAGGGGTGGTTTGTGAAGGGGTCCTGCCTGTCCTGTCTTGTGTGGTCCATGGAAAGCGTGATCACCCGTGGCTGCTGTACTCCCGTGTTTCTGAGCATACCCCGGCCAGTTCCCGATTTCACACCTGTCCAGCTATGTCCAAGTCTGCTCCAGCTGATGGGATGGCCTCAGCCTGTGCTCTGGTCCACTGTGCCATCCTCGGGGAAGAGGTTTTTTCTCATCCTCCTCCAACTCTTTGATTCTCATCTGCAGAGCCCATAAATCCATCAGGACAGAGCGTTTTTCACTTTGTGCACACAGTATCCATCAGGACAGAGCTCCCACCCTTGCTGGGGCCTCCAGATGCTCTTGTAACTAGAGCAGCTCTTCAAAAAGCTGTGGAGTGCGGTGTGTCCCACGGTATAACGTTCCCTGAAGCAGAGAAAGTGCCATCCTGCAATGGCTGCTTAGCCCTCCCCAGCCAGAAGGTGGGCTCAGGGCCAGGCATCAGTCTCTTTTCACAGAGATCCTGCTCCTGACACTAAGATTGATCAATGCTGGAGCCAGCGATCTTGTGTAGCCGAGTCCTTGTTCCTCACCATCTCCAGGTCAGCTCTGGATATTTTTCTGGTTGAGATGCTTTGGTCAAACAGAGGTAACTGGGTGAAATTTGTTTTCTGCCTGAGGCCAGACGAGATGAGCTAATGGTCCTCTCTGGCACCTCCAGGGTGATACCATGTGCAGCATCCAACTTTGAGCACCAGGGTGGATGGAGATCCAGATGCCAGCTGTGCCATCTTGTGTCCAGAGAGAACCTCTTTGGACGTGATCATCCCATGGTACACATCTGGAGAAAAAGTTGCCTTTCCCTCAGCGTACAACCAGAGAGAGCAGCACTGGTCAAGGTCTTGGCCAGCCCCTTCGCAATCAGTGGTGTTGGTCCCTGGTTTCTGCTGAAAATGAATTTCAAAGGCTGGATCCATGCTGTGTGCAGAATTATTTCCTGATACCTCAAGTTTACTGGCAATTAGCTGCTGCTGCCAGAGATGATGATAAGGGGAATTTGGAAATGAACTTCAGAAAAGATCCCTTTGTGCTTTGTGTTTAACCATGCAAGGAGAAACCCTTTGGATGGGCAGCAGAATGCTTTGGGGATGCCCAGGAAGAGCCCCACCGCTCTCCAGACCCTGCCGACAGCATCCATCTCTGTAAACCCAAATCAACCCAACGGAAGTTTTAGTGGGGTCACGTTGCTGTGAGGAAGGTACAGGTCAGGTCCTGCACCAGCAGAAATCCATGCTTTACCTCTGCATCTCCCTCCTCCTCCTTATTCCTAATCACCTCACCGGGGTAGCCCCACTGGCATCTCTGTCCCTGGAGTTCCTCTTGCTGAGGAGCAGGAGTTGCTCAAAAAGTCACAAGTGGTCCTGTCACCAGGTCCCTGTCTCTGTCACAGGAAGGACCATGCCGTGGGCACTTGCCACCTTGTGAGTGAGAGGAAGAAACGAGCTCTTGTTTTTCATAAATATGAATTTTACAGAAATATGCCTTTCCTTCAAATGTTTATTTTCGTGACCCGGTGGGTCAAACAGCCTGAAAGTACAGAGATGTTTTCTCAGTAGGCTTCAATTTGAAGCAATCCAAGAATGCTGGGAATCTTCCACGGAGTCGAGTTCGACGTCTCGGTCCCGGGCTAACAACGCAGGATGCGGCCGAAGGTCTGCGTGAAACATCCACCCTCCACATCTGTTTGGTTTTAATCGGAGATTTATTATGAACAAAGGCAGCTCTTGGAAGAGTTACTCTTCTCTGACATGCCTGCCTGGCCTGTTGGACCAGATGGACAGAAATAGTTTCACATATTAGTCAAATTCTGGATGGCTACTCACCATAAACGACAGGCAGGCATGAGCAGAATGGACATTATATTGTCGTTGATTTATAGACAACCACAGAAAATAAATTCTAGCCTTGTAGGGGGATGTTAGCCACTTAAGTTGCAGTATTGATCTCCAAGCCAAGAGACTGAAACTCCAGGTTTTTGTAGCCCCAAAGCCAGTAGCAGTAAAAGTTTATATTATCCCTGGTGAATTTGTGCTGCGCATTGAATTGGAAAACCGATCTGAGGAGCAGAATAGCAGATTAAATTGTTACACTGGAAACCAGGGGATATATTTCCTAGGCTGCAGTTCCAAGGCTTTGCTTCTTACTACCTGCTTTTGAACAATAAATATTTAACGAGGCGAATTTATCCTCCTGCACTCATAATTAAGGGGAGATAAATTGCATTCCTAATTATTCCTCACAAAAGGAAAAGCAATTTCCTCCAAGATCAGTGAGAATTCCCATATCTCTTCAAGTGAAACACGAGCACGGAATGAATTGAGTGAGGTACCGACCCAAACCGAAAGAGGACATTTCGCATCTGACGGAAAATTAAAGGCACTGCTCATCTCCATGGCACAGCCTCACCCAGGGAGACTGAGTTAAGAGCAGAGATTTCTGGGCTCCACCACTAACCTACTAATGGACTATGGGAAACTCCCTGTCTCTGGGCCTCAGTTTCCCATTTATAAGATGAGGATAATATTGGCTAGAGCTCACAGAGACTCTGTTGCTGGAACACTTTTTCTAATGCCAAGATCTGAATTGCAACATCTCATGGAAAAATACTTTTAGAGCATATTTGTTGTTGGAAAACGTCAATATTTGAGTTCGGAATTTTCAAATATTGCTTCATGTTTTCTGAGACTTTTTTTTCCCATAGTTATTTTTATTACTTTTAAGAGTTTTTCCTAACATGCCCCAACTGTTACCAAAGTGGTTTATCAACATCCCTTAGCTGACAGCAGGCAAAGCAAAATGCGGATTAACAGCATAAAGCCGCAGAATCACAGAAGAGGCACCCAGCCTCTCTCCTGACGGGGTGCTCAAGCAGCGCTCCCCCTGAAAAAATGGAAAAGGTGCTTTTTGGTGACCTGCACTGTCCTCAGATAGAGAAAGGGATAGGGCTTGGACTGGACCTTTCTTGGTCCAACAGGCTCAGTTCCCTGTAGCATCACTTGGGGAAGGACCCCCCAGTTTCCCACTAAACCACTGTGCGGGGGGTGAGGCAGTGGCCCAGGTTGCCCAGAGAAGCTGTGGATGCCCCATCCCTGGAGGGGTTCAAGGCCAGGCTGGATGAGGCTTTGGGCAACCTGGGCTAGTGGGAGGTGTCCCTGCCCATGGCAGGGGGTGGCACTGGATGATCTCTAAGG
>WKFP01014920.1:1322939-1370225 GCA_011057875.1 Pterocles orientalis | reverse complement strand
GAAGATGACAAACAAGCACTGGGGAAATGAAGGGGAGGAGGAAAGTTTTAAAATGCGTATCTTGAAGTCAACATCTGGATTTGGAGACACCTGGATCCCTTTACCTACAGACACCCAAAGAAAACCACCATCCTGGCCAGCGCGTGAAGACTTGGGCCGTGAACTGCCTTGCTTCATCTCAGAGCCCGGGAAATCAGGCAGAGGGGATGGAGGCGATGCTGAAATGCTTCATGGTGATTGTACGCATGCACTGCCTTGGAGATAGCGAGGCCACCGAATTGCTGCAGCACAGCTCATTGCATCCCCATCTTGTGAACACCTCCAGAGGGTTGACCTTGGGGTGAGGCCCCTCTGAGCCCCCCCCCCAGCACTGTCAAATAATGATCTCTGACCTCCATGTGCAGTTTCCTTAATTTTTCTTGTTCTACGAGTGAATAACGAGTTGTGGAAAGCCTGGTAGACCCATCTGTAGGGGGGGGAGGAACCTCCTGACGCTCATGGGGTTTGCTGAATTGCAAAACTCACCAGGGGAACATCAGCTGCCAGGGGAGGTTGAGGACCTGCATCCTCGTGGGATGGCTCTGGCTGGATGCCCCAGCCCAAATCAACCCCCTGCCTCCGCTCCACAGGCTGGCAGGGTGGGGGGATGTGGGGTCCAGAGGCGCTCACAGGGATGGTGCTGGGGGAAAGCAGAGATGTGGAGCAGCAGGAAAGGGATGCTCTGGTGTCACCATCACCTGGGATATTCGCTGGTGCTAGTCAGCAAGAGGGACTTCAGGCCTGCTCTGTAAAAGGCTGTTTCTTGCCTGGGGTGCTGCTTCCTCCCTGTTTTGATGAGGATGAACACATCCCCTTTTTAGCCTGTCACCTAAGGACGAGAGGCTCTTGCTCTTTGGCCATCTGCTTTCTCCTGGCCCCTCCGCAGCCTGGGACCCCAGGGAGCCCGTCTGGGAGGTGAAGGTCAAGGGTTTTAAACTCCTGAAAACATCTTGGGAAATCAACGGGGAAGGGAAGAAGTCCTTGTGAGCATCATCAAGAAGGAAATGGCAGAGAGACACCCATCCCTACACACCCACCCTGCACTATCCCCAACTCCTGCGGTGATGGTGCCACCATCGCCCCGCAAAGCCACAGCCATGGAGCAGCCGTGTCCTGTGTCTGTCCCCTCCTTGTGCGAGGTCAGCTTGGCTGGTCCTGGCTGCAAATTGCTGCTGGGGCCAGAGCAGTGAGCACGAGGCTGGGAGCAGAGCCCTGCAATCGATGGATCCAGCTTGACCCATGGGGATCAGATGATGGATGAGCTGTGGTTACATCACAGAGCTCTGCAGCAGCACTCGGACACCGACTGCCGCCTCCAGCCAGCACGATCTGCGGCTGCGAGCTGGCTGCTGGGATCCTCATTCGATGCACAGCTGGAGGGAAACACCAAAGAGAGGGACAGGCTCCTTGGGTTTTATTTCCTTGCTGTATAAATGATAAAGTAAAAACTGAGAGAGGGTTTTCACCTGTGTTACACAACCCCCCAGCACAGGGGCTGGCCGTGGAGCTCATCTGCAGAGAGGGATGGTTTAATGGGAAGGAGCAAGGATGACAACAAACCTTGCTGCTTTCTGCATCGAGTAAGAGGTAAAACCAATCCAAGCTTCAACTCCAACAGAGAAAAGATTCAATCGCAGGTTTTCCAGTCCTGCTGGGTTTGCTTTCCCCAGAGGAGCATGGGCACAGCTCAGCTCACGCAGATATCTTTTTGGATGAGGAATGACCTGGTTTGGAAGGGGCCACGTCCCTGGGACGCAGCTGGGGAGGGCAGCGTGGCTGTGCCACATTGCAGGATTTCTGTGTGTGTAACGCTGCTGCACGGCTGTGCGACGGCAGTGCCAGGCTGCACCGATGCCCGCGGCGTGGCTGGCATGAGCCAGGAGTCATCCCCTCCTCTTCCTCACAGCACGTAACATTCTCATAAAATACAATGCTTGGCTCTCTTACTGACTTTCTCAGAGCTCTCTGCAAAGCATCAAAGTATTTAACCCTGCAGTAAATTCAACCAGTTATGAAAGTTATCCTCCTCTTGCCTTTTGTGAGGCAAAAGGAAGCAAAAATTTGATTTTTAATGCCAAAAATTCAGAAGTAATGAGTGAGGCACCCCCCTCCTCCCTAAACATGGTGGGATCAACTTAAAAGTCAAGATCTTTGTTGCTGTTAAAAATAGCTAATGAAGTGACAGTGCTGCTCGGAGGCTGGCTCTCCATGTGAGTGCGCTGCCAGCCACCGCCAGGTCTCGGATCGTTGGGAAGTTTCGAAGCTACACGTACAACAGCAGCAACCAAGTTTTGTAAGCACAATCTGGGAGAAAGAAGTGATTATGCAAGAAATTATGGCAAAAACAACCATCTGTTTTATTTTCTCCTTTTGTTTGCCCGTTGGGTTTTGAGTCTGCAGGGCTCAAGTTTTCCACGTTTCCCCCAAAACAAATAATTGGCTTTTTCAATGAAGCTTGAGATTATCACATAATCACCTGCTTCCTAGAGGGGAGGCTCGGAGGCAATGGCGCAGTCCTCAGCACGGTCAGAAAACCCAGCGGTGCTCTGAAATGAGGTGTCTCTGGACACACAGAGAAGGAAAACTCCGACCTCCCCATTTCTAGCCGTGTGTGAGAACCAATGAACCTTTCCCCTCTCTCCTGAGACTTGCAATTGCGGAGCCTTGCCATATAGCCTCATAATTAATGTAGCGGATCCAGAGGAAAAAAAAAAAAAAAGCCCCTGGAAAAAAAAAAAAAAGCTTTCTCTTAACATGCCAAAACATATGCCTTTTGTTACACCTCTGGCTTGTGCCTCTCCCATGTGCTGCAGAAGGGGAAATAAACTCCAGTGACTTCACCGCTATGGCTTGGTCATGCTCCTGTTCACATTTGAGGAATAATCTCCACACAGATAATGCTGGCTTGGCAAGCATCATGTGTGCCTGAAAGCCACATGGTGAGAGAAAGGGGAAAAAAAAACCCCAGCCTTGCTGTTCACTGGTAGTAAATTCTCTTTCCTGGGAGACGCCAGCATTTTTTGGGTGCTGTTTGTCTTCAAGGCAAGTGTCTTTTCCTTTCATCTCCGAGGTGCTGGGAGCAGCGGGGAGCATCGGTCAGGGGCTCCCCTTTATCAGCCACAGCTGCTGGGAGATTCCTCTGCTTCATTTTCCTATAAATCATATTTAGAGACCAACAGATCATCCTGCACACACACACACACACACACACACACAGAGGGAGTGTAAAAGGGAGAGTGGAAAAAGAGGTTGCGCTAAGAAACGTGCAGCCTGGGGCAGCTTTTTAAAGGATTCCCCATCAAATGGGGCTTTGGGTGTTATAAGATCAAGGAGGATTTTGCCATGGGGGGGTCAGAGGGAACCTTTTTTGCCACAGGGCTGCTGGGGAGACCTGAGCTAGCTGGAAGAGGGGAAAGGAGAGAGAGCTTGGCAGCAAGAGAACCAGGTGGGACCTCTGAAGCTGGAGCAGGATTGCGGTGGGAGGACAGATGGCAGCTGCCCTGGGGGCAGGGAGCTCTGGCCAAGCTCTCCACTTCCTGCAGCAGCAGGAGGAACAGACTGGCTTTCTTGTCTCTTTCCTATTTACCATCTCCATCGCTGTCTCGGTTCCCCTCTCCCACAGCCTGTTCCTGTGGCGGTGGGGAGGCTCTCGGGAAGGCGTTGATGCCACGTCTCCACCTCGGCAGGTCCCGTCCTGCTCAGCAGCAGGTGAGATGCTCGCTGCACGTATCCCTCAATCTCTCTGCCCAAAGATGATTTTAACCCATCCTTGCACCTAATATCCTCCGGAAAAGCAGGGAGCCCACGCATGCCCAGAAATGTGATTTTTCTTACATTCACACATCAGATTATTCAGTCTCCCAGGCAAGTGTTACTGGTTCTAATCTTTCGCCCAGCTACTGCTATTTTGAGTCTATGAAACTGTTTAGCAGGGTCATCTTCCCCAGGCTACAAACCTGCTCCGAGGGGAAGGGGCAGCACAGCTCAGCAGCCTCCTTCCCCTTCCATCTGTTGTCCCGCCGAGCAGAGCCTCACAGATAACGAAGGTCCTGAGAGGTCCTTGGGACACAGCAGGGAGGCAGAGGAAGGAGAATAAAGCTGATGCTGCTGCTGGGGTAGATACAGGTGAATTCGGGCTGTAATGTGGCAGTAGGCGACTGATCAAGCAGCTCAGCTCATCTATGGAGAAAGGAGGTGAATGATTTACGCTGCAGCTCCTGGTCACGAGCAGCCTCCAGCCTCCTGCTTCGCCGGATCCATCCCAGGCCAAGGCAGCCTAAGGCTAGACTCCCCCCGTGCCCAAACCCACCCCAGGGATGAAGGGATGGAGATGCCCTGGGTACAGGCTGGTGCAAAGCTGAACTGGGGGCTGTGGCCAAGCCCACCCTGAGGCAGTGTTTCATGCTCCTGCTGGTGGGCACAGATGAGGGTGTAAGGAAAGGAGGCATCACCGCAGATGCAGACAATAATCATAGAGGGTCTGTTAGTAATGTTTTAGCTTTAAACCCTAACTAAGCCTCTTCAGGTTGCTTCTGGCAGCCTCTGAGCCAGGGATGGGGGGGATGGTTCTTCTTCATCTTTCAGATGAACTGCTCCCATTCCTGCCCACTGCAGAGCTCCAGGTCTATTTGCAGCCTCTGAAAAGCAGAAGCAAGAGGAAGAAAGAGAAGGTGTTAAGGAAATGACTAAGTAAAGGCTAAGCCTCACATCTGCCACTGGTGTAAATCAGCACAAATCCGTGATCATCAGCAGAGCTGGGCTCAATGGAAGTCCTGGGCACCCAGCCCTCCTGGTCCTCGTTGGCCGTGAAACCACCACAAAGCCATGTTCTGGGTGCCCTCACAGCCCTGATCGGCAGCAGAAAGCTCAGGGACAATGTTCCCCCAAGATATATCTTCTGGATGCAGGCTGAGGATAATTAACAAAAACTTCCCCAAGGGACCCATTGCCTGAGCCAGCTCTGGAGCGCGAGGGCTCCCAGAGCCGAGCTGTTTGCGGGGTCTATGGCAAGGACACAGGGGATGCAGATCTACGCTAATGAACAGTCCCATGTGCTCATCAGAGAAACGTCTCAGTGCCAAGGATGGGGGTCCTCCTTGCCCTGTGGGTTGGGTGTCTTTACTTGCACAGCGACACTTTGTGTTTGTGCAGAAACAGCTTCTGCACGCCTGTGAGCAGCAGCCACGGCTGTATTGATCACATCAGCCCCAGGAAGCAAGGTTTGGCAGCCTGTGTTGTCCCCCGCCTGTGTCAGTGTCCCCTGCCAGACATCCATGGGTGCCCTGTGACAGGCAGCTGTGACCATGAACCGCAGGAGGAGGCCCGGACACGGTCTGCAGGCTGTTCTCCTTCTCCGCACAGGGATGCCCAGGCAGGACACACTGCATCCGGCTCACCTCCGTTTCAGCAGGTGGCTGCACTTTTTTTTTTTCTAGTTAAAAATCAGTTATTAAACCAGAGCAGCAAAAAGAGATAAGGAGAGGAAGTGAAAGAAAGGCTTTGAAGGAAAAAATCCCTGCTGATGGAGATCCGAGCGCTGCCCAGGCTGTCCCCAGTGCGGCACTGCTTGCGTGTTGTCCCAGCAGGTCGGGGGTGCTGGCAGCCCTGCCTGGGGCCAGGGACTCTGGGCAGAACATGGTAAATGCCAAAGCTGTGTTGGGGCAGTTTAACTGTATCCAGAGCTGACCTCGAGTGTCCCTGCAGGTCTAGGAAGGGACAGAGCCCAGGAAGCCAAATCTGACTTTTGCTCTCCATAGGAAGCTGAGAGCTGTGGCAGCCTGAAGGCATCTGTCAGAGCACAGCAATCCCCTCCAGTCTGAGCTCCTCGAATGGTTTCCCAATGCCCCGTGCAGGGTTTTGGTGCGTTTACAGCCCCACAGGTGCACGCTGGTGGAGGTGAGGTGGAGGCAGCAGAGCCTGTGTCTTGTGCCTGGCTGCGTTGTCTGGATCTCCCAGGTGATGCAGGAGGGACCAGCTTCGGACTGGTTGGAGCCAGTGTTGGTCTTTGGTCCCTTTGCAGGGCTCAGAGGTAGGGGGAAACACCGAGGGACAGCAGGGACAACTTTGACGACAGGTTGCCATCTTTCACGTTTTATAGTGCAACAGCAAGGGATGCAAAGGAGTTACGAAGGCTCCCCTAGTTATTCCCCCAGTAATTAAAATGTGGAATTTATTCCTTCTCCCAGTGAGCCTCATGCAGAGAATTAAACACAAGATTAATGAGGTGCCTAATGGTTTACGTAGCCCCACTCAGAAATAAAGCAACTGTTTGCTCCTTGTGCGATTGGATGTCTGGGAGCAGCCAGTTTCTCTCCAGATGATGTGCGCTGCTACCAGTGACAACTGCAGATGGATGTTTATGCTGCTTGCCAAGCTGTTGGGAAAAGCACCGACACAGATCTGAAAGAAATGCACTCAGACCTGCTGCTTTGAATCACGGGTTTGAGAATAAAAGCTCAGGGAAGGAGCAATGCACAGGCTGCAGTTGGACTTGCTGGACTTTATTCTCTCAGCAAGGTTACTGCGGTCCAGCGGGATTACAGCTCTTAAATTGAGATGGCACAGAGCTGCTGGTGACCCAATGCATTTGTTGTCCAGAGAAACAGATCCATGGGTGGCCGTGACAAGCAGCATAATCCCCGTGCAGGTCTGCCTGCGTCCCTGCCCAGAAATAAAACTCCAGTTGTATAACCACGGCGTGTGCTCCAACTGGACGTGTTATCTCTCACTCTCCTTCTTTTTTTTTTTTTTTTAAGGACCACCCAGTTAAAGCATTCGCTTCCAAAACACTTGGCCTCTGCGTCAAAACCACATCGTCTCCCCAGGCCTCCGAACGCAGGCTCTCCGTGCCGGCTCCAGACACTGACGCTTTCTCCCAGCATGGGCTGGGAGCAAGCACTGGTCCCCGGAGTCGCCTGCCACGGCGGTGACCAAGAGAGGCAAAGCAGGAATCAGAAATGCCAGCCTCTCCGCCTTCCAGAAATTTTTCAAGGTATTTTCTTGCTGGTATTGTGCAGTGCACTGTGGTCTGCATGGACAGCCAGAACACGCATAGTGATGAGCTCTTCCTCTGCAGCTCCTGCTGCTGTCTTCCCAGCGGGACACATGCTAGGGCTGGGGATTGGCAGGTGTCTGGTCCCTTCTCCTCCTCTCAGTCCCTATAAATCTGTTCACAGCTGGAGCTCAGGGATGTGTGTCGGTGGCCTGGTGTTCGTGCTGTCACAGCGGTACCCAGCAGAGTTCACCTACCAACCCTTGCAAAGATGAACTGCAGGCTGGAAGATTTATCTCCAAGAGCACAGGGCAGGAGACACCCCGGGAGCTGGCGCTGGCCATCCCCTGCCAGATCACGTCACCCCATGTCACCAGCCTGGCCGGGTCCCCCAACCACAGGTGAGACCCCAATCCTCCTCCATGGCCAAACCTGGGACTTCCCCACTCTCCCACCAGGAAGTTCTTCCTAAATCACTCCAAATTACCCTTCCCTGGTACCCAGCGACATGAGAGCAGTTTATTCCCTTCCCTCTGCAGCAGCCTCTCGCATAGCTGAGGGCTGTTATCACGTCTCCCCTCGCTTCTAGACTAAACAAGCCCCATTCTCGCAGCCTTTCCCCTCAGGTCGTGTTTTCCAGACTTCTGATCACGTTTGCTGATCGCCTCTGGACTCTCTCCCGCCGATCATCCTCTCTCTTCAAAGGCGGTGCCCGCTGGACATGGTCCTCCGGCTACGCACGCAAAGGAGGATTATTTCACATTTCTTCTGGACAGCATTTGGATTTATGCTTCCCATGGGAGGGGAGAGGGGGGAAAGCCAACCTCTCCTTAGCGGCTCCACTAATCACCCATTTATGATACCGTCTCAAAAATCAGGCTCCCAATATCCAAGAATCACAAGACATAACATTTCAGGCATTTTCTTCCTGATTCTGGTGTCTCAGGAACCGCTGGGTTGACCCGTTCTGGTGTTCCCTGCACCTGGGAAATCTGGAAGCCCCGTGATCTACCCCAGCACACAGTGCTGAGGGATTAGAAACTGACATAATAGAGCCAGGCAGGAAAAACACAACTCCCATCCTCTGGGAGAGCATCAGGAGAAACGTAACATTTTTCTCATAGAAAATCAAAATTCTGAGTATTATGGGCTGAAAACCAATAGGGTTTTTTCCTTCCTTTTTAATTTTTTTTTTTCTTCCCAGAAATGCTCTACAATGTCCTGTGAATCTTTCTGGACCTTCCTCTCCATTCTCTGGCCAAATCCCATCCCCCAGGACACTCCATCACTTGCCTTCAGCTGACCACATTGTTCCACCATGGAGGAGCCTCCATCTACCCTGAGCCACTGGAGATGCCATTGTTTGACAAAAATTAATCCTTTTTCAAAAAGACAAAGCAATCTGTGAGCCAAAAAACCCTGACAGTGTCCCAAAGGTGTCAAAAAACCCAACGCAGAAGACCCAATGCTCAGCAGCAGATAGCCAGCAGCACTGCCCACATTTTCCAGGAGGTTTCACAACTTTTTGCCTAGTGAGGATCATGCCCAGGGAGGTCCAGGCTTTGTGAGGGGGCGGTTGCAAAGGTGGGAGAAGAGCATCCCCCTCCAGACCAGTAGCAAAGCAGCGTGAGCTGGTTCAGCTGCTGTTCGGCCTTGGATTTGGGAGATTAAAATGACACAAAAACTGGGGGTCTCAGTTTTGCCACTTGTCCAAAGAGCTCCAGGAAAGGCTAGTGGGATAGGACTGGGCACGAGCTTAGGTGGAAACACATCCCCCAGTACTAACCAGCATCCTGTCTTCTCCCACCTCCTGACATGCAGCTGAACGAGATGGAAACAGTCCGTCCAAGTGCTCATGCTGTAAATCCACTAGAAGCTCTATTTCCTAACCGAGGGGCTTTTACAGCCCTTACAGTAAGTAATAAAACTTCAGGAGGATTTTCTTGTGGTTAAACACTGAGGCCTGTTTTGGCCAAGCCAAGTGGGCTCTGGTCTGTCCTCTGGATGGAGTGGAACGGGATTTATTGTTATTTATGTTTCAGTTTAAGCATTACTCAGAAGGTAGCATTAGTCATAAAGCTGGCTCCCTGCACAGCTACCCTTGTTTTCCTTGTGTTTCTCTTCCTGCCTTGAGCCGAATTCTCTTTGACATCAGCCATCAAACATTAAACTGCACATAGATCACATATTGTCAGGGGCTGGCAGGGTTTTCGGTTTGGCCTCTCTCCGGTCTACAGCTGTTTGGAGAGCTCGCTTTGCTGGAAGGAGGGTGGTCTGTGTCTCCTGCCCTTTGAAGTCCAAGGAGCCCCCAGACACATGCTCAGACTCTGATGTGCTCTCAGCTCGTCCACATTCAGATGTCGGCTGGACTGTGGCTGCAGAGCTACCCCATTGGGTGAGGCTGAGAATTCCAACACCCTCCTTAGGTGCTTCCTCCTCAGACCCAACCTGTAGCCAAGGGAGAGAAACAGGGATCCCCGGGAGCCTTTCCTCCCACCCAAAGCATGGCAGGCAAATCGCCCGATGGACCTTTCAGGTTTGGGTTTCTCATGGAGGGAGCTGAGGGGGGCTGGCTGTGCCTTAGGCATCCAACTTTGAGGCTTCTGAAGTCAATAGTGCAACCCTACCCCGTGCTCCTTGCTGTGCGCCTCCTTCCATTTCCTCCATAATTTCATCTTCCTGACCACAGTTGCTGCTACACGCTGGCAGGCGCACCCATCACCGGTGCAGTTTCAGGTTATTCCTCTTCCCTTTTCCTGGCCTCACTGACCTTTCATAGAATCCCAGAATGGTTCGGGTGGGAAGGGACCTTAAAGCCCATCCGGTGCCACCCCCTGCCATGGGTAGGGACACCTCCCACTAGCCCAGGTTGCCCAAAGCCTCATCCAGCCTTGCCCTTAAGTTCAGGCTTTCGCCTCGTCCTCTCTCAGAGCTGTCCCCATGCAAGTCCCCCCACGTGGGGTCCCTCTTGCAGCACTGCCACCATCTCTCTGGTGGGTGCAGTCATGCCTCTTCTCCAGCCAGAGGTTTGCTCCCATGAGTGCAAGGGACACGGCAACGTCAGTGGAGGGAGACCGAGGCAAGCGATGTGCCCAACTCTATGGACTGAAAATGCTCCAGCAAACCTCTGCCCATCACCGCTCCCATCAGACGAAGGGCCCTCAGCAGATCCCTGGGGGCTGTGAGTCAAACTGTGGGGCTAGTGGATCCCTGGGAGGTGCCCCTGACTCTCCATCTCCAGCAGTTCTCCCAGCCTCGGACCTCCTTGGAGCTGAGCTCAATGGCTGTGTCCATGCCTCAGCTTTCCTCCCACAGCCTCTGCACGAGACAGTGTCTCTAAATACTTTTTCCAAAACAGATTATTATTTACTCACCCAAGGCAAAGAAAAATATTCCAACTCGCAGCAGCCTCCTGCATTGCTCTTACCCAACCCCTGGCGTTTTCCTCTCCGGGTGCTGTAATTCGGGACGGGGAAGGCAGACAGCCTTGATGTGGTTTTTCTTCCTCCTGGAGCTTCTCCAGCACACTCATCCCCTCTGCCCCACGCCAAGTAGCTCTCCTTCCCCTCTCAGACAACGTGTAATTGTCCTCTGATATTAGGAAGCTAAATGGAGAAATGGTTTGTTAGACAACTTGGAGCTGGGTAAATAGACTTTTGCTAATTGAGGGTCCTAAGGCTGTGCCCTGCCTTGTGGACCAAGCTGCCCTTCACCATCATGACTGCTAGAGATTTTGTAGGGGTCAATCCTGCAATTTAAAGGTAACTTTTCACACTATCCACAGCACTACAGCACTGCTGGTATCCCTGGGGGGCCTGGGATGGCAGTGAACGGCGTGGGATCAGGAGGTGATCCTATTTCACCGTCTCATCCCTCTGCTAGCTAAAATGCCTGATCTGAAACACCAGACAAACCCCAGCGTAACTATTATTAGTTTTCAATTATAAATTAATAGATTAAAAAGTCACGCTGGTTAATTGCAACAGGCTAAAGCAGTAACCTGGCTTTGCAGCAAGGTTAATATGTGATCCAAGAAGTAAAAGCAATGGGATGAGGGCAAGGAGACACAGAGAGAGCAGATCACATCAGAGGGTTGCAGGGAAGGAGGCTGTCATCTTTGTGCTTTCCTCTGAAAACTGTGGCTTCACCAGCATGGACACGCTGCAATTCGGAGCTGAGAGCTGGGGTCCCATCCTTCATCGATTCCCGGAGGACCTGCCTGCAAACCTCCTCCTGAGACAGCAGCAGGACCAGGGGTGGTGCTGAGGCAGAGGGATGGCGCTTCCAACATCCCCCTGCAAACACCATTCTGTTTTCTGCAACTGTCCACATGTTTTATAATTGTTGATACCAAACTATAAATAAGCACAGTCCAAATTAACAGTGCCCTCCTCAGGCTTTAAATTATTTTCATGGATTCTTCTCTTGAAATCGCAGCAGACTTTTGGTTCAAAGCTTCGCGGAAAATAAATCATGCGAGGAAGGAGACGGGACAGGCTCAAGTCTGCACTCCTGCAGCTGAATCTATAAAACCCTGCTGTGCCACTTGCACATGGAGTGGTTTCTGAGCGGGAAGGCTCCTTCCCTCACTGATGTTTGCAAAATGCGTCTCGCCCCTTGCAGAGCAAGCTGGATCTAGCCCACGGTTTCCCTAACGCTTGCCTAAAAAAACAAGCAAGCCCCAGCAAATCGAGCAGTGGCAGCCCAGTCATTAACAACCCCTGCTGTTGGGATTCACCACGTCTAGCAGAGGTGACCGGGGGGGACATGGGGATGGGGGTCTGTGTCCCAGCAGCTCTGAGATTTTGGTGTGTGGGCTGAAACCCACCCATGAAGGCTGGGTTGCATTTGAGTGGCCAAAGCATTGGGAAAGTGAGTGCAAACCAGCGCTGAGGAATGGAGAGGAATTTCCCCTCTGTGTCTTGTGGAAAGCTGCTGCCCTGGGTTAGGACTGTGCCTTCCTAGTTAATGTCTCCCTTTGGTTCCTCCAGAGCTGGGAATTGCCTGGAAGAGAGAGGCAGGGCTGGCTTTTTACAGCTGCTAACGAAGAGTGATCCCTCCCTGACCCCTGCATCACGAGTCTTGGCGCGGTGGGTCTTGCTGCCTTTTGCAGGGCAAAGCCCGTTAAAGAGGAGAGACTGAAGTTTATTGCCCTGTTTGAATTCCACATACCTCTGTAAGAAAAACAAGCCACTTAAAATGATAGAAGGGCTTGCTCTTTATTTACTGGAGTGGCAACAAAACTCTGAGCTAAATCCCTCTTGCAGGCTGTATCCATGCAGACCAGACACTCCCAGGCACAGTCTTGACATAAAGCAACTGCCTGTTCGCAAGAGAGGTTTGAAGGGTGCTCCAGGAGCGCTTGCTTGCCTGCTCGTCTTCCGTGGTTGAGGTTGACCCATCCTTGAGCCCTTCCCTCCCAGCCCTCCTGCCGCACCAGCATCCTTGTGCTGAGCAGGAGAGGGGCAGGATGGGTGAGGAGGGATGAAATCAGTGGTGGGTGTCCCAGACGTGGCCATACAGGGGAGGGAAGGTGATGAAAAGGATGGGAAGAGAGAGAAGGGGTGCTGCAAATGTCAGGCTGACATCTGAATGGGGTGGAGAGGGCCTGAGACAGGGAGAGATTCTGAAACACTGAGGAAGAGGAAGGTAGAGAGGAGGAGGAAGGAATGGTGGGGACCTGACCTTGAGAGGGGAGAAGAGGAAATCATAGAATCACAGAATCCCAGACTGGTTTGGGTGGGAAGGGACCTTAAAGCCCATCCAGTGCCACCCCTTGCCGTGGGCAGGGCCACCTCCCACTAGCCCAGGATGCTCAAAGCCTCATCCAACACCAAAGCCACAGTGAGGGAGGGACAGACCTCCTTCAGCCCCTGGGTGGGGGGACAGGAGAGAAGGGGTGACACCCAGAGGGTGGGAGCAGCAGTCCCTCCCACAGCCCCAGGCGCCACAGTTGCTCCCCAGAGTCAGAGACCGAGGAGGGGGGGAGGATGCTGGTGGCAGGTTTTTGGGGGAATGCCGGTCAAACAGGGTGAACGCAGTTAGCAGGTAGAGCCCAGCCACGGTGCGGGAGTTTAACCTGCTCACCCTACATGAGCCCCTGCCTCAGCTTTGGCTAGCTGCAAAAAGTCCCATTTTTAACAGTTTCCAGGCTCCAAAATCCTACTGATTTCAGTGTGCTACAGCCTGTGAGATCTGCAGTTCCCCAGGGATGGGGCTGCAGGAGCAGGCAAGGTGAAGGTGTCTGAGCGATGAGCACTGTACAAGGCAGCTCACCCCCCGCTCTCCCTGCACGTGTCGGTGTGATGCAGATGCAGATGTCTGTCGGTATGTGTGCTCTCTACAGCATTACATCACTGCAGTGGAACAGCAGCAGGTAGCGATGCAGCACGCTGCAATCCAGGGCCAGGGCAGGCTTCTCGCTTCTCCCTCCTAAATAAACCACAACAGCACTTGGGGGGAAGGGGAGGCTTTCGAGTGGGAAATGTTGGGGTTTTGATCAGCCCCATCACCTAAACACCGTCCTTCAAGGAGGAAATGCCCATCAGATTTAGGAACCTGGGTGGACACGTGCATTGCAGCGATGGGAACCCACAGTGCTGCCTGCTGCTGTGATTTAGAGGCGGGAGAAACAAAAGGGTCCATTCAACATGCCATCCTGGGGTGGAGGACAAGCTGTCACGGCAACAGCATCAGCATCATCCCAGTGTCAGGACACATGCTTCACAAGAGATACAGCTTAAGGTGTCACCCCATGTCACCTCTGGGGCCGTGTATGAGACTATTTGCATCCCATCCTCATCTGTATAGAAAGCACATGGGAACCTTTATCTGTCCAAGGGGGCAGGTGTGCTGAACCTTCGACCGGGAGGAGTTATATTAGTATCTGAGTAGGAAGAGATAAGCTCAGCATCTGGGCCAGAGCTCAGAGCTGCAACGTTGGTGTTGTTTCACAGATCATGCTGGTTGTGTATCTGTTTATAGACACTTCATTAGCAAAGTGATGCTGATAAATTGGAGCAAATTCCTCTGGGGATTTTTTGAGACACAGCTTTGCAAAAGAGGCTAAAAGGGCTGAATGTGCTTAGGATTTATAAAAGGATTCGGTTAAAGAAGTCCACGTGCTGTTTGTCAGGTAGAAACGCTAACTACCTTGAGGGGGGAGCGACACTTTGGGTGGTTTGCGGTGGTAAAACTTCTTGGGATGAATCCGGGTAAATGAAAATCTAGTCTGGGTCTTGGAAAGTCTAAAAGGATGTATCAGAAAAACTTGAGGAGGTTTTCTGAGTGGGAACCTAATGGAGGACTAAAAAGTGACTTCAAGAGGCAATAAAGACTTGCTTTCAGATGAGTTATATGATCATCACCATATATTTCCTTTCTGCGATCTTTAATGCAGCTACAATGCTGCTCTGCTGAACAAAGAGCTTGGCCATTCTTCCAGACCATCATTGTTCCACACGCGTTTTTAGTCCCATGGATTTCAGTCACACAAATAATTTGCTACGTGCAGCTTATTACAAAACCAAACCCCTTTTTTCCTGTTTCCATACTATAAACACAGAGCGGTTTATGTGACTTTCTTCACCCTTTGTTTATTTGGCAAGTGCAAATAAAACCCGGTTCTTGTGTCACCCGTTAAATTTTTCCATCATTATTCACAAGGTGAGTGTCACGCAAGGTGTGTAACTGCTTTGCTGAAATCAACGACACTATTTCTGATTTTTTGGCCAGCATCTCAAAATCAGCTCTACAGGCATTTTTGGCATGATGTTTTGGCACCCTTATGCAAGTATTTGCTTTTTGCAAAGGACAGTCATATATCCTACAAATAAAACCCCTCTGCTTTCACGGCTGTACACGTACAACGAACCGCAAACATCAATGGTATGTTCAAAGAGAATTGACTTCAGAAATCACCGAAAGTTTTATGATTCTGTACTGTTTGAGGATCTAGTTGCATCCTGGGAACAGGAACGCTGCCATTCGGTGCTCAGGACGTGGTCCTTTCCCAGTGCACGATTGTGTCACCGCTACGGGCCATGCCTGCAAGAACAGGTTAGCTGGCCGGCACGACAGAGGCGTTTGCTCACTGAATCCGAGGATGACACCCACTGGGAGAAACTGCAAATGTGTTGGAGCACAGGATTTGAATTCAGAACGATTTTGAGACATTGGAGAAATGCTCTGAAAAAATGGATCTCCGTTCAGTGGGGACAGGAGCCAGGTGTGATAGATCCGTGGTGGCACCAGTGAGGCAGAGAAGGAAAACCTTGGGCAGCAAACGCAGAGGAAAAGGAAAAAAAGGAAAAGTGGGAGTGGGTGGATGGTAAGACGAACACAGGTGGCAATGCGATTTAAGAGAACAATAAACCGGAGAGAGAGAGGATGTGAACGAGAGAAAACCAGAAGCGCAGAGAACACGACCTCCAGGGAGCGAGTGGGGAACCAGAGCTGCCGGTGTCCCAACGCGGATGGGGTGCCCAGCAGCCTTCAAACACATCGAGTGTCTGCTGAATGAGCGAGGAGCAACCCGCAGCCCACGGCGAAGAGCACAGAACTGCTGCCAGAAGATTCAGAGACCCACTTTAGAGAAACATGAACAGCAAGGAAGCTGGAACAAAACAGTGTCAGGGAGAAACCTACACTGGGAAACCCCTCAAGGTCTTTCCTTGGCTGATTTTTTCTGTATTTCTGCAGGAAGTCAAGCTGATTTGAGCATCAAAGCTGCTGGTATGTGGTGTAGTTAGAAAAGGCGGCACAGTCCTACCCCAACTGCAGCAAATTCCTCCCCGGATAAATCAGGCAGGAGGCTCAGAGTTTCCACTGCCGGCTAATCCGCGCCCAGCCCGCTCCGAGCACAGCTGCCTCTCTGAGATTAGCTCCAGGATCATGCCCTGACCTTTACCTCTCCTCCCCTAGCCATTTTTATTTGCTCACTAAAATGATTTAAAATTGCTACAACTGGAGCACCTTGATGCACTTAGAGCCGTGCAGTACCTGGCGAGTGACACCAGTACCCAGGAATGCGGTTGTAAGGGATGCAGAAGCTGCCATCAATTGCTCAACACCCTCAGCCGAAAGGGAAAACAGGTGTCCCCACAAAATCTGCATTGCACGAGGCAGGAGCTGGCCATGCCTGCAAACATTTTCCAGCATGGTGTGAACAACTTATTTTATTAGGCAAGTAAATATTATGTCTTGGGTTTTTTTTTTTTTCATTAGGAGTGTAATAAGTCTGATGAACCTACAGTTCACCAAGAGATTTTTAGATGAGTTAAAAAGAAAAAAGCCAGGAGTGCACAGGGTTAAACCTCTGGGAAAGCATGTGCTGCAGCCTGGGAAAGTATCTCACCGGCCTGAAAATGGACCTCTTTGGTTTTCACGTCCTGTTCCATATTCTCAGGGGGAGAAGTGGTGTATGGTTCCCTCCAGAAAAGGATTAGGTCCATGTTAACATCAGGTTATTTTTTATTTCCTCCTGCTTGTCTTAAGTTAAGGTTATTTCTGCTCTTTGTGTTGAGAACGGCCTCAATATGAAGCTTAATTTTTTAAGGGAAAACTTATAGCATCTATAAACACACACCAGCAGCACCGGGAACAGTTTTCTTTCCTTATGTCACAGAGTTCCCAGCTGGTTTTCCCACTTCTCTGCCCTCCTCAAATTTTTGGGAAGGACATGCCCTGGGTGCTCAGTGAGTGTGTGACACAGGGACAACGCGGTGACAACAGCCACTCTGTCCTGGAGTGCAGCGAGCAGGCTGGCGGGGTGGCAGGGTGGGGATGCTGCACTCCTGGAGGCACTTTGCTTCTGCGGGTTGTTCGGGTGCCAAGTTTTTGGGCTGTTTCCAGCTTCCTCGAGGCACTGCTTTTTCCATTAACGTCTGCATCTCATCTCAACTGTGGGACTGGGGTGGGTCCCTGTGGTCAGTGGACACAAGAAATACCAAAACGTTCCCTCCTGCCTCCTTATCAGACATTGGGAGTGTTGTCGAGGTAGTGTAAGTGAAACACCCTAAATATAAAGATCCAAAAAATTGTTAAATTTTAAAATATTTGGACTATAAACCCTATATATGTACTAATCACTGACTGACAGCTTCTTACCCCAAACGATGGCTGAGTCTTAACGATAAGACTAATGGTCAACACAAAAGCAAGCAGCAAACCGTGGATGTTCAAGCCTGTCTCACCTGGGAGCTCACCATCCTCATGAAGGTCTAATTTCTTTGGGCACACGAGTGGGTTTCTGCGTGTGCCAGCTGGAACTGCTTCACAGCAGCACCTGCCCTGAAGTTGCTGCTTTTTCTCTCCCTCAGATTCCCCTTCAAGGGAGAAACAGCCACTTCTCACCCAGCGAGAGCACTTTGATCTCCCAGGCTGTGAGGTTCTGGCTCTGCATCCCGTCGGAAGGCTCCAGGTGGGTGCCTGCAGGATGAAGGGTTTCCCATTGCCCTGCAGTAACCACCAAGCTTTGCTGCAGAGCACCTTAACACTTTTCCTCCCTCCCTCTTTGTTTCTCCACTTGGAGGTCAGCGTGCTGCGCTCATAAAGCAGCGCAGAAGCTCCAAGGTCATTGCGTTGTAGAGGGATGATATACCAGAGCCGTGGGTCGTGCCTGTAATATCAACGTATGGTACTGGTGCCATCCTGCACTGTCTGTGTGTGTGTGCCACCAAAATGATGACACAAGTGCTGCAATGGTCATAAAATCATTAAATGGTTTGTGTTGCAAGGGACCTTAAAGCCCATCCAGTGCCACCCCCTGCCATGGGCAGGGACACCTTCCACTAGCCCAGGTTGCCCAAAGCCTCATCCAGCCTGGCCTTGAACCCCTCCAGGGATGGGGCATCCACAGCTTCTCTGGGCAACCTGGGCCACTGCCTCACCATCTACACAGAAAAAAACTTCGTCCTAGTATCTAATGATGTCCATGGTGCCACTCATGTTCTGTGCCCTGAACCACCGTGCTGGTCCTGCCTGCCCCATTTTGCCCCGTCTGGCCCTGTCGTGGTTTCCTCCTCACCCCACTGCCCAGCCCAGGCTCTTTAGGTGTCACAGGGATGGACACCAGCAACAGCAGGGCTGCAAGGATGGGAGAGGAAGGACACATGGAGAAGGAAAGATCCGAGGCATCACCCTCACCTTCTTCTGCATCATGAAGCACAGAGGAGGACCCCCACACCAAAACAACCCCCCAGCTCCACTAGCGTGGAGACACCGACTGCATTGCACAGGGATTGTCTCCGGTGCTTGGACCATGAGGACCACGAGGAGCAGTGAGATGCTGAATCACTCTGCTCCAGCCATGGTCATCTCGCTGAGCAGTGCATCTTCCTGTGCAGGTGACGCATGGGGACAGCCTGCCCAGTGGGCCATAACGTGATGTTCCTGTCCCCTTTTGTAGGACATATTTTCTAAGCAATCTGCGAGCATTTCTCATATGTAACGTCGGCAGGCGGGAGCACGGCAGCGCTGAATTTAGTCACATAGCTCTCCCGATGTGTCACTGCCGAAAGGTCACCGCATCTCTCCTTACCCCGCTGGCGCGGCGCCCGAGGGAGCGGGCGGCATTATATAACCCAGCCTTGTCAGGATCTTTTTGTACTTGGCAGGGCAGCCATACCGCCAATTATTATTTCCTGCAGACAAACAGCCTCAGTGCTTCGCAGCACCCTCAGAAATCCTCCTCGGTGCCATGGGGCTGGCATGGAGCTGAGCACAACATGGAGACGATGCTGCTGCTCAATTGCTCTCCATCTTCTCTGCAGTTTGGCTGCTGCCACCGTGCTCCCGCAAGGCCAACCTTCTCTTCTGTATTTTCCTTTTCTGACAGCTGTTGACACCAAACCTTGAACCTGGAGAGCTGCAAACAGAAGAGGCAGGCATGCCAGGAGAGGCAGCAGGATGGCAGAGTAGGGAATAAGCAAATAGATAATGACAGGCAACACAGCACCTTCAGGTCATGATGCTGCAAAGTCTCCAACAAGCAGCACAGCTTGGGGAATCGCCCAGGGAGGGGGACTGATGTGCTGAGCTCAGCGCCCAAATCCTCCAGGGTGATGGGCACAGAGGTGGCGGTGTGCCATGCTGTAGGATGTGGCTCCGCATCGTATGCTGCCCTTGTGCCATTCGTGTTTGTTGCAGCGTCACACCTGCCTTGGGTCTCTTCCTGATCTTCTGAGCTACCCAGCCTGATCTTCTCGTTGCCCACTTCATGGCAAAATCTTTTCCCTCCAGGTTCCCAGGTTAGACACTTTCATAAATCTCAAAAACAAAAGTTGGACTGGGGAGTAGGGAGTAAATTTATTCCTGAAATAATTTTGCAGATTTGTGCTGTCGAGAGTGCTACCCTAGGGTCAGGGACCCGCCGTCTCTCCTCGCAGAACAGCCTGTGGGAGCAGTGGCACTCCAGAGATCAGATCAGCCGGATGGACTGGAGGCCAGGTACCTGGAGCAAGCAGGAGCAAGCGGTAAGGAAAGACCCCAACAGGGCAGAGCCGGCAGCAGGGAAGTGGAAACCACTTCTCGTGTTTGCAGCCGGTCCTCAGCGCTGCCCTTTGTCCTCTGCCTCCAGCAGGACCTCGGCCATTGATGTCCCACCCAGCACCCATCTGGAGCTGCTCAGACCTCTGCAGGGAGGGGAGCACTGGCCCCCCGCACAGCTCCGGGCTCACCCAGCCACAAGTGCTGTCTGCTCCTGGAGCATTCCTCCCTGATCCACGTCACCTCTCGGGGGACAGCAGCTCATCCCAGGGACGTGACCGCAGCGGTGGGAGTGGAGCCGCTGCAGACACCCACATTCCCAAACCCCTGGGAGAGTGAGATCAGACCTGCCTCTTGGGAGGAAAACGCCGGCACAACACCAGCCCTCGGATTGCTTTGTTCAGAGCAAGAAAAAACAAACATTTCACTTCTTAATTAACATCCTTCAACCTTCAAACATGCCAAGCAATTATTCCTTCTATATGTCACTCTGTCTAATGACTAGTTAGTAATAAAAGCCATGCTGGTCTGCAGCCTTCAAAGCCAGGAAGCAGATTTTAGAGTTAATCTCCTTTCACAACAAGCTTCAAAACATGTCTGTGTTTATTCTGGGACAAAACCATTGGGAACGAATAGGCCTGAACAGGGCAAGCAATTTTTTTCTGTGCGAGGTTTTTTTAATATGTTGTTATTAAGAAAAGTGAATAATAGAGGAAAGCGCTTTGAAATGATAGCTGGAAGGTGGCAACACGTAGGGCTTTGGGCCAGTGAGTCTCTGAAAGCAAAATCCCTTCAGCTGCAGAGCCCTGGCCAAAGGCTGTGCCACCCTCACCCTGCCACGAGGCTCTCCTGCCTCCTCCAGCCTTTCATCATTCACTTCATCTCATGCAGAGCTGAGCTTCAAACTCATCAGGCTTGCCCACAAAACCATCCTCATGTCTGTGGCCTCCCTGAGCAGTTTCTCATGGTGCTAGGGTGGTTTAGCACAAGCAGTGGTGAACTTCTGCCAGGCTTTCAGCTGTCCTCCTAGCTGCCATGGCCCCAGGGCTGTCTTTCTTCAGGAATGATGGCCCTAAGCCTGCTTCTTGGTGGCAGGCTGGAGCGTCTCTGGGCTACCTGCACCATCCTTTTCCCAGATTCAGTAACCCAGGCTGCCTGAGGCTCACTGGAGGTCAAGACAAGCTGCAGCTTCTCCTGGACAATAGAGGTCATAGAATCATCGAATCCCAAAATGGTTTGGGTTGGAAGGGACCTTAAAGTCCATCCAGTGCCACCTCCTGCCATGGGCAGGGACACCTCCCACTAGCCCAGGTTGCCCAAAGCCTCATCCAGCCTGGCCTTGAACCCCTCCAGGGATGGGGGGTTCTCTGGGCAACCTGGGCCACTGCCTCACCCCCCACACAGGAAAACATTTCTTCCTCACATCTCATCTCCATCTCCCCTCTTGCAGCTTCAAATCGTTCCCCCTTGTCCTGTCCCTGCACCCCCTGATCCAGAGCCCCCCCATCTCTCCTGTAGCCCCCTTTCAGCACTGGAAGGTGACTCCTCTTCTCCAGGCTGAACAACCTCAACTCTCTCAGCCTGTCCCATGGACTCGTGCACCTTAAAATTTCTCAGGTGGCCTCAAACCTGATCATCTCTACAGTGGGCAGTTCTTCATTCTTCCAGTCCCTGCCTTTGCCTGCTGCGATTTGGGCGGTGTTGCTCAAGCACCTGATGGTGAAGGTTGAGGCAAAAATGTCGAGTATCTCAGCCTTCTCCATATCCTGGGTAACCAGGTCTCCCGTTTCCTTCAGGAGAGGGTCCACATCTTCCCTAGTTTTACTTTTATCACTGACATACCTATAGAAGATCCTCTTATTGACCTTGATGTCCCTGGTCAGATTTAATTCTATCAGGGCTTTAACTTTCCTAACCTGATCCCTGGCTGCTCAGACAGTTTCTCTGTATTCCCCCCAGGCTACCTGTCCTTGCTTCCACCCTCTGTAGGCTTCCGTTTTGTGTTTGAGTTTGTCCGGGATTTCCTTGTTCATCCATGCAGCCTCCTGGCACTTTTGCCTGACTTTCTCTGTTGGGATGCATCGCCCCTGAGCCTGGAGTAGGTGATCCTTCAATATCAACCAGCTTTCCTGGGCCCCTCTTCCCTCCAGGGATTTATCCCGTGGTGTTGCACCAGGCAGGTCCCTGAAGAGGCCAAAGTCTGCTCTCCTAAGTTCAGGTTAGTCAGTTTGCTGTGCAACCTCCTTGCTGCCCTAAGGATCTTGAACTCCACCATCTCATGGTCACTGCAGCCCAGGCTGCCCTTGAGCTCCATGTTCCCCACCAGCCCTTCCCTGTTGGTGAGAACAAGGTCCAGCCTAGCACCTCTCCTCGTTGGCTCCTCTAACACTTGCAGAAGGAATCAGCACATTCCAGGAACCTCCTGGCTTGCTTATGCCCTGCTGGATTGTCCCTCCAACAGATATTGGGGTGGTTGAAGTCCCCCATGAGGACCAGGGCTTGTGAACGTGAGGCTGCTCCTCTCTGTCTGTAGAGGGCCTCATCCACCTGGATTTCCAGGTTGGGTGGTCTGTAGCAGACCCCCACTATAACGTCACCTGTCCCTGTTCCTGACCCACAAGCTCTCAGTTGGCTCCTCACCCATCCCCAGGTGGAGCTCCAGCTGGTCACTGACATAGAGGTGACACCCCCTCCTCGTCTCCCCTGCCTGTCCTTCCTGAAGAGCCTGGGTCCTTCCATTCCAGCACTCCCATCACAGGATCCATCCCACCATGTCTCCTGATGCCAATGAGATCACAGCCCCACAGGTGCGCACACGTCTCTAACTCCTCTTGTTTGTTCCCCATGCTATGTGCATTTGTATAGAGGCACTTCAGCTGGCCCCTGCTGAAGCTGACTCACCGCCTGGAATTCCTTTGTGCTGCTCTGCAGGTTCTCTCTTGCTGACCTGGGATCCTTCTCCAGGCTCTGGGCATCTATTGCTGGCACTGGCATCAAACTGGTAGGAGCGGGATGGATTGCGGTTCCCCTCTCCTGGCAGTTTTATTTTAAAGCCCTTTTCACCATGCTGGCAAGCCTATGGCCGAAGATGCTCTGCGGGTGTGGGGCGAGGGGGACATGCATCATCCCCATCCCGGCATGCGGTCAGGATGTGAACAGCCGAGCATCCGGAGCCAGAAGCTGGGAAGTTGCCCAGTGCGGACAGCCACGAGTATCACAGTGCTCTGATTCACCCGGGGAGAGGCCTCTCACCAGTAGTTGTGGTTTTTTTTCTTCCAGGACTCCTCTGTTCCTTTCCCAGATCTCTGTATCCCCATGCCTTGAACCAGACAATCCTCTCCTAGTGCAAGAGGTAACGGGGGAATGGGGAAACTTAGCCCAAAGAACTCGAGACATCAAAGCAAGGGAGCTCTGAAATTCCTGGTGTCTCTGCGAGGCAGGCTGGGAAAGAACACGGAAAACTCCTCCTTCGGAAAGATGTGGCAACACGAGCAATGCGAGGGGAGGAACACTTTGGGGAGACATGGAGCAATTATTAAACATCTGTCTTTCCGAATGAGGCATCAGATGTTCAAAGACAGCAGATGATTTGAAAAAGACAAGGAAGAGACTAGAAATAATAATAAAAAATATACAGTTGCACTGAGCAAAAAGATCAGGTCTGGACATGACACTGCAGAAAGCAAGGTGGAAAGGACAGAAAAGCCCAGGCCAGCCCGGGGAAGATGGTTTCCCACAGCCTGGGGAATGAACCAAGGCTCCAGCCCTAGCTCAGGCTGCCCATGGAGAGGGCTTTCCCTCTGGCTCTGGGCCACTCACAGCCGAAGGGTGTTTCACTGTGCAAGGCTCTCAGATGGGAACGAGGCACCTAAATACCTTCTCGGTTTGATGTTTAGTCTCACTGTGTCTTGGCATCTCTGCCAAGAACGTGCTGCCTCTGTCCACTGTGGAGGAATGATGGGGATGGAGACTTTCCACTCCAGGGTGCCTGTGCACTGCATAACGGGCATCTCTGACAGCTCCCTCGATAGCCTTCCTGGGAGGGCTGGAAGAAGGTTAATATCACTCCCAGCTGACACATTTCCCCTTTCTGAGACGTGTCTGAGCTAGGGACAGCTTTCACCCGCTGCACATGGGGCGTCTGGCAGGAGAACAATAACCACCATGAAAATACCAACGCAGGTGTCACTGTCTCTTGTGAGAAATGTGTCCCACTTCTTAGATTTTTCAGGAATTAACTGAAAAGATATTTGTGGGTTTTGTTGTGATGGGGGTTGCCATGACAACCGCTACAGCTACTTGGAAAAAAATCGGAAGGGCTCACACTGTCACTGGGGCCATCTGTCCCTTCCACGGAGGGTCATTATGAGGCCATGGACCAACCTCAAATCTTCATTTAAGCCTACGGTGATGAAAGTGCTTGGTACAATTTATCAAAAAGCTTCTCTCCTGAATCACTGTTTCTTTTCTCTGCACTGACACGATAATTTCCTCGATATCGGTGCAAATTAAATTCTAATGAGGAAGCTTCGCATTTCAATGTGATGGAGAGCTTTTCTTCTCTAAGATGCACAGAAGCATCGCAGCCATTGTGGAGGGAGGATAAGGGATTAAATATGAATTGAGGTGCAGGAGACAAGCTCACAGTTTCCTCGCCTGTGCCTCTGATGGTGCATTCCAGTGCTAGAGCCCTTCGGCAGCCTTGGAAAAAGTGGTTTTGCTAAGGTGTTTTATTACTATTTACCCTAATGCTGCGGCGTTACGTAGTCTGGGCGGCTGCATGTTCCTCTCTGAGCTGAGACCACAAACCCCCCTGAGGATGGAGGCGGTGAGCGGTTCCTGGAAAGGCGTCTGGGATGCAGCGGTGGGCAGGGCTGGGGGGAACGGAGGCTTTGCTGCTGTGAAACTGGGGCTACTCTTGAAGTATTTTGGGTGGCACATGACACCATGGTCCTTGCTACGACAGTGCCTCCAGATCCCCCAAGTCCCGCAGGTGAGGAAGGAGCTGCCTCCATGGGTGCAGTGTAATCCAGGGGACATTTTCAGTTGTGCTTTCTCTGTGACACTGCTATGGAGAGGGCACCCTCGTGTCTCAGTGATGTGAACCGTCATCTCAGCTCCATCACCCCTGCCATACAGCCTGTCTGCTGGCTGAAGGCCTGGGGACCCCTTGGCAGGGAGCAGGGGCTGTGTCGATGGCTCTCTGCACGCAGGGGAGATCCTCGCAGGGGGAAGCGCAGAGATGGTGGGGTCTGGGGGATTCCCTGCCCCATGGGTCCACACACGGGTACTGGTGTGGCTACACGGGATGAGAAGAGCTCAGCCACGGAAATCTGCTCTCCACACAGCAGGAACAAATCCCAGCTCCACAGGAGAAAAACATGGGGGACAACTTCAAAGGAGACCCCCAGCTGAAGCTCAGCAGAGTGATGGCTTCTCATGTGGATCGTCTCTGGGGCTGGAGGGTCTTGCTTAGGCACAGGGAGGATGGGTGGCTCCAGGTCCAACTCCAAACAACTTATTTCCAGGGTCACTGCAAGCTAGTAAATCTTCTGCCACAAATTCCCACCAGAAGAGGGAAGGGGGATCACAAAGCCCAGAGCTTCACCAGTGAGCAGGAGGAGGCTGAACCTCTAAATAAACGCAGAGACCGTTCCCAGGGGCTGCCGGGACCCTGCCTACAGACCAACAGAGTCTATTTGACATTCAGTGTAAAGTCAGGAGCAGGCAGAGAGTTGACTCCAACTGAAAGTGCACTGGTATTAGCTTGACCCCTGTAATGTGAATCTGCCGTGCCCGCGTGACGCCGTGCATCGGAATAATCTGACATCTGCTGTGATACGGGGCCAAAGCCACCCTCAGTGGAAACAGCAGGGCTTTATTTGACTTGGTGGCCTTTACTCCAGGGTTGCTTTTGGCCCTGGGAATGTACGTTGCTGCCTCCACAGCATTATTTACTGGATGCCTGTCTGTAGTTGTAGCTGAGCTTTTTTGGATGGCAACTCTTATCCTGTGCTTATGTTGAAACTTCACAATGCAACTCAAGCCAAAAGATACCAGGCAGAAAGCAAAAGGTTAGAGGCCCTGGAGGAAGGTGGTCAATCTGAGCCACTGTTTTTCTAGGACCGCTCGTTCCAAATTGTGAGCAAAGTTTGCAGCAATCATAGGAAAAAAGAAAAGTATGTAATTGAACTCCATCCCTCCCTGAAGAAATGCAGCTGCTGGGTTGTCCCAGAAATCATTTCCTGGAAGGAAATCATGAGTTATTTTGGAGAAGTTCCTTAGAAGTTGCTTGGAAGTTGCTTGGGAGACCTGGATCTGAGTGCACTGCAGAGACTTTAGCCCTGTCCAGCTGCTGAGGACACTGATGTGCCTCTGGCCACGTGAGGAGCATCAGGGGTGTTAAGTCCATGCCCTGCGGTATGTGTGCACAGCGCTTGTCTCTTTATACAACAGGAATCGTCTGATTTCCATGAGACTATTAGTCGGCATGATGCACAGAACACCGTGGCTGATTTGGTCATTGGATGGAGATGAAATAACGCTCTGCTGCACTCGTGTGTGTCATGCCCGTGTGGGCTGAGCCTGACACAGGTGTGGGACAGCCCTCGAATAACCCCGAGAGCCACAAACAAGCCAAACGCCACCGAACGCGCCTGGGGTGTGTCCAGAGTGGACCAGGCAGGACAGGTCCATTTAAGAAAGAATAAACCGCGTAATGGTCCTGCACATCCAAATTGTAGAAGAGGCAAGCAAACCAATCCAAAAGAAAAGGAATAGAGGGGAACAAGGGCAGGGGAGCAACAGTGCAAAGACATCAAGTGAGAGCACGTGTCCTTGGGCCCAGGGCGAGTGCTGAGGGAGGAGCCTGAAGGGGTTAATGGGGGACACTTCCAGAACTCAGTGTCCTCCTGTTCTATCTTTTGGGAGCTGCTTTATCTTTTGGGAAGTGTTTTATCTTTTGGGAAGGCCATTTCCAAGACTGCAAACAGAAATTTTCTGTGACTTCAAAGGCCCCTCCTTGTTATCTCAAGACTCGAGTTTCTCATCCATTGGTTGTAGAGGGGGGAAGGACTTTTCGTTTGCTTTTCCTCAGTTGTTGTGATTTCCAGGAAAGAAAGCAGAGTCAGAAGCTCTGTGCATGTTGGACCTCCTCCATGGCCTCATGTACATCATGGTGCACCCTCCCTGCACAAGAACTAATGAAGAGTAATTCACTTGCCCCGCTGTGCGCGGCCCCAGGAGGGCAATCCCCTGGCCGGGGTGACGCTGACACATTGCTGCAAGCTCAGCCTCTAATTTGGGAATAGAAAAATGTGCTTTGGCACTCCTCTTGGAAAGGCTTTGGACACACGCTTCAGGAGCAGAGCTCTGCACAAGCACGTTCCCTGTGCTCCTGGAGGCGAGCTCCGCGTACCTGTGCGCACGGCCACTGTCGGAGCAGAGGATACACTGGGTTTTCACATGGGGACCAAGGGAAGGTGCCAGGCTTGTTCCCCTGGACCCAAACCAGTAACCTGGCAGGAGAAGAAGGGCTTTCCTTACGCGAAGCCAGGGTGTAAAGCAGAAGAGCTCTGGTGAAGGACTAGCACTGACTCACTTGTCCATGTAATGGGGGCTGCAGCAAGGGAAACTCTGCTTTTTGATATCCCTGGATTTGCAACAGAGCTTCATCCAGCAAGAAGAACAATTTATCTTCTAAAAGAGAGGATGATGTAATTTTTTCTGTTTACCTTTCCCAAACAAAGAGCTGAGCTGGTGACTGCTTGAGGTCTATTCCTGATCTGTATTTGCTAGAAGCTGTTTTGACTGAATTTTTCAAAGCTGCTAAATAAGTCTCTCATGTAGAATAAACAAATTAAGCGAATTTTTGAATTGCTCTGCCCAGTTGCTACATTGCCTCTCTTTGTTCTGGAACACCAAAACTTTACAGCCTGGCCTGGTTAGCACATAGAAAAACATGTCTCCTGTTCCCTTGCTGGCCGAGGGACACAGGGATAAAATTAGAACAGAAACTGTCCATGTTAATGTGAATTATTGCTTTGTATTTATTTATTTCTTATGTTGCTTGCAACACTGCAATCTTACGGGGTGGCTAACCACCAAGCATGAATGATGGGAAAGGGAAGAACAATAAATGCATAAACGTTGTACAACTCATCAGAGAGACGGTGTGACACAGGTGAAGTTTGCTTTTCTGATTTTGCCAGCTCCATGCCTTTCATTTCCAACTTTAGCCTATGTTTGGGGCCAGTGAAGTTTCCCAGAAGGCCCAGATTCCCCATCACACATCAGGTCTTCTTGGACTACCCTCAGTGGTGTGTCCCATCCGCATGATCCACTAACCCACCTCTGTCTCCTTTCTTTGGGATTTTGGATGATGTGGGAAATTTTCCTCAGATCCAGGCTCATCATCAGCAGATGGTAACACTGGAAAAAAAAGAAAATCGATCACCTACATTTGGTGGTCACTTGGGAGCACCTGCCATTTGAACCTGGGCTGTAACTCGCCGGTTGCACACGTTAACAGTCTGCCCGTTGCTTTCCTTTTCATCGGAAATGCCCACCCTGCTGGGCTTGTCGCTGCAATGATTGTTCCTCTTCCTCGTGTCTCCATAGCTCCTACATCTTTCCTCTCCTGTTGATGCTGTTTTGAGATCTGTCTCATACACAACCTTTGCTTCATGGGTCAGCCTCTCCATAGCTTTCCATCTGACTCACCAGCTTGCCTTTCTAAATCTCCTAACAATTTCTCCCTCGCTGCACCTCTTAATTTATCTGCTGACACTGTTATCTCCTGTTTAGCTCTGAAAACCATCCAGCGTGGTGGTTATGGGAAGGATTGACTCAGGAATGAGCCAGACACAAGGCGGTCTTGTCACTTGGGAGAAAGTACCTCTAAGAGAACTTGGCTCTCTGACTCCTCTGCAGTTTTCCTGCAGTTCCTTAGAGATATTTTTAAACCGTGAGTGAAGATAACTGAATCTAATACAGTAATGCTGAGGATGCAAGAAAGTTTCAAAATGCAGCCGTTCTCATTCTTAGGAAAATGAGAGTCCAGAATGCTGATCCCTATGCTATTTTTTAAAGATGTCAGGGTTTGATTTTCTTCCAGTTACAAGGCAGAGGCTGCAGACACACAGATGCTCGACTGATAGCTCTCGGTCCTCAGGGCCAGAAAGTCCCTACCTGGAGTGCCCCAGCCAGGCACGGATGCTGTGAACAGAGGGCTGGGTTCACACGGTGACTGAACTCTAGTATTTTCAGGCACTTCAAAGACTATGGGATATTAAATACGAGATTTGTGGCTTGAAACTCTCAGGCAGGCAGCTGAGTGGAGTGTTATTGACACACAGGGTGAAGATGCTCCCAAGCCTTCCCTCAGCCCCCAAAGCTAAATACACCTGCATTTCCCTGCGCGCGTCTAGGGAGGAAAGAGAACGTGGCAACCAGCAGGGCACCATGGTTAGCCAGCAAAGGACATTTCCCAATGACTGCTGAACTCAATTGCTTCAGATTATCAGGAGATGATTAATGATACCGGGAATGTTTGGAAATTTCAAGGATGTGATCACCACTGTTCAGTCTGTAAACAATCTGCGATGGACGTAAATCCAGTTCTGAACAATAGCTCAATACGCCCATGGGCAAAAGGCTACCCCATGAGAAGAAACCAGAGCTGCCAAGACCCACACTGATGGTTTGATGTGGACGGTGATTTGGCTTTACCAATCCTTGCGGTGAAGCTTCCATCATACAGGAAGAGCACTCAAAAGGAGTGAACAAAGGCATCATTTTTCATTACATTAAACCACAACTGTTGCATTTGATAAAAAAACAAAACAAAACCAAACAACCCAAAACCCTAAATGTTTTCAGGCAGCATTTTGACATCGAATTCTGGAAATGGAAACCCAGGATCATCACCTCCGTTCCCAATACCAAGCTTTCTGCCATTACAACTCCTTTGAAGTGCCAAGGAAAAGGTGAAGAAATGCCCGACTTCCCAGGTCTTTTATGTTCATTTTGTGTAAAGTCTTGGCAGATATTCTTTGCCGGCATTCCAAAAACTCAACAGAGCTTCCTTTATGAGGTTTGCTGACTCAAATGAACATCTTCTGCTTGCTGGTCTTAAATGGCCACCAGAAGTTTCTGGGAAATATTTTACTTGCCTGAATATATGTGTAAATAGATCCCATGAGACAAAAAAAAATACTTGAGAGTACAGCTTCCCCATGAACGAAACCAAAAAATGTCCATCCTACATAGTCACATTAATTTTATTAGCTTGGGAAAAATTGCTGGGCTGTGTATATCCGTATTAACATACATCCCAGTTAAGGACACACAAGGAATTAGAGGACTTCAGAATTTCTTTTTCATGTTCTGCTGATAAGAACGTATTTTTGGAACATTTACATTTCCAAATAAGGAAAATGCTAATAACAGAAATCTGTGAATTAGCTATTGTTCTCCTAAAGAAGTCTTTTTGTCCTTTTTTTTTCAGTCTCTTTGTTCCACAAGGGAAGCATAGCAATTAGTGCTGATTGTGTGACTGGTAAATTACCAACTACTAACTCCCATTCTACAGTGTGCTTGAAAGATAACTGTGATTGTAGAGACCAAGGCTGAGGATGTCTGGGGTCCAAGGGTTTGTACAAGACCATGCTAAACATGGAGGAATCTCTAGCTTTCTGAGATATTCTGATTTTCTGCGTAATAAACAGTGACTAGTATTACTGAAATTACGTGTGGAGACATGAACCTTTGTTGTTGTGTAACTATTGGTCTGATAAGGAAGGACTGTCCCAAGATGTGTATAGTGACTCACAGCTGCCACAGATTTGTTTAGATCGTACCAAACTGATCTAATTTCCTCTTTGACATTGCACGAGAGAGTAAAGAGTTAAGGAGGAGCTGTACTAAGTAGTTTGTCTTGGACTATGGGTATAAGCTAAAAGAGGGTAAATTTAGACTAGACATTAGGAAGAAATTTTTCACTGTGAGGGTGGTGAGACACTGGAACAGGTTGCCCAGAGAAGCTGTGGATGCCCCATCCCTGGAGGGGTTCAAGGCCAGGCTGGATGAGGCTTTGGGCAACCTGGGCTAGTGGGAGGTGTCCCTGCCCATGGCAGGGGGTGGCACTGGATGGGCTTTAAGGTCCCTTCCCACCCAAACCATTCTGTGATTCTATGATTCTATGAACTTAGGAAGGCTTTTGTGTTGCCTCATATGATATTTTCCTAAGGTCTAAGAATAAATATTGAAAGGTGCAAAATTGGTTGGGAAACCAATACCAGACTGGAATTACTGCACTGTGCATGGAGCAGCTCAGCACTGTTCACTTTAGAAGAGAAGAGAAGAGAAGAGAAGAGAAGAGAAGAGAAGAGAAGAGAAGAGAAGAGAAGAGAAGAGAAGAGAAGAGAAGAGAAGAGAAGAGAAGAGAAGAGAAGAGAAGACCTGCTGCACATGCAATGACACCTGGAAGAAGCTGCAAGCATGTTGAGCGGAGGGTTAAGACTCAAAACGACCTTGGTCATTTGGAAAAATGTCCCAAAGAAATGTATTGATGTCTGATAAAGATTAATGTAAATTTTGATGCATAAGAACAATCACATGGATACAGGAAGAAGAACACCTGGGTGGTTCTACAAAACACGAGATGATAATGGTTTAAAACTGAAGGTGTGGCAGTAACGTTATACTGCTGTAGTTCTGCGGTTCAGCAAAGGTATGGGCTGATGGGAAAGAGTACAGACAGGAACAAGAAGGACCATGGGCTGAGATGTCTAAAAATTAGAAATTCAAGGGAAGACACTGTAACAATTTCCAGTGCACAAAGGACTATTAGAAAGGGTGGAACATGTGCCCCATGTGCAGGGCAGACAGGACAAGACACAGTAGGTGCAATCTGCAGAGGGGAGGCTAAAGTTTAGGACAAGAATCTAATTCTGAGGGTTTCTGGGCCCAGAGAATTGCCTGGGGTGGCTGTGGAAGCCCCAACACCGAAAATTCAGAAGGACAGCATAGACAAAGTTGTCTCAGAAATAAGTAGTCACAGCTAAGCCCTCCTCTGACAGGTGGATGAACAAAATGACACTTCAAGATCTTCAGCAGGCCTGTTTTCTCTGGTTGTCTGTTAATCCCTGTATTTGGCAAAACTCAAAGAACATAGATAACAATAACACTGGAGAGAAATGATTGTTATTTTACCTTCTTTGGTGGATAACAGCGGAAACCCTGCCTAGGAGCACGAGGGGCTCAGTGCCCGTCTGCATGTGCTGGTTCAGCCAAGAGTCCCAAGGGTCCTGTGTTCCCCCCGGTTCTCCATGCCCACTGCTGCAGTCAAAGCCAGCAGTGTCATTCCCTGTTCTTGGCCTTTGCAGGGTTTTTTTTTGCCGTGCAACCTCAGCCGTGCATTTGATCTCAGAGAGCTGGGGTACCTCTCGCTGTGCAAAAAGAGAGACCTAGCAGCTCGGATCTCACACTGGAAATTAGTGTGTTTAAAGTACTTCAAGACTCTGGACAGCAGATGCAGGAATATGAAGAAAGGAGTGGGTTTGCAGGCAGGGAGACCCCTGCATGCCAAGAAACCCTTGTGCTCCCTGCAGAGCTGTAGGAAGGCACCTGCAGCACGGGAGAGAGAGAACCATGCGAGGCATCCAAGCCCATCTCTCAGAAGCATGGACCAGACGTCCCCTTTTCACCCCCCAGAAGCTCCCACACCTCAGCATAACACATCAAACTTGGGAACCTTGGTTCAAGGAAACCCCAGAATGAAATTTACACAAAGAAGCAATCAAGATGCTGTCTGTGCTGAGATATCTCCTCCGTCTTCACTGGTGGAACAGGCACAGTCCATGGAAGTGCTCCACAGCTTTAGGAAAGGCTGAAGGTACACAGAACGAAATTTCCAAGTCTCAGTGCTATCGGTGTAAATCAGGGCTATGGAGCTATGAAGGCATGAAATGAGATCAGAACGAGCCCTGGAGCTTTCTCCCCTGCCCAAGACCTATCCCTGGTTCCCTGTCAAACTTCAAGTGAGATCGCGCTTGCAGAGTGTGCTCTTGTTGGCATAATGCCACCATCGCAATCAGCCATCCAGTAACTCATTACTTCCAAATCATTACTTTATTTGTCTCTAATCCAATTAGTCACGTAAGCACACAACGACTTTCTCCTATTGGATATTTAAGCGGGCGGCTCCGTGTTCATTTGCTGATGTCCAGAGCGTCAGCTTCGGGGTGACCGGCAGCAGCCTGCTCGGGTACGTGCAGGCAGACAGCAAGTTGCTGATGGCGTAGCGGGGTTACAGGGTCAGCTGCAACACGCAGTATCTCAAAGACTTGGTTTGCAGTCGTTTCCATGTTTTCCCCCTTTCAAAGGGTGTTTCTCCTTTTGCTTCTGGTTAAGAGGCAAACACTGGTTTGGTTTTTTTTTGGTCCAGCTTGCAAGGACTGCACCCTGTGCTCTCAGCGGGGCAGTGCTTTGAGTGGGGGATGCACGTGACACACAGCGTGCCAGCACGTGTGCCAGGATGCTTGTGAGAGGGAAGCCAAACCCAGAGCTCTGGCTGGAAACCAGCCCAGCCCTGAGTGCGGCTTGATGGACCTCTGCTGCTGTGCGTCCATCTCCATCGTCACCAAGGTGGGACTGCAGAGCGAAGAGACATCGTGGGGATTTCTCCATCTACCTGGTGCAGCCATGCCAGCAGGGAGGTCGAGGTGCTGGGGTGTGATGCAGGGGGTACCCCAGGCTGCGATGCTGCAGCAGTGCCTCCCCCACGCCAGTTGGTGCATATCTCCTCATGCTGCCCCAAGATGCAGCAGAAACACCTCCAAAGGCTGGCCCAGCATCAGGTGGTGGATGCTGAGCCTTTTTCTGAGCCTATGAGTGTTCCTGCAGCCTTCAGCAAAGGCACTGTTGGCCTGGGCCAAATTCCAGGCTAAGGAGAATATCCTGCAGTCCGTAAATGCCAGATCCGCTTCAGCCCCCGGCGCGACACAGCCCCGGTGTGGCCATGGGGCTGCTCCAGGGAGCTGGCACCAGGCACATCTCACCCGGGAGAGGGGGAGGCATTTCCCGGAGCCTTTTCCAGGGACCTCATCTCAGACACCGGAGGGTGAAAAAGAAACAGCAGAAGGTACCTGAGTTCTATTATTGTTAACATTACACAGGGCTCTTTTGCCCCTCCCCAGATCCCCTGTGTAAGCCCCAAATGGACACCACAACCTTTCCCAGTGTGTCTAGCAGTTTCTATCTGCTTTCACCAGATGCTCCCCATTTCACTGCCTTGTTCCAGTGTCTCTGCAGCCCTTCCTCTGACCCTCTTCCTCAGCAGCCGCTCAGAGAGGATCCTTCAGGCAATGGCAGCAGCGAGAAGCGGAGGTGAACGTCTCCCAGCCTGAGCGAGGAGCTGCTGGAAAACCTCCAAATACAACTGGGATGTTGCGAGCGCTGAAAGTTTACATGGGTTCAGAATGCAACTGGAAAAATTCACAAAAGGAAATGCAGTTAGTGTCCGTAACTGCAAAGGGCCCACCTCTAACTCAGCAAATCCCAGCGGCACAAACCAGTGGGGGAATTAATCTGGCGAACCATCTCTCTCTTCACCCCCCAAGCACCCACACCCGCCTCCTGTTGCCGGGCGTACCCTTGATCCCACCCCGCAGTGCTTTTCCTGCACTCTTAAGAAAAACTCCACTAATCAGAGAGTTTTTAAGGAGCCAGAGCTGTTCTCAGTAGCCGCAAGGCTGGTGCATAACGAGCTTTCAGCTTACTGTTGCTAAGTGGAAAGGCACAATTACAGCCCATTAGCTGCCATGACATCACCAGTCTGGAGGAAACGCTCCGTGCTGGGCAGGAAGGGGGCAGGACAGCCGTACAGTTATCTGCACAGACACCCGGGGAAACGCCAGGCCCTGGGAAGTGATTTCTGTTTGTGCAAGGAGGGCAGCGACAGCCCCAAACCAACCTCATTACTTTTCACAAAAGCACTGTGTGCTGGAGACGTGCGGGGATTGACCAACTCCGGTGTCTCGGAGAGGTTGTGATGCCTTCCATCCGTGCTCCAGAAATTCACCCCGTAACTCCCCATGTGGGTTGCAGAAGACAGTGTCCCCATGACGGAGCAGGACCGAGCTGCCGGGTTTCCATCCCAGAGCTGGCGGCAGGACAGCACCCAGCTGCTCCCTGTCAGCACACGCAGCAGCCTCGCTGCTGGCACCCCGAGCCGCCGCGGCCGAGTGCGTGCCGCGACCGAGCAGCAGCAGAGACCCACGGGGATTTCTTGAACCTTGGCTGTCCTCACCCCTTCTGTTAAAGGGATTTTTTTTTTTTCCTGGGGTCATGTTTCTCTGGGCAGTGGGGACCGAGGGGGATGCCGTTGGGTCGCGGCAGTGCTCCGTCCACAAACTGCTGGAGCTGTTTGCAGTTTTGGAGCTGTCGGGATTTCCAAGCAGCAGTTTGGGGCTGGTCTGAAATCAGAGATGCTGCCGGCTGTTCTCCCTGCGCCGTGCAGCCGGGCGCTGCGTGGGTGTGCAGCGAGGCTGGCATGGCAGGGCACGGCCACAGCCCTCCCCAGTGCCACGGGCACACACTCAGCACTCCTTCAGGGGAGCTGGGGATTGCCTTAAAAAGGCATGCGAGCTGGGGAAAGGGTTTGGACTGTTATTTTTCACGGATACATGCTGAATTCTTCAGTTCTTTCCCACTAAGGAGCTGCTCTCCAGGGTCACAAGGGTGCACTTCATGCTTTCAAGCTGGTTTTTGCAACTGTGAAAGTCTTTTTCTTCTTTCTTTCCTTCCTCCCTCCCTCCCTTCTCTTCATCCTCTCTTTGCCGAGTGAAGTGGAACCCCCTCCTGAGCAGCTCTGGCTCCTGCCTCCGGGGCGAACGGCACAAAGGCAGGAGATTATCCGAGCAGCTGGGAGGATTTTCTTCACCACCACGGAAAGGTGATATCAGTTTTGCAATCCAGCAAAGCTCGGGGCTGACGGCAGCAAGCCAACCCCCACGTAAACCAAAGGGAGTTTCCCCTTGCTTCCACAGGGGCCAAGATTTAACCCCAATAAATTTTGCAGTTTCTTCCCTGCTCTGGGTTCACAGGTTCAGAGCCCTGATGGTTTTTCATCAGAGATTTGCAGCATCTCCCAGGCTGAAAACGGGCCCTTTGCGCACCTCTGCCCCCAGTGTTCTGTGTTCAGGGAGGGGCAGCGCTGCTGGGGTGGGACACGGTCTCTGTGCTCCCAGGGCTCTGCGGGTCTCTGTGCTCCCAGAAGCACAAATAAAGCACTTTCCTTGCAGCAAGAGGATTGCTGGTCTCTTAGATCTTCTCCTGGCACGTGTAAAATTGATGGACTTGACGCAGGGCTGGAGACATGAGCCTGCCAGGATGTGTTACCCTGGTGTAAGTGATTAATTACGCTCTCAGATGCTCGAAAGGGGCCTCAGAACCATTGTGCAGGGCTCTTAGTGTCAATTTTTAGATGAGACAGTATAAACCAGCAGAAAATACTTAGGTGAGAATAAGATTGCACTGGTCTCAAGAAAAAGGAGCATTTTTCATCCTCTCCCACCAGCGGCATTTGCTATATGTACCTCCTGCTGCAGAAGCAGAGCTGCTGGTTTGGGTGACACATGGGAGATGCCACCAGCTGGGCAGGGCAGAGGAATCTGACATCCAGCCCTTCGGACGCCATCAGCTCCTAGCCGTCAAATGCCTGTTGTTGCTAAAGAATTTCTGAGATCCCATTCATGGCGGGGAAACTTCGTGTCGTCACCTTTCACAAAGCTGTGGGGATTTTGCGCAGGAAAATATTCTAACTTCTCTTGTCTGCATGTGACCCTTCTTACCGTGCAAGCGCCGAGCCACGCACAACAAACACGGACACGGAGGATGCATTAAAACCAAAATCTGTCCCATTGCAACAGGATCATTATAATCCAAGATGTCACTTGCATTTGTGGGAAGGCGTTCAACAACTCTGGCATGAATGAGTCTCTGTTGGGCAGTGAAGACCATTCGTCTTCAAAAGTTAAAAAAACCCAAGAAGATCCCTTAAAACTGAATTCTTACCATATGCATGGAGCACAAAATTAGAAAACCACACTTCTTGGAACACTGAAAGGAAGGTCAGCTTTCCCCAGGGAAGGATTCCTGTTACATGTGAGTGAAATGGGGAGGAAATTGAGTTATCTGATAGGAAAACAAGCTTCAGAAAAGCAAAGTTTGTTAATAAGCATGTAGGAACGGCAGGACAGATGCATCCCCAGCTCTGCTACGGGTGACTTCAAAAGCTATTTCACTTCTCCTCTGCCTTTCAGCATCCTCATCTCTCCCAGTAATGGCTGTTTTGGAGGCTGTAGCTGGTGCTTGCAAAGGACAGTGGGGTTCTGAGATCCAAGACGCCTGAAGTGTGTGAATACAGACAAACTCATTTCCTCTGAAGGGGCACCTGAAGGGAAGGGAGTGAAGGAAAGGCAGGCATTTGCCTCTCATTTACTGACCTGGGAGAAAGCCTTGAATCACCCCAGAGGTGTGATGGTCTCACATCTTCTGGGCTGGGGCCACCAGTGGGACACATCGCAGTAGATCTCCTGCAACACCCAGTGTGTCACCCCCCCCGGCACTCAGCCAGCCTCATGCACAGGGGAGGAAACCCCCTGTCTCGTTGGAGTCCTGTACATGTAGGTGTGATTTCTTTGTCTGCTTTTTTCAGTTTGGGGCTGAAATAATGCGAGAGGTGCCGTAGAACCTGCTGGAGCCACCTCTGCCCAGCATGGCCCCGATGGCTTGTGCTGCACTGAGGTGTGATGCGAGGCCATATGGCGTTACAAGTCCTTCGGGGATATTCTTGGAGGTGGACTGATCCCATTTACACTGCTGGTATGGAGCAGCTCAAGGGGAAAACCAGCCTGCCAGCCATTTCTGGGTTTCCTCGTGTAGGCGACAGGCTGGTTGGCTCTCTAGAGCCCAGAGCAGAGCAAGATGCACGACTGGGGACCCAGGAGCAAAGTGGGGTGAGATGACACGGAGTGAAAAGACACTCCTGGGTCTGGACATGCTCTAAAGAAGGCAGTCATGTCTGAGTCCCTTCCCTGGGTACCTCCTACCAAAATCCCAACGGCCCCCGTGACTCCTGCAGCCTCACTTGCTGTGCTGCGGGTCCTACAGCCTCCTGCTTTCAAGCTGTGCAAATACCCACCAAACACCAGGCTGCTCAGATTGAATAGACATTTTATATTTACATCCTGTTTTTAAATGGGTTATAAAGAGTTAATGATGAAAAGATGTCCTGACCACACTGCAGGCATGTCTGTGTTGGACCGTTTTACGCGCTCATCTGAGAATGGCATTAGAGATCATTTACAGGGAGTTTCTGCCCTGTTGGGTTCTATCAAAAACACAACAAATAATCATCCAGGTTTATTAACACTTTGTAAATTTATTAACACTTTGTAAAATATCTATAAATGGAGCTTTAATATATAGCATGGCCCAGAGCAGCCACCTAAATAAAAAAGCATTCAAAGCCCCAGTCCCTGCTGCAAACGTTGGCAGCGGTGTTTGCGAGCCTGTGGCACGGGGCCAGATGTTGTCAGGGCAGCTCTGGGGTTTCTCTGATATGTAGCACAAGGCTTGATGAATGCTGCCTTCTTTCTGAATTTGAAAATATTTTGTTTTGCAGGAGAGGGTTTGGAAAATCAGGTTTTCTTCGTCCGTGCTGGAATGAGAATATAATAAAATAGGAAAAGCTGTCTTTGCTCAGCACCGTCGCTGTTGTTGGGTTTGAATGCACGCAGTGTCTTCAGCTCCTTCAGCTTTCCCCTCTCCCCGAAGCTGGAGTGGGAGCCTTGCCTGAGCTGGGGCTGCAGGACTGAGCTCAAAGATGATTACCAAAAATACAAGAGAGCTGTAATGGCTTTGCAAGCTGAGCCCAAGTTATGCAACCACTGCGTTGCACGTCAGGCTTCATCTCTTGCAGTTGGCATTTCCCTCACAGTCAAGCTCGAGCCTGCAAAGGTCTGAGCTCTGTGGCCTGGGAGATTTTCAAGAGCTGTGGGAATGCTCAGCTCCCAAGGAGCCGAATGCTTCAGCTCCCCTGACTTCCCTCGGAATCCAGCCGGGAGCCCTCCTGTGAGTGCCAGCACGTGGGCAGCACCGGGCTGCATTCCCCAGGGCTTCGCAAAGAAGAGGCTGGTTTTCTCTTCCCAAACCACTGTGATTTTAACAGGTTATTCCTGCGGGAAACAGGTGAGAGAGGCTGATCCACAGGGGGAGAAAGATCATCTCATCGGCAAATGATGTGCCAGATGCTTATCAGTGCTCCAATTCAAATTCCTTTCCTTCATCCTTATTAGTTCAGTTCTGCCCTTCTCCTGGCAGTTCAGACTCACTAATTCCATGTATTCAGTGGTGGGTTTTCTTAGAAAATGTGTGGTGGATAGATACACTCAGGCTGTGGACAGAAAAACACCCAGTGATTATCCAAAGATACAGATTTTTCGTGTTTCGGTGTGAAGCAAAGAGTTGCTTCTATTTATGGGGAAAACAGTTCCCAATTCCTAAACAGTGCTTTGCAAATTTACATTCCCATTCCTTTCCCGCAAGCGTTTCACATGCGTACTTCACTATAATCTACAAACCCATTGACCCTACGCATTTTATTTCATTTTGTCATCATTTGCCCCCTTGTTCCAGGAGCAGGAATTTCCTGCCAGCACCTGCAGAGCAGAGCCAGACCGGAGTATTTTGGAGTTTTTGCACAGAAACTGCCTTTTCAGACCAAGCTTCAGTCCCCACCTCAGCCATCCCCAGCACCCCTTCCCCTCACCGCAGCCAGAGTGCACCGCTACATTAACAATTAATAACAGAGCAACAGCAAGGAAAAAAATGGACAATAAATTCGCTTTAATTGGACAGGAATGTTGCCAGGTAACCTCCTTCCCGTTTTCTATCTGGGCTCTTCATCCCTGGATGAGGCTCCCCCCTTTCCGAGGGCAGCCCTTTCTCCATTAACCGCTCCAGGATGCTCATCTCAGAGGCTTCCTCCATCAAGGCTTTTCATGTCGTCTGCACATCGGATCAAGGGTGAACCGACACAACATGCACCTGACAAAGCTCAGGAGCCCAGGGTTGAGCACAGAGAAGGGCTTTATTACTGTGGTAATGTGGAAAAGCATCTGGAAACCTTGAAACAAGCCCAGACCAGGCTACGGTTACTGCAGCAGGAAGTGTCGCTGGTTGGGAAGCGGCAGATGGTCCATCATCCTGACAGCAGCAGCTCTGCGGGCTGTAGCCAGAGAGCTTTGGCCTGCAACATAAACCCCGCGAGATGCTGAAAGCTTCTTGAGCGATGCAGAGCATCCTGGCTCCCTGCTGGCTTCAACAGAGAACACAGCACGTGGCACCAGGCAGCGCCAGGTCCATCCCTGAAAAATGTGTGTGTGGTTTTACATGTGGGGATGTGGGTCACCAGGCTCAGGGTGACAGTCAGGACACAGACATGGCGTGTGCAGGCTTGTGCCAAACACGGCTGGAGCCCCGGAGTCTCAGCGGAATTCTAGCACCATGTATAAGCACTAAAAAAAAATATCTCATTTCATCAGTGGATATCACCATATACACACACACACACACAAATCTCATCAGTGGATGTTAAAACCAAAACCTCCACTGCTGAAAACCTAGGTCCCAGCCACTTGGGTTACAGAAAAATCCCACCCGTGAAGTGGCTCCAACCACCCAGCATGGTGGGGTGTGAGCACAGGTCTGGAGAACACAGACGGCAGAAGCTTTGCCAGACCCTGCGGCTCAGGGTAGGGATCTGCGATCTCAGAGCACGATGCCTTAACACGTCACCGCTATTTGTGCTGGGTGGGGGGGTTACTTCTCTGAGATGAGCGGCCCAGGCTACACAGGATCTGGCCTTTCTTTCTTTGCTCACTTGGAGGATCCCATCCATGAAGACGCTGGTTGACCAAGACTATCATTAGCACATATTTTAGATGGGAAACAGCCCCAGCAGCTTCTAGAAAATAACTTCACCCGTCTCCTGCCTGATTCATTTTCATTTATGTCAAATGTCAGGTTATTGGCATCAATGAAACGGGGTGATTTTGCCCTGGGTATCTGGGAGAGGAGGAATTCAGCACCGAGCAGCTCTGTAAGCAATGGGCCAGAGCAAGATGCTGAATGGAGAGTGAGTTGTTTGGAGCAGGCTTCATCAACTTTCATTTTACAGCCTGTTGCAAAAAATTACCTTTTTCTTCAATAGAACAGGCAAAGCGAGTAAGAAACACAACTCCACTAATGCAATCCTCCGCCGTGATAACAAGAAGAAAGAAAACAAAAGACATTTCTTGGAAATCTCTTATTTTCCTGATACCCGTAATTGCCCATTGCAGAATCGCTGGGGTTTTCTTTCTAGTTAGGCGTTTTCTCTGGGTTCTAAATACGTCATAAAAGTGCCAGATCATAAAGTTTACAAGTTATGTGAAGGCTGACTTACTGTATAATTACCTTGTTTTTGCTCTTGGGCATTGCTGTCTTCAACTGTTATTCTGCAAGGTCTCGTGGGCAGCAGGACCAGACAGAAAAATAAAAATAAAAAGCAAGAAAGAGGAGGTGTCCTGGTATTCGGTGGCTCAGTTCCGACATAAACACTGCTGGGATCAGGCAGACATGCTGGAACGCTGCGGGTCTAAGGGTTAGAGCGAAAATCCCCTGGTTTTCACATTCATACACCCCAAACCACAAAAGTGCAAGTTTCCCATCTTCAGCTTGAAACCTCAGAGCTCTCGTAGCCAAAAACGGGACAATTGACGAATAGGAACTCCGACCAAGAGCTGCTGCAGAAAGACCGGCCAGAAAAGAAAAAGCCAAACATTTCCAAATAGAGAAATGTGCAAAAGCTCCGCTGCTGAAGGCAAGGATAATATTTGCTATGTTATCCTAACCAAATATGCCACTCAGCACTCTCTCCTTTATCACAGTTATTTTAGTGGTGTTGAGCCAGGGTCAAAACTAAGTCAAAAATTCACAATTTCGCTTTCCAGACAAGGCTGTTTGCCCAAGGAAATACAGACTTCTTGAAATGTGTCTTTCTACAGATCACCCTTAATGCAGAAGCGTAATTAGACATAGCATTTGCTGTCCACTGCGTGCTTTTTCATGTTAATAATTTCTGTCTGTAATCAATTATTTTTATAAAATAAATGGAATCCCGCCTCCTAGCAGAAATCCTATTGGAAATTTCGGGCAGAACAGCTACATTTTGGTAAAGCTATAACAGGTAAAGCTTCATGATCAGGAGCTCTGAGCAATTTCAGCCATGAGGATGCTGCGGGCTCTGTTACTAACAAATTGTCGGCGGCTGGGCAGAAGTGCCGTGTTTTGATGCAGCGTAATGGGTTGTGTCTGTAGCGAGAGGCGTTGCACAGAGAGGCATAAGAGATCTCCACAGCGCTGTTAAATAACTAAATGACCATGAAATCAAAATGAAGCACAGCAAGGCAGAGCCTGATACAGCACCTATCCAAACCGAGAGAAACTTAATTAAGGGCAGCGGATGGTGGCGCTGATCCTGCAGCACGGCCCAGCAATGCGCTGACCGAGGGCTTAATTCCATGAGCAGGTTTAAGTGCTGCCGACTGCGGTGGGACATTAAGTGTCTCTGGAGCAGACAAATGGATGTAAGCGCCGGCTTAAGTCCTCTGCTGAACTGGGGCCTTGGAATGATGTTTCTGGGAGAAAGAAGGATGTTGGCCTTGCAAAACAGCAGGATCCTTTTGATGTCTTTATGTCCTCCAAAGGCACCCCACGGTGGAGAGGTTCTATTAGGTTTGACATGTTAGAGCTGTTCTGGGGCTGAAGAAGCTTGTTCTTGGTCTTAATGAGACCTTTTAAATGAAAAGCGGACGCTTAGTTTCACATTTTATGTCACAGAACTGCTCCAAGGTTGGAAAGAGACCCATGAATCATCATTTTACAGTTGCAGAATAGGATTTCATACTTCCCTACGAAAGTTTTAGAGCTCTCCAGTGTAAGAAAATCTTGCTATTTTTATTTACACTTTAAAATAATAGTGAGGCTTTGGGGAATGAAGACGCTTTCAAATAACATTTTTAGAGCCCTCTTTGCGAACGTGCAGCTTCCACAAATCAATTTCGCAGCCTCCGTCCTGCAGCGCAGATCCTAACGGGAGGTGCAAAAAGAGTCCCCGTTGATCCACGTTTGAACAATCAGCTCCCAAAGATTTGGGGCCCACATCCCTCCCCTCGTTCTGTTCACACATTTTGGGTCTCTAAGGGTTTTAAGGTCGTGGAAGTTTGTTCATTAGTCGTTTTGGCTTTGTATCCCCGTTTGTCCTGATTTGGGCTGGTGGATGAGTGAGGAACAGCACACGAAGTCCATCCATCAACTCGGGCTAAATAAAGCTCCCGCGGAGCTGCAGCGCATCCCCACGCGTCACCAAGGACAGCCGCCAGGGATTTGCATCGAACAGGCGACTTTCAAAAACAGACCCATTGCAAACACAAGAAATAAGTGCAGGTCTTCGGGCAAACCGGCTTTTGGAGTAGGAAACTGTCCTTGCCCACTTTGCTAGAGGCTTTATCCATATGGTTTTTTTTCTGTTGGTGGGATATTAATTTTTTTTTCAGGCAGAAAAGCACTAAGAGGGCAAAGATCCAGGGAACTGATGGGGCAGATAGACATCTTGTGGACCTGGTTTCTTACCCTGCGGAGCCAGTGGCACATTTTCTGAGCGGGACGAAGTCCATGGAAGTGCAGGGCTGAGATTTGGGAAGGACCTTGGTAATGAGGAGCAGGAAGGTAGGGACCAGGTTAGGGCACTGTCCCCCTTCAGTCCCCCCCCAGCAATGAGCCCAAGTTTCCTGCTGCCTCAAAAGCCAACTTCGGAGATTTTGAGGTGGATTCCTCAGGAGGAAAATGTAGGAAACGCTCAAATAGTTAAGTCAACCCAAGCCAGCAAAGGCCCACTTAGGATTTCACCATTGGAAAAAATAACAGCTGTTTTCAAAACAAAAGAGAGATTAAATAAATATCACATAACCTCTTAATATCTAAGTTACAGCCCTGCTGCTTCTTCACTTGACAACAAACACCTCATTCTCTTCACCGTATGGACTCACAGAAACAAAGAAGTTGATTTATATTGTTTAGAATTGGACTTACGACTTTTTCTTCTGCTGGATGCTGCAGGGAATAGTCTCTTGACTGTGTATGCATTTTCATCTAGGGGAAAATATAACCTGGTCTCTGGTAAATATCCAAATGAATGGAAACTCTGCAAGAAGATTTAAGATGTTATAGGGTTATTTTTTTTTAACTTGTAAATAGAGACATCTTAAAGTGCTCTTAAAGCTTCTTTACAACAATTAAGAAAGAGGTTTTAAGAGACCACAGTTCCAGGATGTCAGCCTTAGCACTTTAAATAAAATTAATAAGTCTCACAATTATAGACGTCTTCCTGCTTGAAGAGCAAGCGCGAGCCACTCATCATCCTGAAACCCATTAGCAGAGACGATTAAGGGCCTTTCATCCCAGCGCAGCGGGGCCGTAGCACCCTATTTCAGATAGGAAAACTTTGCTTTACAGCCTCGGTGGCACTGCAGGAGTGTTCAGAGCTGCCCTCCTAATTAACTGGAAATGATCTTGATCAATGACCCATCTGATTTTCTAGTCTGTTGGGTCCTTCCAGGTTAAGGTTCCGCTTCAGCCTGAAATTTCCCTTGGGAAAGGGAAGGGAGGTTGGGGACTCATGGGGCTCAACAGTTGGCCATGTGAAATTACACAACAACTGGTTTTCGGTAGATCTTTCACGTGGAGGAAAGCAGAGCTTTTTTTTAAAGTTTTTAATAGAACTTTTTTTTTAGTGCTGTCTCTGACTTCATGTTGCTATCCTGGAATAGAAGCAAACAGATTAATGACTCAGGTGACATCACTTCCCATCATACATGATCTGTTGTAGATGGAAGTATTCATTAGACAGATAATTCAGGCAGGGTGGATCTGCCAGTGCCATTCTAGGAGCAAAGACATGCTGGTCCCTGTGTTGTCCATACATGTGCAAGAGAAATAAATGCAAAACTTCACATAATAAATAACACCGCAACATTTGTGGCTCTATCTCTTCTTCCAAAAAGGTAAAAGCAGAACAAAACATACACTTCAATACACTCTGCAGTTGCATATTTGTACAGGAGTGCAACTGTTACAAAGATGTACGTTTTCTTTCCTGCAACAATCCAGCCTACAATATTAAACTACAATTGCATCCTATATATACTGAGAATACAGCAAAAATATTCTTATTAAAGATAGTGCACCAGCTGGGAGGAGGCAAAGCAGGGGAAACTTAGAGGGATCTTGAAAACACCCGCCAGGGAGGAGGCTGGGCACATCCTGCTTATATCGAACCCTCAAAGAGCACTTAGCTGGGTGACTAACCCTCCCAAAATCCCCGCAAGGAGGGTGTCAGCTGGCCACATTTGCAGAGACTGGCCCAGTTCTTCTCTCCCTTCCATCCTCAGGTCACCAGTAACGGTGGGGGATCACTATCGATCCGCAGCAGCAGGAGGAGGATCAGAACCAGTCCCCAGAAATGAGATGGAGAGAGGGGGCAGGTGAACTCCCTGTAGGGCAAGGACGAGATGGAAAATGCTCAAGCTCATGGTTGTATGAGGCTTGCTCAGCCCTGCTGACTCCAGGGAGGCTGGGAAAGCTGCCTTTGGGAAAAAAAAAAAAATTATGTTCATTCTGCACAATTGGAAAATGTTTCCATTCAGCTATGCTGGTGCAAACGTGGCATTTCCTTTGGGAAATGATGTCTTCCTCCATTTCAGGGGCTCTGTGCATATACTCCAGCATGGAATTAACAACAGCAAAGGAATGTCAGCACGGAAGAAGGCAGGGAAAAGATTGCAGGTGAAATACTGGTTCCACCGATTTCCCTTCCACCCAGCAATTGTCCGATCGTGATGACTTGTGAGCTAAGATTGCAAAATTTTAATGTAACAATATTGATTTTTCTTAATGCACGGATTACATGTGACCCATCTCCCAGGTGGAGAAAACATCGAGCTGCTGAAAGGTGCCCATTGGGCACAGGAGATTGCACAGCTTGGCACCAGCCAGTCCCCTTCCCTCCTTTCTCCCAACGAAGTCCGTAAGGTTTGCTGCGTGGTGGCCAGTCCCTGAGATTTCAGGGCCATGAGCAAGCAGTGAGGGCAGATTTGGCTGGAAAGATGAACCTTCAGCCCAGGAAAGAGCAGGAAGGCGCAGATGAAGCCAGAGCGCACAGCCGTGGCTGTCCCTCGGCAGAGCTTCACGCTAAGTCAGGTCATGTTTGGTGGCTGCTGTGGAGTGGAGGATGTGTGTCTGGCTTAATATTTCAGAAATGATTGTTTGATGAAATCAGCTATTGTCATCATAAAACTGAACATTACATGGCGTATTTCATAATGTTTCCTAAAAAAACATATTTTCCCACCTAACCTTTATGTAAGAACAAACACATGTGAACATAGATGAGACACTACGGGGATTTTTTGCAGCCATCAGCTGTAAGTGGAGAGAGGTGTGAAGCTGCAAACCTTAACAAAGGCAGCCACAGGGGATTTCCCCACTGGCAATGGGACCAAAAAAAAGGAGGATCCCTGGGCTAGAGTCAGGCGGGGCTAATGAATGTGTAAGAGATGGAAGTGAACTGGGTTTTGTTCATTTTCTTGCTCCTGCTTCCACAGACCTTGTTGCAGCAGCTCTCAGGTGGCCTGGCTGGTACCTCCCACACTGTGCGTCTGGGCAACATCTCTGCAGGGACACTTTGTGGTTGTCACTACGTGAACAACTCGTCAATTCAGAAGCCACTGCATTGCTTTGCAGGACACACCCGAGGAAGCAACAGCAAGGAGGCAGTGGCCCAGGTTGCCCAGAGAAGCTGTGGATGCCCCATCCCTGGAGGGGTTCAAGGCCAGGCTGGATGAGGCTTTGGGCAACCTGGGCTAGTGGGAGGTGTCCCTGCCCATGGCAGGGGGTGGCACTGGGTGGGCTTTAAGGTCCCTTCCCACCCAAACCAGTCTGGGATTCTATGAAGTGAGAAAAGCCACTGGACTGGCCCAGCCAGGATCTGCTGAACATGGAGATGGGGAAGACAAATTTCACACCAGCTTTGGATTTGAAGTCTGGTTTCCCTGCATCACTATTACGACAGCTCTTGCCCTGAAGGATTTTGCCCTGTAGCCAGAGTTTGCTGCTCTCAGTGGAGCAGGAGAGCACAGCCCATGCTTCCCACACAGCCTCTTCCCACAGAACAGGGTTGTCCTCACTCCACCCAACCACCAAATCCCCTGGGACAGCTCAGGGCAAAGCCCTGGCAGAGCTCCTGCACTGGGACACTGGTGACCAGGAGAACACAGATGCCCTGGGGACTGCTGGGCACATGCGGTGTTGCGTGGTGTTGCACACTGTTGCTGCGATTTGCTCAACATCTGCCGGGGCAGGGGAGACCGTCTTGCTGGTGGCTTCTTTAGTATTCTGGGTTGTGTTACAGAGGGTGAAGAGTTGCATTCAATACATGGTTTTGGTTGTTTGCCCTGTTTGCTGCTGAATGGATATGGTGGCTGACGAAAGTTCAATAAACCTTTGTAACATTGCTTGTATCCCATAAACACAGCAAAATGCTATTTCCTAAAATCCTGGCACAGCCCCTTGGAGGAGCATACCAAACTTGTGTTTCACAAAACACA
>WKFP01014920.1:1261154-1313408 GCA_011057875.1 Pterocles orientalis | reverse complement strand
CGTGAACAACTCGTCAATTCAGAAGCCACTGCATTGCTTTGCAGGACACACCCGAGGAAGCAACAGCAAGGAGGCGGTGGCCCAGGTTGCCCAGAGAAGCTGTGGATGCCCCATCCCTGGAGGGGTTCAAGGCCAGGCTGGATGAGGCTTTGGGCAACCTGGGCTAGTGGGAGGTGTCCCTGCCCATGGCAGGGGGTGGCACTGGATGGGCTTTAAGGTCCCTTCCCACCCAAACCAGTCTGGGATTCTATGAAGTGAGAAAAGCCACTGGACTGGCCCGGCCAGGGTCTGCTGAACATGGAGATGGGGAAGAAAAATTTTACACCAGCTTTGGATTTGAAGTCTGGTTTCCCTGCATCACTGTTAGGACAGCTCTTGCCCTGAAGGATTTTGCCCTGTAGCCAGAGTTTGCTGCTCTCAGGGGAGCAGGAGAGCACAGCCCACACTTCCCACACAGCCTCTTCCCACAGAACAGGGGAACAGGGTTGTCCTCACTCCACCCAACCACCAAATCCCCTGGGACAGCCCAGGGCAAAGCCCTGGCAGAGCTCCTGCACTGGGACACTGGTGACCAGGAGAACACAGATGCCCTGGGGACTGCTGGGCACATGCGGTGTTGCGTGGTGTTGCACACTGTTGCTGCGATTTGCTCAACATCTGCCGGGGCAGGGGAGACCGTCTTGCTGGTGGCTTCTTTAGTATTCTGGGTTGTGTTACAAAGGGTGAAGAGTTGCATTCAATACATGGTTTTGGTTGTTTGCCCTGTTTGCTGCTGAATGGATATGGTGCCTGACGAAAGTTCAATAAACCTTTGTAACATTGCTTGTATCCCATAAACACAGCAAAATGCTATTTCCTAAAATCCTGGCACAGCCCCTTGGAGGAGCATACCAAACTTGTGTTTCACAAAACACAGACTGATGAAACCTTTTTGCAGTGCACAGCAAAATCGCATTTCAGCTGCAATGTCCAGCACAAGCATGAGGCAACCCTGCCCTGGTGACTCCCAACCCCGGTGGTTTGCAGAAATGTCCTCCTTCCCTGTCCATGGAATTTCCAACATCTCTGTATAGAAGCTATTCTTTTATTTTCATCATTATTAATAATAATTTTTGCAGCACCAATTTCTTTGGAGCATTATTGTGATGTCCTAACAGAGCTGCCCAACCCTTTACCTTAAATATTTATCCTTAAATAAGGATATTTGCTGCAAAAAGACCCTCTGCTGATTTTATCCCTAGTAATTGTTTCAAGGAGGCTGAGCTATTATTGCATCCGCTTCTCTAAAATAAATAGGGAACTTTTCGCTGTTCTGTTCACCTTCAGTCTTGAGGAGTTAGTGTAGCGCTCGCAGCGCTGCCACAGATTTATGGGGCAGACTAACACCATAAACCACTCTGGAGTAAGTTCATCTTTGAATGGGTTTCAGACCACAGGAATTTTAAAGTCTTACTGAGCGAGTGGCTCAGGCGGCTATCAGGGTTTGGGGTTTTTTTTTTTAATTTTTTTGAAAGCTTGTTCAAAATTAAAGCCGTTTTTACGCCAATTTAAACAGCGAGTTGAAGATAAAATCCCAGCCAAAATACGCTATGTCTCTATATTCCCCAAAATAGGTTGGTTATTCTAACTGAAAGGCGACGTGTTCAATCAGAGAGACTTGTGCAGAGAATACCCTGTACCAGACTAAACACTGAAATGCAGAGAGATTGTTTCTATATAAATTCCTGTTGAAGATTAATGTTAGGTGAAAAGATAATCTTGCAGTGCCCCAGAGGGTGAAATGCAACCAGAATTTAACCGCTCTGAGGACGAGTGTATTGGAATTATTATTTTGGAGGGTACATCTTAGTAAAATGTTACTTTGCTTTAAAGACAGCTTTCCAGAGGTATTGCAAATTTTTACCAGGAGTTTCATCACTTCAGGAAAAGTACATCAGAGCCATGTGTTCAGTATGTACTTTTTTTTTTCCCCATTATTTGTGTTCAAGTAACAGCAATTGGGGAAACACTGGATGAAGGAACAACATGGAGAAAAGTTGCAGATATAGAAGAGGACACGCTTGTAGCTCAGTGTAAAAAAATCATTAAAAAAAGAAGAAATCTTATTGTTCCTGTTCTCTACTTGGTCCTCAATGGTTTGTGGCTGAATTATACCCAAGACCTGCACGGCGCAGGACCCACATCATGGAGTTCCGGTGGGGGATGCAGCAGCTCCAACACCTCCTGCCCCGGGCGGCCGAGGGGCCGTGTCTGCGGCAGTCAGAGGAGCTATGAAACACCAGTGTGGGCTGCCGGGGGCTGCAGGCAAAAGCTCAGGTTCTCCTCACTCCCCAGGGCCCTTCCTGGAAATTTCTGGTGCTTCATGTTTCATCCTCGCCCGCCGTGGGTGGTCACACCAAGACAGCTGCGCCTTTTGGAGACTTTCTTCCCAAACCCAGGTCCCAACAAGGAAAATCAACGGTGTTTTCTGATGGCTGTGCAGGAACTGGGCTGCACAAAGGGAGGTGCTGCCGGCTGTCCCCTGCGGCTCCCCGCATGGCAGGACTGGTGAGGAGGACTTTGCTGCTCTGCTCCTGCCCCAGCCCCTCCGCCTCCCCCAGCCCTGGGCTTTGCAGGTCGAACGACGGCGAGACTCTTACACAAACACGATCGTGACCCAGCGTTGAAGCTGGGAAGGTGTCTAGGGGCAGCTCTCCATGCTCCCGGGATTTGGCAAAGCCGCAGTGGGTTGCGGGGGAGCTGCTGGATGTCCCGGGAGGCTCAGGGGTTGTGTTGCAATTGGGGCAGGGAAGAAGGTCTCGGGGTCCTGAGCCAGAGCTCCAGCTGCTCTCCCATCGGCGCAACAGCTCTGCTCTCCTCCTGCCCATCTTCAGGTGTCTCCGTAAGGCAAACATTTCCATTTTTTTGAGGGAGGAACGGGCGCAAGGGTGTTTCACAATGCTTTTCCAAGAAAACAAAGCTTTCGCTATTCCCTCTCCCCTCAACGACTCCCGGAGCCAAGTGTCGCTGGGCTGGGACGGGCTGAGGAAGCGCTTCCACAGGGGCTTGGCTTGGGCACGGCTCCGGAGCTGGAGGTGGAGCAGAGGCTGCGATGCCCGGTGAGGGCAGGCGCTCGGTTTGGTCTTGCAGGGTTGGTGCCAGAGAAGGCTGCTGGAAGGTAGGCTTCACTGGTTTCCCTGCTGTGAGGGTGTTCACAAAGGTTCCTCGTGATAATTTGTGTTCTTACAGAGTTCTAGGGGCTGAGGGAAGTGTTTTCTGCCAGCCAAACTTTTTTTTTTCTTTTTTTTTCTTTAATGAACAGTATTTCTCCCCAAGCAATGCATTAATAAACAAGCCAACTACCGGGCAGGAAGACGTGCAGCAGAGACAGCTTTCAAATGATATTTGTTGTCAAATAAACCCCCTCTCTTCCTCAAAATAAGGAAAAAAAAAGAAAACCGTATATTTAGATTGCGGTGCAGATACTTTTCATCATCTGGTGCCAACAGGAACAAAACATTCTTGACTCTTCTCAACAAGTTGATTCAAATTTAACTCTTATAAAGTTAGCTTCTCAGTACAAACAACAACAAAAAAAAGAGAACAGGGATGTTTCTAAACAATATAAACAAAAATAAAAAAGCTATCTGGCATCTATTGCCAATGTTAAAGACTACTTGACAGTAGATGGAGAGTTAAACACTTTTAATTATCTGCAGTGTTCTATTAATGGTTCTCTTCTAATTTTTTAATTTAAATTTTTAAATCTCGCAGTGCTCTGACCAGATAGCTAACATTGGATGTTACTTCAAATGGAAACATTGCATGCAGAACATGGGGAGTCATTTGTGTACGCAACACCTAAGGTTAATCAAGCTTTTAACTTTTACACTTTTTGACTTGTGACTATCCCAAGTATGTGACCTTGATGTTTCATTAACACTTTTTTGCATTTCTTGCCTCTTCGAAACTGCTTTTAAAGTGGAACTGTGATGGAAGTGTTAAAACCTGGTTCTTGGGAACCCTGAGTGCTGTTTCATTCCAGTAACACTATGATCAGGAAGTATTTTCACTGTGTGAGCACAGGATTTCTCCCCCTGTTCAGGGCTGGGATTCTCACACTTATTAAATAGGACGGACCCTTCCTGGGGTGGCAGGCTCTGCCTGCGTGTATGTCTGTGCTCCCAGCCCTGTGTGTGCCAGCCCTGCCCCATCTGAGCTGCAGCGTTTCCCTCATTCGTTGCCATCCTCTTTGGCTCCAGTCTTTTTATTTACAGTGGAAAGGAGTTGCTGGGAAGGGATTGCAGAAGTGGGGAGGAAAAGGCTGTAGGAGAGTTTTATTTTCCTGGGATTCATGCTATGGTCTGTGCTCCCATTGCAAGTCTGAGAAATGGAGTCTAGGAGGTGGACTCCCACCTAACACTGTCCTGGGACAGGCAAGACACGGGAGTTGGTGACTTTAAATAAGGACTTGATCTCAGCAGTCACCACCAGGCAGGAACAGGCACACTCTAACAGTCAAGAAGGATGGCACCTCTAAAAAACAAGCACATATGGCTCAGGATGTCCTGATACCACTCAGAAGCACAGGTTACGTCCTGCTGCAAGGGCACTCAGTTTTGTGAACCATCAGCATGATTTTCTGCAGTACCCCCGTATTACTCAGTTTCTCCTCTGTGCCTAACTTGGCGTGAGATGTAAGAAATTTAATTTAACTTTCCAAGCCAATTAGACTATTCTGCAGTCTCCTCTTTGGACAAACCCTTGCCTCACTGGCCCATCCCTGCAGCCCAGTATGATCCCGTTTCTCACTGCAGCTGAGCTGCCGATGAGTCTCTTGAGTGGGATCCAGTTTAGCAGGTATCGTGTTATTTTTTCCCAGTCAAGGGTTGTTATGATGTCTTCTGGGCCAATTTTCTTTCTAGGTCCTGTGTTCCCCTTCCTCATCTGGTCCAAGACCATTTGTGCAGAAGGCAGAGGTGCAAACTCTGAATATGCATCATCCACCGTGTCCAAAGCTAGATATAAAGAACCTCAAGCAATTGTTAAAATGTCTCAGGAGGGTCCTTGAGACAATACGCTTCACCCTGTTCCATGGGCGCAGCAGATATCTGCCAGGATGAATTTAGGGATGTGGCAAATGGTTTCATGCCAGAAGAGCTGGGGAGTGCTGTTGGTGTTAATGGTACGATGAGAACCGACATGCTCGGGTGCTGGTATGAGGTGGACAAACGTGGTGTCGGCGTGTCCAGCCTGCTGGGGCAGTCCCTGGGTGCACATGGGACACCCACAGTGGGGCTCACCTGCAGCAGCGTGGACATGTCCTGCTCAGGGACAACAGGCCCAAGGAACAGGGATGCTTGGACAGATTTTTTGTTGGGCTTGGTGAAGGGCAGAGCTGGGCTGAGGAAAGGCTCTTCCTCTGGTGTGCAGCTTTCACCACTTTCTCTCTGGTGAGAGTTAATTTGGAAAGGGAAACTCCAGCATACGGAGGTTACTGGGGTGTATGTGCTTTCACGAATGTTGTCAGTGGGAATTAATTTACACCGTCAGGTCTTGGTTTCACCTGGGTTTCTCCCCCTGCCAGCCCCGCCATGCTCCCGTGCAGGAAAGGCAGTGTCACCCTGCGCGGAAGTGGGGACTGAGATGTGGCGCCTGCACCCGTGCGGGGGACCCCTCACATCCAGCACAGCAGCCATCGTGCAGTGCTCTGCTCTTTGGCTCAGAGATTTGGAAGATCGTTTCAGTCTCCTACATCCACACCAAAACTTGTGTCAAGGGAAAAGATGAAACCTACCCTTCCTGGGCATGTCACATAACTAAAAATATTTAAGGAAAACAAACTTCCATTTCCCCATTGAGCATCTGTCCCAAGATTTCCTCTCTTCATCTCTCTTTTTAAAATCAGGGAAGGGTTTTAATGCCGTTGGTCATGCTTTTTGCTTTCTGCTCATGTCTGTTTAAATACAACTCCAGCTTGCCTCTTATGAAGTCAAACAAATTGACATATGTTGATTTCTCCTCTTCCTTCCCTCCAACCCATCCTCCTCCGTGTGACTTCAGTGCTTGGCTGGGAGCCTTGGGCTCATCCCGGGGTGCTGGGAAGATTACACCAACATCACAATTTGTTTTGTAAAGTTTATCTTTGCAAAGTCTTTTCCCTGCATTTCTTGCACTATGGGTCCTACTACTTCAAATACAAATCTGTTTCTCTTTAGGTCACTAGCCACCATTTGAGTAACAAGAAAGATGTGGGGTGGGGCCAGAGGAGCCCCGGAGATGGTCAGAGGCTGGAGCAGCTCCCGTGCGAGGACAGGCTGAGAGAGTTGGGGGTGTGCAGCCTGGAGAAGAGAAGGCTCCGGGGAGACCTTCCAGCACCTTCCAGTGCTGAAAGGGGGCTACAGGAGAGCTGGGGGGGCTCTGGATCAGGGCGTGCAGGGACAGGATGAGAGGGAACGGTTTGAAGCTGCAAGAGGGGAGATGGAGATGAGATGTGAGGAAGAAATGTTTTCCTGTGTGGGGGGTGAGGCAGTGGCCCAGGTTGCCCAGAGAAGCTGTGGATGCCCCATCCCTGGAGGGGTTCAAGGCCAGGCTGGATGAGGCTTTGGGCAACCTGGGCTAGTGGGAGGTGTCCCTGCCCATGGCAGGGGGTGGCACTGGATGATCTCTAAGGTCCCTTCCAACCCAAACCATTCTGGGATTCCATGGATAAATGCCAAGGAATAAACATTGTTTAAGCATTTAGCATCGTTTTCCCCCCCTTGTTGCAATATAAACTGAAATTAGAACTTTCCTCTCATGAAATAATATGTCAATTTTAAAAGCCATTTTGTTCTTTTATCCAAATGGTAATTTTGGAGGAATCAGACTTGAACCAGTTGATTAATTTTTTTTCTGATTTTAGTGTGGGATGAATAGTCCCGGGTACTGAAGTCACACACTGACGCGGGTAGCAGTAATTTTGACCTGTTCCTCACTGAAGCGTTCCAGATCTTACCAAGAAATACCAACAACAGCAAAGAAAATGGAGTTTTCTTCACGAACCAGTCACTTTTCTCTGGTGAGACTGCTGCGTGTCGCGGCACTCAGAGTGTAAAATAAACAACTGTCACCTGGAGGCAGCGTCAGGGCATCAGACCTGCTCGCGCTGCCCAGCAAACGCTGTCGGTTGCAATGACTCTCAGTCACTGGCTCTGATGTGTCTGGTAACCCAGAAATGAAAGGCTCCTCAGCTAGTTTCCTAGGAGGTAGATCTTGCTTTTGCTGTATATTTATTGAATCTGTTCTCCGGCTGGGAAGCTGAACAAGTCTCTGGGTTTTTTGTTTTTGCAGTCACAGCTTGGCAGAGAGTGTGCTGCTGCTGGGGTTACCACCAATTCCCAACCCCAGGGACAGGCTCTGGTTTTGTCCAGCACCACTTGGGACTTCTGGGCGAAGACACAGCAGCAGCAGTTCAGTGAATTCCTCAGACCTGGCAAATCAGCTGAGGTCCTTGTAGGAAACCTCAGTGCCTGCTCCTGCTCTTTGTGGAGATAGTTTTGCGTTTTTCTCATCTGTGAACATTATAAAACGTACAATTGCCAATGTCAGTGAAGCTTAGGTGCTCTCCTCTAAATCCATTTTGAGGCAAACCAGACAAACAGAAATGAATAATTTCTCTCAAGGGCATTTAAAGCACCAAATTCCTGACTTTGCAGGTCTGCAGGGGCTTGTGCTGAGCTGGATTGGCCACCCAAGGGACACCAGGTCTACCCTGTGAATTGCGAGCTGTAATCTGCTGCTGCCCTTCCATTCATCACGTTTCGAAAGGGCTGCTTCCCAACAAAAATGCTTCCTTTTGGTTCAAGCTCGGGTATTACTTCCTGGGAGCCCCAGTCCGGATAGATGAAATCAGCATTTTTGCTGTGGGCAAGCTGAATTGTTGCAGCTGCTCATGAACTGCTCTGGCAAAGATTGAGCAGCTCTGGCCTGAAGGAGAGAGTGTCTAGATGTAAATGCAAATAAAAGCAATCAGATCAGCCTCATTTCTCCTCTGCCAGGTTGGGGCAATTGCATCTTCTTATAAGAAGTCCTTCCCTGAGCAGAAACAGAACGTGCCTCCAGGGAAAAGAGTGAACGTGCACGGTGGGATTCACTATGCAAACAGGTGTTGCATTACAGAGGAATAAAAAATACTGCTTTAGTGTGAGTTTGACCTCCTTCTTAAATAAAAGAAATGGCAAGTGTTATAGGAGTGGGCAGCAGCCTTCTTAATATACTCCTAGGAACCAGTGAGGTGACAACACAACATACGCCCGAAGTATCGGAACATGCTGTAGTTCAATTTTCACCATTTTCTTTGCAGAGATACAGAAGTTAAACATATCGGTTACCTCGAATGACCTTTGCAGGAGGCTGAATCATTTGCATTTTGATGCACTGGCATTTTCTAAGCCAAAGAGACATAAGAATTTTTATCACCTTCAACAACGGCGTTGCCAGGGGCAACGCTCATAAATCTGCTTACCAGCATCAATCTGTGCATGCAGCAGAGGGCGGTGTTTGTGTGTGAAAAATGCATATTTATAGAAAAATTATAAAATATTCTCTTGAACCTTGGGCGAAATTTTGGATCCAAGACTATCATTTTGCTAATAGCCATGGCAACAGTATCAATCAAATGCACATGTGAATCTGTTTGCAAATTCCCTTGCATGTGACCGTGTGTTATTGGGAAAACGCTGGTAGTGTATTTTGACTTATACTGGATAATCGCTGTCCCAAAGGACTCGTGATTTAAAAATATATCTCCTGATGCGTTGCTGCTGTCCTCCTTGATAACACAGCCTTCCCCGGCTCCAATTCCTCAGGATACTGTCTGCCCCGTTTGAAAAGGAAAAAAGGCAAAATAGCCCATTGCGTATTTGCTGTGGTTGTTTAGATGAGCTGAAGCACAGTAAAACTCCTGACATCCATTTCCTTAGCTGAACTTTTTCAATGCTGGCCATCCAGCTTCAACCTTGTGTTAGATCATCCTCTGCTAATGGTGCTGTTGGCTTTCTATAAGCATAAACATAAAAGTCATTTTATTTTTGGTGTCCGTTTTCAAGTGAGATTGAGACATGCTGTGTTTTGGGGGCAATCCCTTAGTCTGGCTCTGGTTCTTGATAACATTTGGGGAGACCTGCAGGATATTTTCTCTGGTCTTTCTCTTCCGCCATCTGTATATGGGTGAGGCTGACGGTTTCCCATGTTTTAACGCATTTCTGAGGTCTGTGGAGGAAAGCAGAGTGATGCCCACCAAGTGTCAGTCGGCGCTGTGGCAGCTTGCCGTCCCTGGACATTTCTCTGTCAGAGGCTGCCGGGAGCCTGGGAAGGAAGGTAGCAGCCAGACTGTTAAATTTTATGTTTCTGCATTTAAGAGGAAGCTCTCTGACAAATCAGACAAGAAAATGACATGTTGCAAGAAATAGTGAAGCTGCTGGTAGGCTGGTGGTGTCCCTATTTAACTCCGTAGCTTTTTTTTTTTTTTTTTGGCTAGGCTTTGTAAGAGGAGAAAACATTATCCTGCCTTTTCCAGAGGAAAACAGCAGGAGGGAGCTGTCCTGCAGACAGATGCTCGGTGCGAATCTCCCCTGGTCACACAGTTAATTCAGGTTCTGTTTTACAGAGACTTAATTACACAAAATCTCTTACTGAGAGGAAAGGCTCAGTCTCCACCTGACACCTTGCTTTCAGACTGTGCTTCAGCTGGGGAACTTCTCATGTCTGATGTAGAGGAACTTATCTGGCTCTTGTAGCATCATTTCAGCCCAGAGCCTGCCCGTGTCACAGACCCCACGTCTACGTGATGGGTCCCTGAGCAACAGGACAGGAGCACAAAGAGGTTTTGCCTTGTGGCTACGTGCAGTAAACTCGGTAGTTAGCTGTAACCTGCAACAGCAACATGAGCTCACTATCTATTTTTTGTTGGGTAAACATCTTGAATAACTTCATTATGTTAAGTAGGAACCCTTATAGTTATGTGGTGTTTGGGCTTTAAATAAACTTACTCGAATGAGAGGGTAGAAGGCGGTGGGGTGATAAAAAGGGTGCCAGGAAAACCAAAACCTTCTTAGAATAAGGAGGGGAAAAACCATAGAGGAGAAAAGAGAATAAAAGCAGTAGCTGAAGAGCTGAATGTTCTATAAATAGCGATAAAGTCAGATCAGGGAGTCAAGTGCCAAATGGGCTTTCACTGCCGCAGACAATTAACCTCTCGCAGCATTCCTGGCTATGGAAGGAACTTCACGATCCACCAAACAAGCCTCTCTCCATCTATAAATACCTGCCGACTGCAGTGTCCAAAGCTGTGTGGTTTGGCTGTCGGGACATCAGGTGTCAATGCAGCCCCCGGGACAGAAGCCGCTGGGGCAGGAGCCTCTGCTTTTTATTCTGGGCTCTGAAAGAGGGAATAGACATCGGCACCACTGGCGTCAGGGCCAAAGGATGTGAAAGCAGGTCCAGTCTCAGTAAAAGCTGCTGAAAGCCGAGGTGAATCCTGCTCTTTTCCAGAGCAAACACAGGTGGATATTGAGGGGGACAGGTTTTCTTGCTGGCCTGAATTTTCTGCTGTTTTGAGGGAGATGGGAACATGGCTCAGCCACTGCTCTGGGTGAACTTAGGATAGGCACAGGAAAATCAGAGTGTGAGGGACAGCAACACAGTAGACTTAATTTATTCCTGGATATTAAGAACCTTGCCTATATACCCGGCATGGAGCACCTTCTGTTCCAGCCACTCGGAGGTGCTCGGTGGTTTAACGGGGAGGTTTCCCAGGCTATGAGGTCACTCAGCATCACACAGCTGTGGGAAGCAGCCTGCTCCGCCTCATCCACCCAGCAGCACTGCATCTAGAACAGACTGTGCACTTTAATATGCATTTGTCACTTTTTTTTAAAATAGCTGCACCTCAAGGAGTATATTCAGCCCTAATCCACCATCAACTGCAGTGACTGGGTCCTGGGGCACAGTGACTGCAGGGCTGGACCTCTGTCCTTGCTCAGGGCTCAGCTGGTGAGATGTGGTTTTCCCCCGATGTGCAATCAGCTCCCTGTGTCCAAAGTGTGATTTACGTGACACTACACCTAGTGATGCATGTGTGCAATAGTCCCTGTAGGTCTGTCCCCAGAGGAGAGGTGTCTTTGAGCTTTTCTCTGTCACCTTTCTTTCTCTTGGGGCACTTCTGTCCTGAAATGACTAAGGAGCCATCAGCTGACAGAGAATTTCAGTGGTACGTGTGGAATGCAGCTGTATTCCCTAAGGAGCTCTGATGTTCCTTATCAGAAAAAAAAAATTCTGGGTGGTTCTTGCAGTCTGTGAGAACAAATCTGGGCCAAATGGTCTGAGATGAACAGTATCACCATTTCCCCAGCCCTTTCCCCCAGAGGCCAGCCCTTGAAGGTCAGGGTGGAGATGTGCTCGAAGGAGACTGAGGATGAAACCTTCTCTAGCTGTAGTAATGAAAGTTACTGAAATGCTCACAGCTACTGGCTTATCATGTTCATTTATTGACTTCTTATTTCTAAAATGCTTTTGAACAATTGAGGAAGTGGTAACTGATGCTTGGATTTCCTTTCTTATGGTCATGCAGACTTCCACTGAAGTCCTCAAGGACTCTTTTTTTTTTTAAATTAAATGCAAAGTGTAAGGTTGTTTTATTAAAGTTGGTTACGTACAGAAACTTAGGGCAAAATCACATGACAGCATAGTATACATATTGAAAAAGGATATGAAGTGTTATTGGAAACTCCCAGGGAAAAAACCGTGAGTTAATTTTATAAATCACAGGTGGCATTTTTTATTAATGGATGTCATAATCTCCGAATAAGTCATAGAAAATCTAAAACAATTCCTACACTTCACAGCTGCTTAAAACACTGTTTTTATTTTTTTTAGAAACAGCCACTTGTGCAAACTTGCTGAGGCTTTTGGTGAGAATCTTTAACCCAAGGGTCTTTAGTTCATGTAAATCAAACTGAAAACTATTTTGGACACATCTTTGGGCTTCTTTTTCATATTGAACAGCCTCAACACAGTAAAGGTGTGATCTTCAGGCTGATCTTCCTGACCATAGAGCAAAATATCTCCTATATTGTGGGGGCTGGGTGAATAGGTTCAGTTCCATCCAGAGCAAGCTGCCAGGGCAGGCAGGTCTGTTTTCTGTAGTTTTCAGGAATATATTTCAAATCTGCCTGACATTTCATGAAGCCTACCTGCTGGAGGTCTGTAAGAGCCATTTCCCAGGTGAATCCCCCAGTGCCTGATGGGATGTGAGTTAACCCCGTTCCCATACAAGGTCTCTTCCCCACGGGTATTTGCCCATTTTAAACTGGAAGAGGAGGAACACAATTACCTTTACCCTCCAGTCAACTGTTAAAAGCCATAAGGAAGGGAGAACTGTGCAGATGAACGATCACAGCAGTGCACTGTGCATCTACCCAGTGGTCCCTTGGGAAACATTTTGTGCCATTATGCTAAAATACTGCCGCCACGAAAAATCACAGAGATGCAATGCAAAGATTATTTTAAAGTTACTTTATCACTAGTATGTAAACCTTAGTTGTGGGTTTTTTTTTTTCTTTGGGTTGATTTTTGCTTTGTTTTGGGGTTGTTTTGGTTGGGTTTTGGGGTTTTTTTTTTTGTTTTTTTGTTTTTTTTTTCCTAAATATGTTGTAGATAAATTTCATTACCAGTTTAAGATACGGTCACTGTAGACAGGAATTTCTGTATGCCCTGACTGGTGACTTCTGAAAAGCTGAGACGAACACTGAGCAAATAAGAGGTGGTACCTTGAGTCTTAATGTTATTTAGTCCTTACAAGTCACCTCTCAGTGAGGAACCTCTATTTTTCCTGCTATATGGGATCAAATGACCAAATATTATCCCTGCAGTCACCTTACATTCTTCTTTCTTTCAAAATACAGTGTGATATTACTGATTAATTAAATACACATGATACCTAAGGTCTTAATAGTGCTTCAAAATTAAACATCTGCTAATTTCGGAATGAGAAGTTCCTGCTCTCCTGTGTACAAGCTTCTCCCTTACCTCTTCTTCCAGGTATGGCGTTACCACCCCAGGGCTGCACTGCTGCAAGAAGTCAATAAATCTCTCGCAAGGCACTAACACTTTTCTGATTGATTTTTTGAGTGAAATACTACATGAATATACATGTTAACCTTGAAGTCCAGCATCGGCACCTCATTATTTTCAGCCTCCTTGAGCAGTTTTTGGGGATGCCCTGTAGCAGAACAGCCTCGCTCTTTTCTTTCTGAAAAGGAGCAACATGAGCCCACTGCAGGGACTGAGTTAATTAATTAGAAGAGCAGATAAAGAGACTATCAAATCAATTTTTCTAAGTAAATAAATAAGACTTTAAGATTTTAATGTAATGATTTTTCTGGTCTGGTTCATTGTCCTTGAATTCCAGGAATTGTCCATATGGAGAGGTTTTGACTAAAAATATTTGGTGTCAGAAGTTAATTCTAGTGCCTGGAAGGGGTGGTGTGTTGGGAAAAGTCTGGGAGATGATGGTTCCTTCCAAAGCCTCCCTGACACTGTCCCATAAGACTGTCATGCTGTGACCCTGTTCTGTGCTCCTGCATGGTGGGGACGTTCTGCTCCTCTTGGGCTGGATACATCCTGCACCAAAGCCACAGTGCCCTCGTCCTTGTCTTTCTGTTAGCTACGGAAGCCAAAACATTACAAAACGAACTGAGCCTGCAGACCGTGACCCTGGCTTAGAGAAAAAAGAACATTTTAAATTAAAAAAAAAGTCTTTTTACATTACTTTTCGGTTTTCTGCTTTTGGGGGTCAACATAATTAGACTTTTCCTACAACTACATCTGTGTCTTCTCCCACTGCATAACCAGGACAGAGGTGCACACACCTGTCCCATAGGGATGGGGACTTTGAAAGCTAATAAAGGCTGAGCCCTTACTTACTCAAAACAACAAAAAAATTTTTTTACAGGTTATTCTAAGGGACAGGGCTTTGAGAAAGGCATAAGATGTGAAAGCTTTCAGTGATATTGTGTGAGCTGGCCATCTGGAGAGCGAGCAATGGAGAGACGGTGTAGGAAAACCTGGTTCTCAGCCCAACCAGCAGGATTTGTGTGGTTTTGATGAATGCAGCACTCGGTTATTTGTAAACTACTTGCTCTTGGGTGATGTTAATCAGTGGGAATCCCAGTCATGAGTGAAGATCTTCCCTGTTTTTCTTGTGATTCTAACAAGCAGTGACTATTGCAAATCTTTTTTTTTTTTCCCTAGATCTTTACTAGAAGTGTAGAAAAACACCCTTTCAGAGAAGGCTATAGCACCCCGTTAGACACCAACAGGTCTCATTAGCTGTCATGTGGGTATGTGGGTATGAACCTGTGTCTCTTGTGTTCACATCTTCACTGGAAGTTTGGTGAAGTTATAGAAGTGATATAATGTGCAGAAATGCCAGTTCTGTGTGTTTTCAGGTAAAAAAAATGCATCTGATTAAAGCCAGGTCTAATTTTAACAGGTCAGAAATAAACTTTGTGTAGGAAACTGGAACTTTTCTTTTTTTTTTTTTCTTTTCTTTTTACCATCATCAGTGAGGACTTAGAATGATCCTCTAACAGGAGCAAGGGAAAGGATAAACCTACAGCTGAAGTTTTAGTTACCCATGATAGCAAAGTACTCAAACTCATAGCCCAGGAAAGTCCCCTCAAGTCTTATAGTCAGAAAGAAACCATACTCCTTAAAGGGAGGCTTTTCTTGGCAGCTTTGTAGAAGCAGTGAATGTATTGAGAAAACCCTGAGTGATTTATTTCTCTCATAGTACTATTACTTGCTGTTTGAATCAAGAGAACAGTCTTCCTGCTGCTTGACCTGCAATCCAGCATCATTAATAAATAGCGCTGGTAAGAAAGTGAAGTGGCTAAATTGTCAGCTCCCCTTTGGAAGCTGCCCTGATTAGAATATCCATTAGTATAAATTGTATTTTTATGGTTAACCCACTGTGCTAAATATGAAACAGCATTAAGCTATTATACTCTTTGTAGCCACTAAATTGAATTACCTGGTGCATCTGTTTAGTAAACTGCAAAACCTGAAGAGTGTGGCAATCATTATTATTTATTTTGTGCATTTTAAGTTTTTCCTTTGACTAGTACGTAGGCGCTGTTGGGCTTTGGTTCACAGCGATATACCCCTCTGCATTTAAACTTAGTTGCAGAATGCTGAAAATTGGATGTTAGGAAAATTGCCTTTTTAACTTTGCAGTGTGCACTGCCATAAGCAATTTTTTTTTTTTACTCCGTATGCTCTAGTGCCAGGAGATCTGGAACATTTTGTGTTTATATGAAAGATGATACATTTAAAATGGGTAAAAACTGCATTTCAGATTTTCATGCCTGTTCAGATCAATGCTGACAACTCAGCTTACATTGAATGATTTAACACATTCCTCCACCTGCTAACCAAGAGAATGACTTGACCCTAAAAAATCTGTGCACAGTGGAAAAAAACCCAAACCTCTTTAAATCTCTTTCTGACTCATGAGGAAAGTGTGTTTCTCGTTACAGCTGTAGGGGCATGCCTATATCAGAGTAGTAGAAAGACCTGAGCTGGTTTTGCCTGTGTGATGGGGAATGAAGGGGAGTGAGCTGTGGGACCAGCTGGTCCAGACTGGGAAGGTGTGTAATCCCTCTGGTTTTACTCCTGTGCTGGCCCTGGTGTGCTATCCCTCTGGTTTTACTCCTGTGCTGGCCCTGGTGTGCTATCCCTCTGGTTTTACTCCTGCGCTGGCCCTGGTGTGCCAAGTCTGTGAAATGCTTTGGAGAGGGTTTATGGACTGAGGTCTCCTCTAGCTCACCTGCATCTGGTAGTTTGTTGCATGGTGTTGACCTGCTCATGTCCCGACCTCTTCGTACCCTGTGCTTTCTGCCTTTTCTTGCTTATGGTGTTTTCCCTCCTACTGATCCCTCCTGCCCTTTTTCAAGATACAAAAAGTATCAACTCCTGCAACTTTTTTGTGAATTGTGCAACTTTCTCTGAAATTCTGGCTCCTGCAAGCATGTGACTGGGGGGAGTACCAACCTGCAGAAAAGCAGTCCAGGGGGTTTTCCCGAACCTTGAGGGCAAGAGCCTACTGACCTGGCTCAGGTTACCCTCAGGGCTCTGAAGCTGCTTTTCCATGAACCAAATGCTTTTTGAAGTGTTGTATTTCCTGACTGCTTGGGCTTGGTAGTCCCAAAGAATCATTCCCACCTCCAACCCCTCTCCTTGTTTCCTACACTGTTCTCAGCCCTTCTCCAGACCCATGGAACATCCCATCAGCTGAGGGGCTGCTGAGAGGAGGCATCCTTTTATTTCCTAGCTTGTGCATGATTGTTTTTCCCCATATAGAGCTCCAGAGAGCTTTATGAAGATTATAGGAACATGTGGGTGCTGTGCTAGTGAAAACCTGAGTGAATGAGCCCATCTGTGCCTTTGCTCCCTCTCAGGGGACTGGGGAGCAGAAGCAGCAATGGTCTCTGCTGGGGAGTGCTAACAGTGATGGTCTCTGCTGGGGAGTGCTAACAGTGATGGTCTCTGCTGGGAGTAGGACGAGCAAGAGCTCAGGGCTTGCAGCCACACTGCTGCTTATACCACGGCAGGAAATGAAAACAGCCGCGTCGGCTCCGTCTTAGCCTGAAATTCCCTCATGCCAGCAACTTCTTGAGATATTCACAACTACTAAATTTGCACTAAAAACAAACAAAAATGCTGAAAAGTAGAGCTTGCTGATTTCACTGCTTAAAACAGTTTTACTTTTTTTTTTTTCCTTCCTTCTCCTAAAGAGCTAATGCTTGATGCAGAGAGCTGGATCTGTCTTGACTCCTGAATCATCACTAGCATTGTTACACTCACCAGCTGCAGAACTTTGCGCTGTTGATGGTCCTTAGACAGTTTATATTCGTCTCTCTTTGAGCTTGCAAGGCTGGAAGGGAGAAAAACTGAACCTTTTCCTTGCAGACTGGGAGATTATCCTGCCCACTGTGTCAAGACTTTAAGAAAAAAATCATATTTCATCTTTTAACCAAGTGTCTTTTCAAAGTACAGCCACATTTCAGCTTTCTGTTCAGCCTTTCTTGTTTAGTGCTAGAGGTGCCAGGCCAGGTTTGGCTCTCTAGGACAGCTAAATACAATGGAAAGGCAGGAAATGAGACTGAGCTGGCTCGTTTGTGGTGAAGTTGAACACTCAGCGTAATTCTAAGTTATTATTTCCCTTAGTTACACAGCTTAGGCATGTCACAAGTATGGCAGTTATATAGCATGTGAATTTGTTCTTTAAGATTCAAAGCTGCAGCAGCTGAAGTCACTGTAAGCCATAGGTCCAAACTCTGCTGAAGCAAATAACAGAACAAAGTTCAGTGCAGACATATTGGTACTTAGAAACCTATTTGAAATATTTTCTAGAGCAGATTGTTGTTTGCTCCTGAGGTATGCTTTTTTCAAAAATCTATCTTTTGTAGAGTAGAAATTTTTGGTATCCCTTGCCAGAATGGCATTCATTCACTTGCCTTTCGATAAGCAATATTCCTCTAGCCAGTTATTTGTTGATCTACTTCGAGGTGGCTGCAGCCACGCTTCAGATGGTGAACATGAACCTACTGCACAGATACTGAAGGAAAAGAAGACTAGGAGCACAGCCTTATGAAAGGTAGGGAGTAGTTAGTTGGCTATGCTGTATTTAACAGAAAAACCAAAGAAAGCATTATTCAGCAGTAAGTGTATTTTTTGCTGCATCTGCCACTATTGAAAGGATCAGCTGCAGTCCGGTGTCTATCATTATTAATAAACAGTTATCAGCAGGAGAGGATCTCTGGCTTGAACAGAGAAAGAACAGTCTAGAATGTATTAGATAAATGTGGGTTTCTTTTCAGCTACCTTGGCCTGATGAACTTCTTGGTGTACTTACATATAAAAAAAATTAAGCTCAAGCAATCTCCCCTGCCAGTGGTTATTTCTGAGACACCACGAAGGACAGTTGCTAGGTAGTGAGTTTTGCAGGCAGGGGAAAAGCAGCAATGGGATGTGGTTGGGGTTTTTATTTATGTTTAATGCAGCTGCAGAGGCACATGGGAACGTTAAAATTTTCCTAACTTAGTGTCTTCTGCATCTCGATGAAGCAATTACAGAATGGATCCAAAATTGGTTAGACAGCCATATCAGCAAACTAATTATGATTTCCTGTCAAAATGGAAGAGTGGAGTGGGGCTCTATGAAGACATGTCCTGGCTCTGGTGACATAAACTATTTTAATTAACCAGAGTACTCTTATTAAATTTGCAGATGCCACAAAGCTGAGGTAGGCTGCAAGGATGTTAAAGGACAGGATTGGCATTCAAATTGATGATGACAAAGTGAACAAATCAGAATGTAATTCAACAAGGGCACAACTAAACTTCTAAATACAGACAGGACCAGTGAACTGCGTACGTGCAAGGTTGCAGGATGGCTGGCCAGGCTGTGGTGTGGCACACAGGGGCCCAGGAGCTGGGGCAGGCTGTGACCTGCTCCTGGGCTCAGCATGGGGCTGTCGTGGTGGGCAAGGTGCAGCACCGGCTGTGGGATGCATGTCAACTTGCTTATCCTTAGGGGTGTTTTTTGGTACCCCACAATTTAAATAAATGTGTACCAGGTGAAGGGAGCGCTTAGAGATAAAGAACAGGAATAATCAGAGGGCTGGGAAATTGGAGTTGCAAAGAAAGATGGGGAATACTTAGTCTACAATAATGACTTTGTACATGCCACCAGTCTTCAGGTTGGAAGATGTTACTGCAAAGGGTAAAGATACGCTGAGTGTGATCTGACCCTCATGGCAGGGCTTGAAATGATGGGAGACGGTGGCTAGATGTTAGGAATATACTGTTTCTGTAACTCCTGCTGCAGAAGTAGGAAGGCATCTAATACAAAAAGTGGATTCCAAAGAAGGAAAAGGAGTGTCCTCCTTATTTCTGTATTGCTTTTATTTGGAAAACTCCACTCTAATCCCAAAGCTTTGTTATGATTCTGAATGCATTGCTTAATGCTGTGCCTTTTGATGTTGGATGGGTCTTCTCTTTCCTCCTGGCTAGTGAGGGCTGTACCCAGCAGCCCTGCACGTGCCCCTTGGCCAGAGCTGGTTTTGCAAATGTGCTGTAGTCTTTTTTTGCATGCGTGCGGGAGATCTGGTGCTTCTTTCCAAACTGGTGAGCAAATTCACAATTTAACATGCAGGCCAGAATTTCCCGTCTGGAAAATGGAGAAGATAACAGAAGGAAAAGAACAGAAATCCATTAATATTTTATAAAGCATTCAAACACTACAGCAACGAGTGCCATAGAAAAGCCTCTGAGGAAATAAACAAATTTCTGTCTTCAGAGCAGATGTTGAAATAATTATAGTAAATAAGGCACAAGGCCACACGCTGAACAGAACGAGCTGCTGAAGCTCCGCGTGCTGCCTGCGCAGCATCTCCTCAGCGCACGGAGGGAGGCAGAGCCCGCGGAAAAGAGCTGTGGCAGAACGGCCGCAGCAAAACTCGTATGTACAACAAGGTCTATTTAAATTTGGGCAGAAGAACCCGGTTTTGATATTTCCAAGCTTTGCAGAACTTGACTTTGCCATCCTCGGTAAAGCACTGAGACTGTAAAGCTAGATTGAAACATTGGGTGGGTTTTAAAAGGAAAATATCACCTGTAGCAGGAAAGATGTGATGCATTTTGGCAATTAAAAAGATGGCACACACGTTCAGGCTAGACAGCTCGGTGTTGGGTAGTTTTTGTGCCCTGTGACACCCAGCTATACATTTACAGCAGTATTACAGCACCCATAGAAAGCCTAGGGTACCCAGGCAGCACAGAGTACTGTCAGAGTGACAGACGCTGTCTCTAGGTGTCTCTGGGATAGGTTTCAATAAGCTTTGAGTGTTCCTACCCTTTGTAGCGAGGGAGGGGCTGCGGCGCCGGCCCCGTCAGAAGCTGCTGGAAGTTTCCCGCTCTCCCGCCAGACCCGCCTCTGGCTACGGCTGAGCCAATCAGCGCCTCTGAATGACAGATTGACGGGAGCACAGCGCGTGGAGCGGCGGCGCGGCCCCGGGTAGGGCCCGGCCTGTCCGTCAGTCAGTCCAGGCGCCTGCCCCCGGCCCAGCCCCCGCCATGGCCCGAGACCCGGGGGTTTCTCTGGAGCCAGCGAAAGAACCTGCGGCGGAGAGAGGAGCGGGGTGCGAGAAGGACAATGTCACAGACGCGAAGGTCGTTGTGGCCTCAGGGTGGCCTTAAACCACGGCAAACCCCGCTGCTGGGGAACTGCTGGAGGGTAGCCCTGGGTCCCCGCTGTGGGTCAGCGCTACAAACAGGAGCTTTGAGCAAAATCTTACCCGCTCTTCGGCAGAACAGCTTGCCCAAGCTCTGTCCTGATGCGCAACAACTGTGTAAGGTGGCGAAGGTTACGAGCTTTGCACTATGGAGCACGGCAGCAAGTGTGGCACTGAATGCCAGGAGAGAAACTGAGTTCAAGTGGTGAGTATGTTAATGTTTTGCTTTAGCAACTTGTTTTCTAAGGAACAAACTACACGTATACTGAAGTTTATAGGGTTGGTTAAGTTCTCCCTCCTTGCTTTGCTGCTTCAGAATTTCTCCCATCCCCAGCAAAGGAGTTCACATCATTGAGTTGATATTTATGGTTCCAGCAGGTTCAGGACAGAAGGTGAAGCTGTGAATTTTTCACTTGCAGCAGCATTGCTGATTTTGCTCTGTATTGCATTTGCCATGTGAGAGTTGTTCTGGTTTAGTGAGGGTGATTTTCTAGAGAGAAAATAATCACACAACCAGCCCAGCTGAGGTATGCTTCCCTGGGGGTTTGATTTCTTTGGTCTCTAAACTATTGGTGCTGGTCCCATTGCGGTAACCCTCACGTGGGGTCCCTCATGTCCCTTATGAGGTGCTGTGTGCTAGGGATGACCTGCAGCCTGACGTACAGTCTGTACAGTCGCTTTGTGCTGGTGGCCTGGTGTTGGCTTTGTAGCTAAAATACAGTGGCTCAGCTCTTGTTTTTTTCCATGTGTTGCGGAAGAATTTTTCTGCCTACATCTAACCAAATGCTGCTTTTCACCAGTTTTTATGCCTTCTCTTTGTAGGGACATAATTCCCTGAGTTTTATACCTGTGTTTTGAATGTAGCTGCAAATTGAATGTGCAGAGGTGCGATTGTATAAACATTGCTTCCATAGGAAACCTTGCTAATAACTATCACTGCAATGCATAGCACTTCAAAAAGCTACCCGAAGCACAAACCCACATTTTAATTCTGCCTTTCACCACTGTTGGAAGGACTAATTCAGACGCTGCAATACACACCCACATGTTGAGGCATGACAGGGCCTTGGGCTCCCAGGTTCTGCAATGCCAGGTAATAATGAACAGAAGAAGGTGTTTTGAGGTTCGCCTCCTGGGTATCTATGCTCCATAAACATAAAAATGCAGACACAGTCCAAAAAAATCAAAAAGCCAGAAGTTCTATAATTAAAACAGTACTAACCTGGCTCTTGCTTACTGGTTGGACTTGGCCCTGGCTCTCTGTTGCTGCCATTATGCATGTATATATGCATATATATATATGTGTGTATATATACTGTTAGCAACTGTTTCCTGTTTCAGCACCTGTCTCTGCCTCAGCCGCCCCCGTGCAAGTGCTGCAGACTTGCTCAGCTGATGCTCTACTGCCTGCATGGGAGGGACAGGCTTATGGCTCAGGTCCCAGCTGTCCTTGCTTTAACCTCAGCAACTTCTCCTTATTTTGACATGCTGAACTCCAGTGTTACAACTTTTTTCACAGGTGTATTTATATTTTCCTTGTTAATCTGGAAAAGTCTGGAGCAGGTGAGGGTTGTGTCCCAGCTGTGTACCACCTCTCCCTGTTTTTAGACCCAGGCTGACACCTTTGCTGTGGGGAAACCTTCTGGTTCAGCAATACAAACCTTACCTCTGATTGCTCGGGACTGCTTTTGAAAATGTCTCTCCAGGTCTTTTGCTTTAGCTGTGTTCATCTCGGTTTCTAATGGGGATGTCCCCAACTCATGGCTGATTCGATTTCCCAGCAGCTTTCTCCATTAGTTCTTGAAGGAACTTTAAGCAATAGAGTACAGAACATGCAATATCTTTCTGATAATTGCTCTTAATTCAAGTTTCACTATTCTTAGGAACACTGCATGCAAATACCCATGTAGGTTTTAAATATTTGTCCTCAATTTTAACCCACAAAAAACAATCCTAATAAGCTATACTGGCATTATTGAAATTTTCTACAGTATCGTGCAGGGCTTTGTGCATTGTCTTTGTTAGACATAATTAGTGCTTTGAATGTGCACAACATCAGATGGTGGTTGAATGGGAGAATTTGCTTAACCCTTCAGCTTCCACATCGCATCCCTCTGCGTGCCCTGGGATGACATTGCCAGGAAACAGCAGGCGAATTTCTGGTTTCAGTGGTGTACTCTGAAGCTTGGTGTGGTACCAAATCAAAAGCGCTGAGTCTGTGCTTGGTTCTCCACGTGTGGAAGTATGGAATGGTGAAACTGATGTTTGGTTAGCGGTTTTGTATTAATTTGAGTTGAGTCTCTTCTTTCTTTTATGTCTTTGTGCCACATCTAGCAATGATAGAGTGAGTTTTAATGTCCTGAGCAATACACAGGCAGAGAAGGGCTTCTGTCGGGTAAAGTGAGTCAGTTGGGGGGGGTATGGGGTGATGTTAGCATGGAGAGAAGTTGCTGCTTTCCTGCTGAATTCAAGATTTTTCTAAGTAAAAAGAAAAAAATATTAATATTGCAGTTAATTTTATTTACTTCAAGGAGCAGGATTTTAAGGTTGACCATCAGAATCCATAAGTATGAGCCTCAGGCTGAGCAAAGCACACCCTGACTAAACTGGACAGGGAAGAGAGGAGCCCTTGGCTGCCAGCAGTGCTTGGGCACCCTCCTGCTCCCCCAATTCCCACGGGAACTCCTCTGCACCTTCCACCACGTCACGCTGAGGGGAGATTTCAGCAATAAACACATTCTCTGGCTTTGCTTCCTTATCCAGAGGGCATTCCTGGAAGAAAACCCTGTGGAGTGGCAGAGGCTGGGGCTGAGGAACCTGATGAAGGTGCCCAGCCTTGAGCCAGTCTGTGTCATGTGTTGGGTTGCTTTTGCAACAGGCTCTGGAAAAAGCTCCATTGTCATTTCTGGAGCAATAGTGGCAGCAATGCCAGAAGCTAAAAGTTTGGTTTTTACCCCTGACTTGGTTTAGCCTCTGCACAGGATGACTTGGTCTTGTCAGACTCAGGAGGAACCCCTGTCTGGTTGTGAAGAGCGGGGTGTGCATCAGGCAGCTCTCCTGCACAGATGCATGATGTGCTGGGTGACGTGAGCCAAGTCTCGTGCTGTCCTTTCCTCCAGGTTTATGAACAAATTGAAGCGAACTCTTGTTTTTCTCTATTCCTTGGCTCAAAACTTAAAAGAGGTGTTTTTGTATGAAATTGAGAAGTGATTTGCATACTTCATTTTCTTTGCTCTCGCAAGTCCAAACAGATCCTTTCCCCTCTCTCTCTTCAGACATCTGTTACTGGATTTCTCGTTTTGTCCTTGCTGAATTTCAAGTCTCCTGCATGAGTTTCTGAAGCCTTCAAGTTGTTCCCAGCAGAGCACTGGGAACCCAGGCGTGTGACCTTGTCCTGCCAGAATCTGCTCTGGCTGGGGTTGCAGCACCGCACCGTTCGGAGGGGTCTGATTTTCTGCTGTTCCTTTTGATCTTCGTTAATAATGGCTGAAAATAGCATTAAGAGGCCCTCCTCCTTCTTCCCTCTTTGTTCATCTTATCGCTATTAAAGAAAGTTGAGGCTCCCGTTGGAGTATGTCATGAGGTTATCTTTTATTTATTCATTGCATGCACGTAACCATCTCTGCATAGGAGGCACCACGTTTTAAAAAGGGAAGGCATGAGCTCTGCATGGTCTGCCCCAGGATTTATGCAAATCTGTGTATTTTTATGCCAATTTACAGTCAACTGTCTGTCTTGTCAGGGAAAAAGTGGCAAGTCTGGCTACAAGCCAGTTGTTCTCCCTGCGCCTGCTCCATTCGCAGGGAAGGGGCTCCCGCGGATGCTGTGCCAGGGGGAGATCTGCGGTGCTGGGGTGGGGACTCTGCCTCTCTGCTGGCACAGGTCTTCTGTGTGAAGACTGCTAGCCCATGGGAGGTATAGGTGAAACCCCAGGCTGGGGAATTATTTCCTCCTTGCATATTCCCCTCCGCCTGTTGCTGAGGTTTGTCTTGGCTCGGTCATTCTGTACCGGGATGTTCTGCATTCACATCTTGGCCACAATCACCATCCACCAGCTGCCCCCAGCCCCAAGATGCTGAAATACCTGAGCTGCCCAGCACAGACTGCTCAAAGGGAGGCAAGGAGCTGACTTTAACAGTCCCACCCTGCTGTTAATTTTTCCTAGACATCCCCCTTATCAACATTTTGTACCTCCGAGCCTTGTTAAAGCAATTGGTGAGAAAAGCCGCCAAGAAATCTGAGGCACGCTGGTCTGAGCTGCTGCAGGAAGCACTGAATTATATGTGAAGCTGGAAGTCTAGCAGCTGTCTTGGACATGTGAAAAACTTTCCATAAACATTTCTGGATGCTTTGGGGTTTTCAATGAGATTAAAAAAAAAAATTTAGAGGAAAAAATTAGTAGTGGGGGATGCCTGTTTAATTGGAAATTCTGAAAATCTGTTTCAAGTTATGATCGACACTGACTGTTTTAAATAACTGCTGTGGAAGAATCTGTGAATGGGACCTCTGAGTTTTAAAGCATTGAAAATATTTCTTGAGTGATAAGAGTTATCTTAAGCATTGGAAGTCAGCTCAAGCTTACTGCATACATACTTTCATACATTTAATAAATCTGTCGGGTTTTTAGTCTCTAAGTGAGGAGTACTGTGGAAAGTTCTGATTTTATTTTAAAGATTTTTTTTCAAAGTCTGTGCTCTAAACTTTTTGCTTTTGTCGCTTTTGTTTTCAATTGAATATTTGGGAGGGTTCTTTGTTTTATTTGACATTTCCACACAAAACTAGCAAAAGGATAAGAATTACAAAAACAAGAAAGTTTGTTCCAGTCTACAATTGAAAGCACATCAGGAAGGATGGACTCTGCTGCCTCCCAAGTCTTGGAGTCAGACTTTCAAAGCCATTTTGTTACCTAAAAGTCTTTGAAAATCCCAGTAGATATCCATAGAAGCTGGAAACTTAACTCCTCATTTCAATGGTATTTTGCTATTTAGTTTTTTTAAGTACTTTAAAAACTCCTGTTAGGTACTTTATGTGCATCTCAGGACACATAAATGCATTTGAAAAATCACGCGTTAACCTGAAAGAGTCAGCTCACTAGCTACTGTTAATACACCCCTTGTAGAAGGCCCTTAGTTTTATATGCAAAATATGCTTTGATAATTCATTATTTATGTCTTTCTAGTATATTTTAATTTGATTTACTTAAATGACAAGCAAATAAAAATGCTGGCTTTATAGAATTTCAACTGAATTCCAATTTCAACTCAAACAGCTTGGCAAAAATTATTAAATAGCAAATATATGCTGTTCCGTATTTCCTAGAACAATAAAGCATGTTAAATAAATTAGGATTTCAAATATAGCTTCTGATTAAAAGAATCTGGGTTATAATTGCTTGGCAACACTTAGAGAATATTTTGTGTTCTCTAGGTAGCAAAAAAGTACCGAGTTCAACGTGAAGGCTAAATTACTATATACTTGTTGCTTTACCAGTTAACAAGCATCAGGCTGTCTTCAGGAAAATAGCTAAAACTAGATAAAAATCAATTTTTAAAATTAAAGTTTCTTGTGGTTTTTAAATTATGCTCAAAATTGTTGTGTTAATTAAATCTACTCTGAGTTTGGTATAAATTAAAGGGCAGGGAAGGTAATTCTTGCCTAAATATCAGGTCTGTGTTACAAAATACTTATGTTAACAAAGCGTAACAGTCACTCAAGACCAGAGAATAAGGTAAACAAATATAATAATATGGGTGCTTGCAATGCAGGTAATTAATTTCTGCATTTCCGAGGAAACTGGACTTTGTAGCCAGCCTCTGGGTAAAGGAGAAATCTACTTTTGAAAGCTGCCCTTGCCAGCCGGCGTGAAGTTTTTCTTCCTGTTTTTCCCTCAGATTTCAGCATTTCAGGTGAGATACCTGGGTGTTTTATTGATGTGGTAGAAATCTGCACTTTGGCAAACTTAAAATAATTAAAGGCCACTGGGTACATCATGGAGGTGTATTTGTGACAATCGAGGAAAGACTATTTAATGCAGTAATTTTATTAAATCCTTCACAGGACTGCATCAGTAGTTAGTATCTTTCTGTCAGGTGTCTGGGCTGTCCTGCGGGGTCAGCCTCCTGGGGTCCTGCCATGGGATGCCCCATCCCTCTCTCCTGCATTTCATGCCCAGTGCTGCTGGCAGTGCTCGGTGGGGATGCAAAAAAATTGTCTTGATGTGGGGGAATTAGTAGGAAGGCAACATCACCGGTGTAGGTAAGGGAAACCTCTCAGGAAAAAGTTTGACGGCAGTTTCAAGGCAACAGCAGAAAAGTGTGCATGGTGAGGATGCTGCTTCCAGCCTGTGCTTAGCTGTTTGCAAGAGAAGATGCAGTGTTTCACTGAAAGCTGATCTGTTTTCACATCTTTCTTTACACACAAAAGTGATACAAGTCTGCTGGTGCTGTTTTTTACAGACTTAAAGGCAAGAAACTTGCTCGATCATCCCACAGACCCATGGCCCTTTAATAACCTGTTCTAGACAAATGCTGCTTTTCAAAGGTGGGGAAAACACAGGTCAGCAGGACTTCAGTACTGTTGTGCTGAATTACGAATACTTTGAGTGGGTAAACTATGGTGGAGAGATGTCTCCTTGAAGTCCTGGAAGCAGGATGGGTCTGAGATGTCTCTGGTCCCAGCGGACTGTTTCAGCTCCGGTGCTTGTGTTCCTGATCCAAGGAGCACTTGGGAGAAGCTTGCAGAGGGGAAGTGCTGGGATGCCACAGGCAGAAAATCCCCTTTGCTGCAAGAACAAGAGAGGAGATGTTGCACCCAGCGTGCACCATTGTCCAGCACAAGCAGTTCCTGCTGTGCTACATCCACCTCCCTCCTGATGACAACACAAACCTCACCTCTGTCCCAGTTGTATCCAACAGCCAGCTGGGAGCAGGGCATCCCTGTGCCTTCCCCCTCCTGGGCATGCAGGAAAACCTTCCCTGCTGTTCTTTTGTCTTGCTGGTAGCAGCTGCAGCTGATTTCTCTCTTTTCCCCTGTTATCTTCCTTCTGGCTGCTGCAGAGCTTTGGAAAGGGGAGGTCAAATGATACTGGGTTGCTTTTATTTATTTAGAGGGTTAAAATTAAATGCAGATTTAGTCCTTTCCTGTGCCTTGTACAGTGGAGAATAGAAAACCACATTTCCTCACTGTAGCCTGAGTCCTGCCCCTTTGAAAATTAACTCTTGGGCATGGCTAGAAAACTGTTTTCTGTGAATATTTGGCTGTACTGCAGTGATGGGCTCTGAAGCTGTTCCCGTCTTACATTCAAATCAAGCCATCTGTCAAGAGTCTGTGTACCTCTGCCAGACCACTGAACTGGCCTGTACAGAACAATTCTGGGATGGTTCTTCTACACCTAATAAACCCCTGTTAATGCAGATATTAGACTATCCCTACCTTTTATTCTTCTTGGTGTTTCTGAGGATTTCAATTGTATTACTGGTTATGTGAATGTATGCTTTGTGATATGGAGTGGGGAAAAAAAAAAGTCCAATGGGGACTAGAAGGAAACTGACTTACATCCTGCCTGGGCTGTAAGTGAAAATTAAACTGAAATTTCCCCAGGTGAAAGGCCAGCAAAGTGACTGTGCAGCTGAGCATGGCTGGGCTCTTTTCCTCTGCTTTTCACACCACATCTTTTGCCTGGAGTCATTACAAGGCAACACAATTTGCATTTCTACTTTTATAGGTAGACCCATGTTTATATACTCTTTGCATCGTGGTTATTGCTGTTTCAGTGGTGACTAACTGTCGGACTATAATTAAGACTTGCACGGCTAGGGTAAGAGGAGGGAAAAAAAAACCCCAAAACAAACAGTAGCCATGACATTCATAAAACTCTGGAATTTATTATTTTAAGTGTTGGGGAAAGGTACCACATAGTCTGTGAGAAGTCCTGTGTGTACCCTCCAATTAATGTGCCTTATCTCTAGTCTGGAAGAGCAAGTGTGTCCCTCAGAGGCCTCCCTGCATGCAAACACACATTTCCCCTCTATGTGTTCGCTGTAGGGCCATTTAGCAGCAGTCCTGGATCCTGGGAGGGTGAGAACTGAGGACCTCTGGACTCTGCTGATCAAATCAGCACCCAGCAGCTATTACTCCCCCCCCCAACTTGAGCTGATGACAGGATGAAGGGTTACCAATAGCTAGATGAAGACAAGTAACAACTCTCTTTATCTTTTTCTTCCCAATGCAACTTCTCTAAACTCGGGCACTAGAGAAAAATAACAAACCCAGACATGTTATGGATGACACATTCATCCTCTGTGGGCTGATGTTGTGTTGCTGTATTGCAGAGACAGCACTCGCGGAACGATGAGCTGGGTTAGCTTTAGGCTTGTGCACTGGCAAATTGCTAACAGAGCTGAGTGTGTTTGTGGCTGATGGTCTGGGAGCCAGAGAAAAACCAGACTGAGCTGCAGAAACTAGTCTGTGTTTTCAGGGCTACCTTTTTTTTGTAATGGCTAACATCCTCTTGCTTGTGAATTGGAGAAACTTGATGGAGGACCTCACGACACCATGCTCTGCTCTTCAGAATATGAATACATTTTGTGGTGCTTGACATTATTTAGTGATCTGATTAAAAAACCCCATGAAATTAAGCATAAAGAGATGTTCCTAAAAGTCATTAATGAAAAAAAAGAAAGATCATTAAAGCATGTTTCCTAGAGGAGAGTCTCTTAATTTCACAGACGTAGCAGGTACAGAGGGTACGCTGTGTTACTTCCCTCACACCTCCTGCTAAATTAATGTTTTGGAGCCCTGCAGACTTCATGGCTTCTGGGAGCACAAACAAACTAAAATTGTTATTTCAGGTTAGGAGAAACACTGTATGTTGGAAATTAAAATACTTCCTCTGTGGTTTGCATGTAACTTGTAGCTTATGTTTCTCCTGACATCCATAAAAACGAAGACTCTAGTTACTCTATTTAAATAGCGTTATTAAAAAAGTGAAGCCGTTTAACTAAATTAACTCTGTTAAATGGAGAACTCCTTATCTCTCTTGAGAAGTGCAAGATAGAGACCAGTCTTCACAGGTACTGACCTTCCCTGGGCTGGTTCCTGAGTTGTCCTGGGAGATCCTGTACTTGGTTTGGGGTTTGAGGAAGAAGCGATGCTTCAAACCTTGCCTATGGCATTGTGCTTCAGCTCAGGAACTGTTGACAAGCCTTCATTTGTCATCATATGTTAATGAACCATTCGAGGCACTATTTGCATGTGTATTTTAAAAGGAATTGAGATTTTTTTCTAGGATTTTAGTAATCCATCTACCAATGGCTGGTTATTTCCTCCACTTGATCCAGCTGTGTAACGTTCTGTAGCTCCCAGCTGAGCATCCTCCAAACATTTGTGCCCAAAATTTCCTAACCAGCATGCCAGGATGCACAGGTTGGAATATGTTCTATACTAAGGTCACAAAACCCCAGGTATGATAAAGTCTCCCTGTGGTACTGTAGTAGTTCAGGCACTAAAATACTCGTCTCCTGAGGCCATGCTGTGTGTGACTAGAAGGCTTCTTTGTGGTAAGACTGAACCACCAGGTCTGTATTCAAAAAGAGTCCAGCGAGAGAATATGCGCCAAGCAATTGGCCCTGGTTTCTCTATCAAAAAAAGTTTGGATTTTGGTAAGTCACACACGATGTAGTAATAAGAGAGACTGTAATCTGGCAAAGTCTGATAGACAATTAAAGCCGGATACAGAGACTGTGCACAAAACTGTGCTCATCTGGAATAGAACATCTGCAACAGTTTTGTTAATACAAAGTTGCTAGTATTTGGACCTAAGAGAAATTAGAGCTGTGGTATCTGTGACACGTAACATCTTTTGAAGTTCCTCACAAGCATACAGATATACATCATTATTTTGAGCTGGGGATTATTTCCATTTTACAGTTAGGCTCCAGCTCTGCTTTAGGCTAAGCTCAACCTTACAGGAAGAAGGAACCCAAATGTAAGGTGAAACATCACCCTGGGATGCAGGATGACTCCTGCATTGCTCTTTCAGTTAATTTTCAGCTGTTCCAGGCTGAGCAACCTACCTGCAGATACCCCAGGCTTGACCCTTCCTAAATTTTGCAAGAAAAGGATGATTTATTTAGGGGTGCAGCTGGGTGATAGCCAGGTCAGAAGTTTTCTGTAGTTAAGTCCATCTCAGATCTGTGCAATGTAACCTGAATGTTGTGGCAGGGCTAGAGCTGAAAGTGTAATTAATATATTGTATTATGTGTTTGTAATATATGTGTATTGAAAGCTGTTCCTCAGTTTTTTGGGTGTACACCTGTTCTAGACAGGTGTCATTGCAGGTACCTGTGAGAGAGCAGATAGATCTTTTTCATTGCCTTTTTTTCTCTCCTGTACTTTGATACCAATTATGAGTGATATTTCAGTTGGCAAATTATTTGCAATGATGAGACCCTGGATAACAGGAAAAAAAAAATAAAGCCCAGGAATAATTTTCATGTTCCAGACTAGAGTCTGCAGCACTGAGAAGTTAAAAATACATAAATAAACAAAAAAAGCAAACTTGGGAGTTGCACACTGAGCACGTTTTCTGTGGAATTACTGAGAAAGAAGACCATGAGGTCAATTGAGTAGAAATGCGAGTTAAGACAAAACAGTTCTAAATTAGTAGCTGTCAGGAGAGAGCTGGTTTGGCAGAAAATGTTAAACTGGAAGGAGTCTTAGCCAGGAAGGAGTCACTAGTAGACTCATTAGCATATGAGGAAGATGGCTTTCCAGTTAAAGGTACTTTTAACAAAGGAAAGAATTAAATCCGCCTCCTCAAATTCAGGAATTTGAGGGTCAGAGTTCTGCTCCAAAGTCTGGGACATGGGTAAACTCAGCTGAAACACATGAATATCTTATGAAACATCCAGAGATGAATAGTTACAGAGGCTGAGGGCTGGAAAGGAAACCAAGATGGGTAAAGTCCTGCTTTAAATGATTACAGAAAAATGTTACTGAATCAGAGTATAGTCATCAACCAACTCCAGCCTCTAAAATACCTGAAACCTCTTGGAGTCTGCAGTAATATTTGCTGGCAGCATCTTTAATTGCAATAGGAAATCAGTTTAGTGATGATTTGGATGGGAAGATGGTATTGCTGGAAGACATAGAGGGTTGATTGTCTTGACTTGCATATATGCTGCCAGTCATAACTTTTGCAGAATGGAAGCAAAATGCAATTTAATGAGCATATTGATGTTCTCATTTGCTTTTTCACACACTGGGTTGCTGTCCAAGTGTGTGAAGGGGTCCCAAGAGGAGAAACAAGGTTTTGTAAGAGACCTGGGGCTAGACCGTGCATTCTTGTGGTGCCCTATGGTGATGGAGAGGAGGAGGCGCAGGTTAGGGAGGAGAGAAATCATTCAGTGAGAGGTTGAGTTCCAAGCCATCATTGAGAACATTAGATCCTCTAGTCTGATCTCCAGCAGATGACCAGTCATTATGGGGCACTCAGATGCTCTGCCTTGGAACTAAAGATTTTTAGCTGGCCTCACAGGAGATGGAGCAGTTGTCTTCTCTCTGTCCTTGTGTCCTCTCAGCTGTAGCATCATCAGCTACTGATGCTTATGCACAGCCACACAGGAACTCGCATCCATGAGCATTTTTTGTGATAAATACCCTTTTTCCTCATAGGTGAGCAGCCACATTAAAAGCTGATGCTGCCCTGAAGAAGGAGTTGAGATCAAATGGCCTGGGGTAGGGAGTGAGGCTGGCCTCTGCCCATTTCAGATGTGCAGCCGTAAATCAATTTATACCAGTTGGGAAGCTGCAACCTCAGATGAAAGCATGTTATTTGATTAGGTGACAAATACCTTACTGATCCCAGCAAAAGCCCAGCCGGGCTGTGTGTGTTCGTGGTCAGACTTGCTGCAAAAAACCCCATATTTATGTTTCACAAAAAGTCTCGAAAATGTGAATGTGAGAAGCCCAAAAAGCAGATGAAAGGAAAATGAAGCTTGGCACTTGGAACAGCTCATCGTTTCTGGGTATGGCAGCCCAGCCTTGGCACGCGGGGCAGCAGCAAGCATGGTGTAGGGGTCTGGGCTGTGAACCGGCCACCTGCTGCACACAGTTTCACTGAATAACACCCATTATATACAGATATCAGTGTATGCATAGCTATATATACACACATACATGCATGCCTGTATGTGTGAGCATATATATGGATATAAAACTGCCTCTGCTGAAAAGTGTGTTGTAATGAAACATAATCTTTGAGAAATTGCGACATACTATTGAGTTAGGAACAAGGGCAGGGCAGGCTGTGCTCAGGATGCTGCTGATGAGGGGAATCACTGTGCACAGCAGCCTGCAAGCTCCAGCCAGCAGCGTGGACGTCTCCTGCCAGACCCTCGGGCTTTGTGATCAGCGCAGAGCCCCGGGGCTCACAGGCAGCCTGTGCCGGGTTTGGTGCCAATGCCGGTGTTTCAGATCAAGCCCGAAGGAGAAAGAAGCCCAAATTGCTGCCATCCAAGGGCTTTTGGATGGCCTGATTTGGAGAACTGCTGTCCCTTTGTACTGAGTGAGTGTCCGGGCAGTGTTTATAAAAACTTGCTAATGCTCCCCTGGGAGGGAAGTGGCTGAAAGAGAAACAGGAACAGTCTTGTCCTCTGCAGATGGTGAGAGAAATGAATGAAAAGTCGTTGAATGTGTTACTAGAGCAAACTACTACTTTAATCGTTTGTAGGTCTGCGTTTTTCCTTGCATCAGACAAATGGAACCATTGCTTTTTTGCTAATGTTTCTCACACCTGGGCCAGGACTAGAAGGAAAGAGGTAAGGGCATGTTTCTGAAGTTCGAATGCATCTAAAATGTAAATTTTCATGGTCATTTCCACTTGAGCTCGGTTTGAGGCTGGCAGTATTGCTCAGGAGGCAGCGCTGGCAGTCTGCAAAATCAGGCAGGTCCCTGAGACAGAGGACCGCCCTCAGCTGCCTCCTGAGAGTAGCGGTGGATTTTGGGTTTGTATGGGGACGCTTGTGCAGCAGGTGCTGGAATGAGGCTATGAACTTCTTGGGACCTGGATGAGGTTGTAATGGGCTGTCCTCTGTGATATATGTTCATGACATAATAGGAAACATTTATTATTATATATAATTAATATTATAATAAAATATTATATATATGACATGAATAGGGAATTACTTGGATATAGTTTAGTCTTAAATATCCATGTACACAGTGTGCAGAGAGTCTATTGCACATTCAGGCTCCTTTGAGATTTTGGTCTTCCCTGCAGGGCACAGAAAACCTCTCAAAAGCATTCAAGAACTGTTGAGAAGGGTGGTTTCCAGCTTCACTGCTCTAAACTGCCAGAGGATGGCTTGCAAGCTGCTTTGGGAGAGATTCCCTGGGGGCACAGGGGTGGGAGCTGGGTGCTGCTGGCTCTGCGGTGGCCTGGGCTGGGGGTGTTTTTGCAGAGCAGCCCCCACCAGCCCTGCAGACATGGTGCTTCCCCAGCACTCCCAGTGGGGTGGGCTGGGAGTCCGTCTGTGCTTCTAGCTGTAGCCTCACAAAAGATTTCTAATCCTTTGGGACCACAGAGCATTTCCCAGGGGAAAGCTTTACCCTCTAGCTCCGAGGGGCACAGGCTTTTTCTTCCTGTCTGCAAACTAAGGTGTAAACCAGGCTTTTGAATGTGAAATGAAAGGTGAATTTTTTTCCTGTAGTCGGTTGTGTCTCGTAGTTGTGTATTTTAGTAAAGTGCCAAATTTTGTGACATTCCTGGTAAAATTTGAAGTTGTGAATCTGTTGGTGTATTCAGCTAACTTCTCACTCTTTGCCACACTGCTACCAGTTGGCTGAAGCTGATTTAGTCTGCAGAAAGCATGAAAGCCTATGGCATTATGATTTTTTTTTGGCATTTATTTTGAAAAATAAATTCCCCTGATCTTTGACTCCTTTCTGCTCTGTAATTTTTAAAAAAGTGTGTGTGTATGTATGTATATGATGTTGATAGCAATAGATTTCTGCTTTAGGAGACTTATTTGTATTTACCTGCTCAAGCAAAAAATGGGGTGCAGCTGAAGATATTCATCTTTGTCAGGGTGATCTGGTTTTATTGCCCCAAGCCAAACTTCATGTTTTAACATACTACTCGCAGTAATGGTATTTTGAGGGTCTTCCCATCTGCTGCCTCCAGCAGGGATGACAGAAGCAAAGTTGGCTTCCGATTTCTTTGGCATTTCATATGACAAACTTATTCAGAGGAGATGCTTTAAAAAAATACTTTCCGAATTGGGGCGTTTGCCTCTTTTTTGCTGTAGCTGCTCAAAGGATTTGCTGTGACAGAGGGAGCTGACAGCCCCTTAGCATGCTCCGAGTAAAGCAGATTTTAGCTGTAGGGAGAAGTGTGAAACCTTTCATCTTGTAATGAAATTTTTTTCTCATTCCACCCTGCCACCCACCAACAGAAAGTTTTGGGTCTTGCTACTGGTGCAAAATGATTGGGGGGCTTTCCAGTGCTCATTTAAAAAATATTTTCTTGTTTTTTCAAGTTTGAATGCTGTTCTTGCTTCCATATATGAAGAAAAGAGGTGAGTAGTCCTTGCCTCAAGGAGATCTCAAAGTTTCCCATCCTGAAGGAGAATTTTCTCCAGTCTCTGTAAGGTCAAATCTCAGAGGATAAGGCTGTGGGCTCTGCTCCCAGGACCATGGCAGCCTCCCTGGCCGACCCCAGCTGGGCTTTTCTGCATCTTTTTCACTTATCTTACCCATCATCAGCTGGACCTGCTGGCGCTCGTGTACCTCCTGCTGGAAGGACACAGGGGCATTTGCTGATGCTTGAGACCCCCAGGCAGATGACACAGATCAGCTGCTGGCCTCCAGTTATTAATAGTTTCAGGAATTGCTATTAATACACTCGGAGCAGCAGCAAGCCATGCTGCAGCATCCTGCAGCATGTCACAACATGCTGAATTTAAACAGGTTAAATTAATTTCAATGTTGAAGTAATTTAAATTCAATTATTAATTTAAAAAATGTGGGACCAGTTAAGTGGCTGCCCATCAGGCAGAGCTGTCGGTCTCCAGTTCCTCCTCCTTCCTGCAGTTGCTGCAGACTTTCTGTGGAGGCATGAGTGCTTTGCTCCCAAAGCCAACATTCGGCAGCCTTGAATGCTCAGAGACCAGAGCTTCTGCCTAATTAAGAGTTTCCGATACGCGTATTAGGTGTTTGGGGAGTAACGAACCACTGGCACAGCCCTGCCAGCACGGGAAAACATGAAACTCAAAGGAACAGCAGGGGAAAAGTAATATTTCAGTGTGTGTGTGTGCAGGACGACCTTCCAGGGCCTGTATAAAGGCAGTCAAGCTTTGAAGTGCCTTGATGATGGATCTTTGCTTGTCACTGAGCTCTTGTAACTTTAGCGGTTTTAAAACTTTATTATATCTTCACTTTGCCAGCGGAGGAACTACAGTGAAGTGGTGTGAGCTGGGAAGGGGAGGATGATATCTGAATAGAGACTATAAGCAGCTGGTGAAGGACCCTGGACAAAAGATTTGCTGACATGATGGTGGTGTAATGTGAAGTTTGAACAGCGGTCCATCAGGTTTCCTGCAAGGTCATCTTTTGCCCAGTCACTGCTGTCTTGCCCCATAGAAACAAGCATTTCATTCCCTGAAGCCAGTGTATATTGCAAAACCTATCTTTCATCTTTCTGGATCCCATTTACTTTGATAAAATGCATGAGATGCCTGTCAAACCATTGCCTTCATTTTTCACGCTTCCTTGTCGCTTGCTAACAGTCACTTGTGTAAGTTTATTGATGAGACAAATGGCTGGTGTGGCAGCACCCAACCCCTTTCCTTGTTCTATTTATTGAACAGTTAGAAGTTGTTTTGTTTTTTAAAAAAAGAACCCAACAACAAAATCCACAAAAAACCCTGCCTTGAGGCATTTTTCCGTTTTTGGAGAAGGTCACTAAGTAGTTTGGTTTTCCTGTTGTATGGCCAGTACACTAGGGAAGTTTATGCAATTAAAAAGAAAAACTAAACATATTGTTACCAGTGTTGAGAAATAAAAGGTGTGATGGTAACCTGCAGGGAATTGCATTTGAAGCTGGAAAAAGTCTTATTGTTTTATCCTTTTACTTGGGGAGATTAATTGCATTGTGAGGCATTATTTTGCTGTGAGACTGTTCCTGCCAAGCCCATCTGTGGCTGTGTCCAGGCTGTTGTCCTGAAAACTTCTCATTCTCAGGACTCAATATTGCAAATCGTTAAGTGTGTGTTAATCATTCTGGAAATCTTGTTGAAATGAATTGTCTGGCAGGTGCAACGTGTGCTTGGGTGTTCACTGCTTAACCTGCTGTTTCAGTGTAAAATTGCTGAGTTTTTCCACTGCCTCCAGCCTTTTGGGGTATTTTCAGGGTTATCTGTAACCTGGATGAGGTCAGTGGTTGGTTTATAGTGGGGCAGTGACCAGTGGAAACCTCAGCAGCAAGGGTGCTGATGCAAGACTCTCTGCTTAGCTACTGTAGGCAATTATCTATTATTTTTTTGTTACTCTTAGTTCCTAATCCAGTGTTAATTGATTAAGAGCCATCAGTTTTCACTGGTTTCCAGATTAATAGTTGTGGTTTGATTTTTTATTTTTTTTAGTTAATCCAAGCTTTGAAAGATGGGATGACAGAAGCAAGTGTATCAAGTGTATGCAGAGATTGTATGTGAGAATTTAAAATGTCTTCTTGGAGGGAGCCTCCACTTTCAGGAGAGTTTATTCCTAACCTAATCCAGCTGCTACTGTGCTTTCAGAAGGGAGCAAAACAAATGAAAACTTCCTGACTTGGAAGATCAGAAGGGTAGGGTAGGTGCTGTCAGTGCACTTTTATTAACTAAACCCCAAAGTTTCCTTGGCTGCTGATCTCCTTGGATTTTAGACAGAAGATTGGGTCAATATTTGGATGGGAAACCTCTAAGGGAATCTCCAATACCTCATTAAGCACATGACTTCCTGTAACTTTAAATGCAAAGGAGTAGATAGGGTGGATCATTAAACTTGCACCGTCATACTGAAAGAAATAATTTTAAAAATATGAAATCTTTGATTTCATGAGAATCATGAGAGTACAGGAAATGCTGCACGCAGGCAAAGAGTTTGAGCAGCTTTCCTACTGATTGTGGCAGGCTGGACATCGGATTACAGCTCAGCAGGAGCTGTAGTTGAAATGACCCAGCACTCTGCCAGGCTTCAGTGGCTGGATTTCTTTCAGACAGCTTAGACCTTCTTCAGTGGTATATGTGCACTGTTAGTTCAAACTTTTAACGGTGTTGTAAATAAATTGGATCTGGCTGGTCTTTCAAAGTGGATTTTGCAACACGCAGTGGCAATGTGAGAAGGTATCTTTGCAGGGGGCATTTTATTACTCTGCTGCCATGCCTCTGTTTTGGGGACAGCTGGTTTTATCTGCCACCACCAGCTCTGGTGATAGTTGATTTATTGATTATATGCTTTCGTCTGGAGCATGAGGAGTCTTTAGGTCACCCAGATGTTGGAGTGGGAACAGCAGCGAGTAGCGGTGCACACCAATCTGTGAGGGTCCAGCTGGAGAAGGACGTCAGTCCTCAGTCCTACCTCCGGAGTACCTTCGTACAGCTTATACCCCCTCAGAAAAGAAATGTGGGTTTCTTTATCCTTTCCTCCTAGATTTCTTTTCTTTTGGTTTGTGGTTTTCCTTCTATTTTTGAGGTGGAGGGAGCTGAAGCGCCGGTTTGAATGTCTCTTGTTACTGTGATTTGACCTCTTCCGATGAACAGCACTGTGTAAATATTATTACTTGGCAAATGAACCAAAAAAAATGGCTATGTTTTAAAAGTAATTTACAGAAAGTACTCTTACAAGGTCCACAGATTGCCTGTTTCAGAATGACACGTGTTTTCTGCAGGCGAATGTGTTTCACAGGGATGCACGTAGGGAGGATGCAAAGTGCCATAGCCCGCTGAACCTCTGCAAAGGGATGCAGAGCCCTGAATGGGCAGCAGGGCTAGAAACTCTTCGCATGAGGATAGCAGCCCAGACCTGGTAGACAGCAGGCTGTGACCTCTGCTCTTCCCAGTCTCATTTTCCCCTCCTGTAGATGACACTGCCCTGCGTGAAGTTCTCTTCAGGTGTACAAATGCCACAGAAGAAACAACAGGAACATTTTGCAGTAATATTAATATGATTTTTCTTTCTCTGAAAAGTGAGTCCTCATCTTCCTTACAACTGTTAGAGAAATCTAACAAAGAGCTCTGATTTTGGAGCAAATTTTGGCTTTCATCTCAGATCTCAGAAGTGTCCATTATTTTGACAGTAATTCAGTCAGCAGAGAGGAACCAAGCCATGACCCTGACCATTTTCTTGCTAAAAGATGTCTAAGTATTCTTCGTAGACACTTTTGAATTATATCCATGAATTACGTCAGCAGAACTAACAATTATTCTCAGTAAATCTCACTTCTGTCAGAGGTACTTGAATAAATTTTTATAGCTGGATGTGTTTAAAAATACTCAGTAACACTTATAGCAGTATTAGAAATAAAAATATGGGTAATAGATTATAATTTCCTCTCATTTCAAACACATATGGTTTGTAAATATCTCATACAAGAGACTGGAATGGATATGAAACATTTGTGCCAGAACTAAGGGTATGATGCAGTCTGTAAATTAATTTTCAAGGGCAGTTTGCTTTAGGACTCTTGCTGTAGGAATTACATAGGTTAGATCGTTTATCATTCTGTTTGTTCCCCCTTGTTGTCACCTGTCATTTGTTGCTTTACTGTTCAAACCTTGTTTTAAAGGCAGGATTATTAATTTATTCCTGAGCTTCTCTGCAGTGGAGGATCATCAAGGGGTTAATCTTCAGCACAGTCCGGCAATCAAAATGACATCGCTGCTGCTGTTACTCTGCTTTGAAAGAACTGATGAGCAAAGAGCAATGTCAAAAGTAAATACCCATTTTCTGGGTTTTTTTTATTGACCTGTTGCTTTAGAGGAGGAAGCAGAGCACAGCTGCTGTGCACTCAAGCTGGAGCCTGCAGTCAGGCAAAGGTGTTTTAGTCTGGGACCTCAGAAATTGAAACAGCACCCTTCAAGGGCCAGAAATGAAGAGTTTGGCTTCAGCAACTTTTAATTCCAAACTCAGGCCTTCAGGGTGAAATCTAACTCACAAGCCCATAAACTAGCTTTTTTTCCCCACTTCCTTTTGTCTGCTAAATGATACTGCTAGCTTCACCTCTAATAGGACTAATGCAACACTTGCAAGCTAATATTTTATTTAATTTTCCTTCAGCTGCAGCTGGGCTCGTCTGGATTAGGGCCAGACAGGAGGAAGCATAGATTTTCCATGCTGTATTGTTATTTTTGACTCACAGATGTGCTGCACTGAAAGCACAGTAGGAAGTATGTCATCCTCTGACAAGCCACTTGCTCGTAGCTAGTGCTGGACTAGATTCCTGCTTGAATGGGCTGTGCTGGTTTGCTGGGCTATGGGGCTGGGGCTGTTGGCTGTCATTAGTTGAACATGACTTTCACATTGAATGTGGAGTTTGACTAGGCTGAGAAGCTGCAGAAGGCTATCAGAAATTGAGATGATAAGGAAAAAAAAAAGCAAGCTGGTTCACTGTTTCTGGTGGTCAAATTCCAATGAATGACATTGAAATATTGTGCAAATATTCATCTCGATGAACAGTGGGATGCTTGATACAGTTTTGAATTTAATTGGAATATTTTCTTGATCCAAGCAGGATGTTATCTGGAATAACAAGTGTTGGATAGAAAGGAAACTGTGTGAAATCTCACCTAAAATATTTAACAGTAGTGTTATTTTGTTCCTCCTAAATCAAACAAGCCAGTTGAATTGTTTATCTTCGAGCCATGCAGAAGGAAAGTGGATGCCAAATATGGTTTAAATCTTTTGCTCACACCAAGAATCTGTCCTCCAAAACACTCGCTGAAGAAAACAAAGGCTTTTTGCTGGGCTCCAGATCAACGTAGTTCAATTGGTTTGTCTTAGCTTCAAGTTTGGATTTGGTTTTGGCTTCGCTTGCCTTTGGCTTTCACAGCAGGCCAGTTACTTCCCCCACCACTGTCAATGTTTATTCCTGACAATCTTGTTGAAGTTTTCTTGTTTCCTCCTTGTTCCATTGTGGGTTTTAAAAATATTGTTCACCTGGATATGGTTATGCAGGCCTAACTTAAGCCCTCTACTACAAACTTTGTTTATAAAGCTGTAGAGAAACCATGCTCACGCTTCTGGTTTGCTGGAGATGATGGGGACAGCAGGTCTTGCTGCCTGTAGATGACCATAGCTCATGCTGTGAGCCCAAACCTGGGTGCATGCAGGTGGGCAACTGAGGCTCAGCTGATCAAAGTCTTCTCCAACCCAGTGCCAGGATTTTCCTGTGGAGTTCTTGCAAAGGGACCGGGTTATGTCTTGCAACTTCTTGCCTTTACTCTTGTAGAACAGAAACATTGAAGATGATGCCAGATTTCCAGACTAAATTCAATCCTTGGCTGTGACATCCCAATTTGATCTTGTGCCAATATTGTCCTTGAAATAGCTCTTCACCTCTCAGCTTACATTTTGCTAGGTCAAACAAACTGTCCTCTTTTAGTTTTCCCTTGTAATATATGTTCTCCATTGCTTCAACAATTATTGTTGCAGTTCTCTGCATCTTTGCGGGAAATAATTTCTCTGAGATGTGGTTAAAAGGATTTTCAGGTAAGGTGAGGTCACATCAGGGACTTGTACAACGGCATGGATATCTCCTTCTGTTGAATGTTTCCTGCCAGATGTGTTTCAACATTTAATTTTCTTTTTCTGCTTCCTGTCGGTTACCTTCAACCTTTGCTGCACTTGAGTCTCTCTTTCCAAAGCCTGTTTTTCTAACCAAAGAGCTCCAAGCTAACTGCAGAATTATTTTTTTTTCCCTTCGTTTTCTTATGAACTTGCTCATTCTCTGCATCATGAAGCTCTACCCTGGTCTTAGTGCTCTGGTCTTCAGAGTTGTTCCCCTTTTCCCTGTGTGATATTTCATTTTCCTTCATTGATGATACTTCCTTGCTTCATATCATCAGCTTTTTTACTCAGAATCCTAGTACTTTGCATAACAAAAATGTTACATGAAATTGATCTGGAGCAGTGCCAATGGAGATCCTGGTTTAATAGTCCTATTCTTGGTGAAAACTGTGGGAGATTTCCTGATGACCAATTTCTTATGTCCTTTACAATTCTTCTGATTGCCATCTTTCCAGCTGGATGTGTGATTATGTGGCATGATAGCAAATACTCTAGTCCAGGTGCAAAAGATCCCGATGATGCGTGCCACAAAGCAAGATGAGACTCGTCAGCAGCCTGTGCTCAGTTTACCTTGATGCTTTCCACAAGGAAAATACAACACGAAGCCTTAAATGTCGCAGTTGTTTGGATTCAGGATACTTCTTGGTCTTCTGCCTTTGCCCCCTTTCCTCTTGAAATCTGAAGCAAAGTACTGTACAGTTCGGAGCATACTTGGATTATCTTTAATCCTGGTGCCATCCGTAGTGCCCTTTTTTTATTCCCTTGTTGTTGTGTTATATAGAGAAAACATTTTGTCATTTTAACTACTTGCTTTCGTTTCGTTTGCAGACTCTAATTCAGTTTGACTTGTGCTGTTTTTCACTTATAACATTGTTCCTCAGCTTTTAAGATGCAGCTTTCTTTGGAATAATTTATTTTCCTCTTTCTTTGCATTCTCTCTGCATACTCCTAGTATCCTTTGAGAGAGATTTAATTATCCAGTTAGTCTGGAGCTTTTCTTCATTATTTTTTACCACCCCCTCTTTGTCCAGGATACAAATTCCTATTAGTTTTGCAATCAAAAGCTAAAGAAATTTGAATCATCCTCTCTGTTCCTGTTCCTAAGCTTATCTAAACTGATTTTGCTACATTCCCTTCATTTATAAGAGTTTTTTCTCTTGAATCAAAGGTGTAATTTACAGTTTTGATAGTTATGTCCTTGCAATTAACTTGATAAATTTAGCCAAGTTTCACTTTTCACCTTCTCTTCCGTTAGCCATCTGGGGCTGGAAATGCCCACGGCAACTGGCCATCACTTCCTTGGAGGGATTTTCAAGCAGAGGGGTCTGATGCAGCTAATGCTGCCCGGCTGCTCCTATTACAGATCCAAAAGGAGCTTGTTTCATTTGAGGGCTCTCGTAACTAAGATGCTTCCCTGTTTGCAGAAGCTCTGCTTGTTCCCTGTCTGTGTAGCTAATGCAAGCAAAATTCATGTTGAGACCATCAAGAGAGATTTGCAGGAGTATGAGGAGCCATTAGGTTCAATACTGAATATATTTGTGTAGTGAAACGTGTTTGTGCCTCAGAGTGCATGTAGATGATGCTGTAAATCGTGCTCCGGTTCCTATGCAGAACTAAAGCTTCATTAGGAGCTGCTAAGGGTCACCAGAACAGCCCTGCTTCATAGATTCATCGCACTCCTCAGCTTTCAGCTAAACAACCCAGATCCACTTCTGCATATGTGTTGACCCTAATTTCCGATTTCCTGCTCTCGCCGTTGTGCACACCAGGCTCCTCTTGGGTGCTGAGCTCTTCATCACGTCGTTCACGACTTAGTAGTTCTGCAGCTTGGAAGTGAGGGCTGTTGGCATACCTGGGCAAGGCTCTTTCTTGCAAGGCGATAGTAAGGATTACCCACTGATAAAGGAAAGGAAAAAAAAAAAGGAAAAATGGAAAACAAAAAAGCAAACAGAATATTCTGTAGTAAAACAATAAATACTTTGGACACAGGTTTTGGCTGGCAGAGCAAAATCTGTCATAAAACCTGACCGAGTGGGTGCCCTGGGTGATTGTTTGGGAGCAGGATGAGCAGCAGGTGATGTCTCCAGGACAGGGCAGACAATTTATCATACTCCAGCCCTCTGGGACTGAGTCAGACCAGCATATGCCATTTCCCTTGAGTGTGATGGTCGTGAGTTATTTAACTTTAACTTAATTGTTTCTGCAATGGATGTTTTCATTAATTTCTTTCCAGTGACTGCTTCTACAAGCAGCCTGGCTGTTTAGCTGGAAATAAAACAGTTATCCTCCTGATACAGTTGGTAATAATAGGCTTTCCAAAAGCCTAAATGTGGATTCCTTATATTTATTAATGATGTGATATTTTGTTACTGCCATGCTAGTCTAAAGGTATTAAAGGAGTTCAGAGGGACTGGCCATATCTTTCAGTGGACCAGCTGGTAAGACTGATAACAATGGACAAGGTTTTAGTCATGCTGGTCCATTTATTTCAGTTCCAGTCAGTTTAGTTGGTCTAATAAAAAAGATACAAATTCTTCCATGCTTGAATTCTCTTGTATGCTGGTCACTCCTTGCTATTAATGTACAATGCATATTTTTTTCTGTGAATGATCAACACTACCTGCCTATCTCTGATGGGTAAAATCTACCAACCCAGTGTTTGTACAACCTTTTAAAATACGCTTTTTGAGCTACTACCTGCTCCTACCATTCAGCTCATTGCTGAATTCCTTTTCTCTAGGGTTAATGAGAACAAATCCTTTGAACTCGCTAGTTATTTCTGTCTAATTTGGTGCAGGGCTCACTCTAACTGCCTTTTCAGGGAAATTGGTTATATAAATTATCAAGGGTTAGACTATGAAAAAGTTTAAGTTAATTAGAAATTCAGAACTTGGCCTTTGGCCAAAACACGATTTTCTTTCCTTAAGCCCAATTTGAAATGAAATCTTACTGCAGGTTTGAATCTAAAGATTCACGAGTTTTCTCAGCTTGTTGTTTTTCTACTATTTATAAAAACAATTCCATGAATTAAATGTGTAGAAATTAAATGAGAAAATTGAACATGGACAAATTCTGAAATCAGGATGGGGACTGTTGCCCTGGTGGTACAGTGGAGGGTTGCCTTTGACAGCTGTCTGTCACATGAGGTTGGTTAGCTTAGGGCAGACGCAAACCTCCTAATCCTTCAGCAGGTTATAGATGAGGGTCGGGTCAAGTGTCTCTGCTGGTACCAGTGCTGGGCTGCGGACCTGCCATGGGCATCTGGGTATCTGTGCTGCTTAATTGTCCCTAGCATGGTTTTTGTCGTTTCCTGCAAACCAAGCTTGGGCTGGGTTCAAAGGAACGCATGAGCCAGGGATCATCCTTAGGTTGTAAGTTAGACCTGCAGCTTGGGCTGCCCTGATCTCCAAACTCTTTTTGGCTTCGGGGCTACTGGGGAACCCCAAAGTCTCTGACCATCCTTCCTAACAGTTGTACCTGAATACACCCACGTCTCCATGAGACCAGCACCTGACCACTGCCAGTGTTAATCCTTCTGAGACGTTGCAGCTTTGAGCTGGCAGCACATCCACACTCTTGGGCAAATGTAGAAACGCAAGGTGCTGAGAAATGCACTGTGGCCATTTCCAAACCCGATGAGTAAGGAAGCCCATCTTTGCTGCTGTGTCTGAAGTATGTTTACCTCTGAAGTAGAGCAGAATTTGCATCTATACTCACAGAACAGTTTTGGTACTGCTTGGTTCTCTCTTTTTCGCCAGATGAAGTTTCTGCCCTGGGGTTTTGCTGCTTGGCAAGCTGTTTCTCTGCAGTTGGTACGCTGGCACAAGCTGAACTGTGCCTCCTCCATCTCAGCGCGAGGATGGAAAGGCAAACGCTGCACAACTCTCAGGTCTTTGTGCTGACTCTTGCTCCAGTGCAACGACAGGAGATAAACATGCTCCCCTGTCAGGATTTAAAAAACCCAAACAACAAACTGTTTAAAAGCCAGGCTTTTTCAGGATTTTTGAAACTAAATTTTTAGTTTTAGTTTAGTCATTGGGTGATGGCTCTCTGGGATCGATTGTAACTCCAGACCCAACTGAGACACTGGGACCTGGGCTAACCGGCCCAGTGCTTATAACAGAGAGTTCACAGGCAGAACCTGTAAGCTCTTTCCCTGCAAACTCAAAATATGACTCTGCACACCACTCACCCTCTCTGTCCCTCTTTAACATGTGTTTGAACAGATGAGACTGTGACAAAGCAGCAAGGTACCATTAACAAACATCTGCAGTGTGTTTTGATGTTCACAGGGAAAATGCTACTAAAGTGAATGATTTTGTTGGTTCTTATTTTTATTTTTTTAATCATCACTGTGTTGAATCCAAGGTAAAGGACCAGCATTCCTGGTGATACAGGACAATAAGGGGGGAGAGGGATGTAGAGCCCCAGGTATGTACTGCAAGGCTGATGGCTTCTGTCATGCTGAAACCCCCTTTGGGACAGCAAAGCAATACTCTCGCTATTCCACCTAAATGATTTTATAATCACCCCCGGCCTTTGTTTTGTTCTTCTGCCTATTCACTATTTTAATTATGATTTTTTTCTCCCTGGGCACTGAAGCCTCTTGGATTTTGCCTTTTGGTTCAGTTTTTTCGGGAACTCATTAAATGCCTAAGTCACGTGTTCATTATTAGAAAGTGAAAACAACTCCCTAGCTGTGCCGGGGAGAGACTTCATGGTGAATTACCGTAGTTAAGTAGTAGCTTAACAGCTTGAGACTCTTCTAACATTAGGCAGGTTTTTTTAGACCTTTAATGCATGGCAGATTATGGTGCTTCCTGTACTGAATGGTATGAGGTTATTGTCTGTGGTTGGTTTAATATGGATCCTTGTAGAGGGATAACGTGCAATCCTGTACGTGCTGTAGAGGAATTAGATAATGTTCTCTGTTTGATGAGGACAAGGAATGATTTAAATAAAGAGGAAAAAACCCCACAATAATAAGCAAAACCTGTCCTACTGCTTAGCTACTCTTACAGCTCGTGTCTAATAGGAATCAGACTAGAACCGAAGTTGAATCATGATGTGATTCATCAAACTTCAAGTTTCACTGTAGTGTCATACCTAGACAAATAATTTCTTCTGAAGAATCTGCTTCCTCTGATCCCTCTACTCCCGACAGTTGAGATCATCGAAACCTCTAGTGCAACTGGGAGTGCTAAAGTGCCCTATAACTTGCCCCGAGAAGCATTGCAGTCAGTGGTGAGACAGCGGAGACGAGGAATCGATGCTGCAGGGCTCTGTCGGCAGCAACCTCATGGAGACTGATGGGGAGTTAATGCCTGTGTCCCTGAATGTCACTTTGGGTGATAGATGCTGAGGTGCAAGATATTGCTGTTTAATGACCGAAACAAAAACATGAGAACAAGACTATTCACTCATGAGCTTTTATGGCTGTCCTTTCTGTGCTTTGGATTTCTTTATAGCACAATGGCAGATTGTATTTTTTTATACCAGTTGCTTAGTTAATTGGGGAAAAATGTGTCTGATCTGAAAAGTACTAGGTTGTGAGCTCAGTAAAAAGTTGAGAGGAAAAACTCTCCTGAATACCAACTAGTTTTCTAATCTGAAACTTGAATCTTTTGGCATTCACCCATCGTTTGGTATCAGATGGTAACTCTGGATCACAGAACTAGCTAGAAGTAATAATCCAAATATTTGCAGATGTTTGTTCTTTAATCAGTCAGAGTTAATACGTGTTCGTTCTGGGTGTGCAGACAAGCTTAGAGATATATGTCCTAAAATGAGGACAGGTGATGTAATGGGAATCCCAAGCAAACGTGTGAATACTCTGCAGACAGTTTCTGTAGCAGAGAACTAGCATGCTTTTGTACTAATAGGAGGAAAGAAAAAAAACCAAACCAAACACCTCTACTGAAAATTGAAAGGTAGGTAATGAAATAGGCTCAGGTTTCCTCAGTGATCCTTATTTCCCCTTACTAGACTGACCTTTAACCCAAAATGAACCAGACTGGGAAAGGTTCCTACGTGTAACATCTCGCCTGCGGGTACTTCACGCAGCCCCTTCCAGAGCTCCTGGCAATCCCTTGGGGCAGGGGGTTAGTGATGGGGAAAGGGATACAAAGGCTCCCATCTCCATGCAAACACTGTAAACCCCTTGTCCACACGGTCTTGTGCTCTTATTTTTGTTGTTGTTGTTGTTGTTGAATTAGGTTTTGGTTTTTTGAATAAGTTTCAAGAAAGAGTCAAACGGCACATGGCACTGCTCATCCTGGGACCAGGCTGGTGGTTTATGCAGGAGGCAGCAGCTCCCTGAGATAAAAGCCTGCTGAGAACAGCAGCCAGGTGGTCCTCAGCATCGTATTCTTTCCATCCTGCTCCCTGCTCTGCTCTTGTGCAAAGTCCCCCAGTTGCAATGAGCAACATGGGCTCTGAGAGGAGATGAATCAAAACCCAGGGCTCTGACAGCGCTCGCAGCCCTGTGGTCTGTTCCCCTGGTTACAACTCGTCCCTTCTCTCTCTACGTGCTGTTATCTTCTGCATCTTCCTAAACCACAGTATGTAATCCAAATGCAATGCATTATGTAGTGGCACCAGGAATCCTATTTGTTGTGCTGTATTAGGTCCCAGGAAGGCAGTGGCTGCAGAGGACTTCGAACTAAAGCCATGTTTTGCCTTTTTATCTTTGTTACTTACTAAAAAGTGCAAGATGAAAAACAGAGCAACCCCATACCTTGCCTTTTTGATCCCAACAGCATTAGTGAAGCAGCAATTAAAAGGAAATGCAACTTTCTGCTTTCAGAGAAGGCTTGATGGGTAGTTTAAAAAAAAAAGGCAAAAAATATGGAGTTTCACTTGCTTCTCTGCCATTTTTCACAGGAGAATGCCAATTAAATGTTAGAAACATGAATCCCCATGTAAGGAGCTCAGCCCCATCCCACTGAGCGGTGTGCACTGTACTGTGCACAGTATGTACATAGCATTACGGATGTACACTGTACAGTGCATGGGGGGCAGGGGCAGTCTGCCTTTTGCAAATATTCACAGAGTTTTGGACAAGCTCTACGCTGGTTCCTGCGTGTGTGTCCTTCCTCACCTTCTTGCTTAGGGATAAGCAGGTTAGTATTGTCAAGATGAAAGTATTCACAAGGTAATGTCAAATAGTTTTGAAGCAAGTTTTGAAATCCATGAATTTTTTTTTTTCTGTTGTTATTTTCATGGGAGAGAAAGAGGGAGGAATGAGGTAAGGAGTCTTTGAACTCTAAAATACAGCCAGTAGCTGGGTGTGTTAGCATCAAGTCTTGCCTAAAAAAACGTGGAAAACTAACAGCTTTGCTTCTTTTTTTGGCCCATCCCACCACTTCTGCCCCCGCTTTTCACTGATTGTGTCCAGCACAGCCCTCGCCCGCTCCCCTCCCTGGCCACGCAGCAGGACGGTTTTGCAGTTGTGCTGCTTCCCAGCAAGACTGGCTCCAGCATGAAGCCCAACTAATAAGCCCCGCAGAACTGATTAACTCAGGTTTTGTGGAGTGTGTCGCCTCTAATGAGGGTGTGCTTCACTGCGTAGGCAGCAGTGAACTAATGCACCCATCGGGGCTGGGGTCTCCCAGGTTTCAGACCCTGCTCTGCCTGCTCAGGGTGTGCAGACGTGGATGGTTTGTAATGCAGGTCTTTCCATTGCTATTCAGGGAGTTCTCCCTGCTGTTAATGTTGATTTATAACAATTTTTGAACTTCTAGAAAAGTTTCCAAATGCTGGAGAAAGGTTGAATTTGTATAATTGTTAAAAAAAAAAAGGCAAACAAAGTGCTAAGGTAATTCATACAAAACACTCTTGTGGATGCTGTGTGTATGCTCTTTGCTGTAGGAAGGAGTGATGCAATTTCAACATGGCACATATGAAAAGGAATAGAACTTAGCAGATTGATTTCAGGATGACTTTATTGAGGTGGTTCTAGGGGGAATCAGGTGGTTGTGGTCTTGCTGCAACTTCTGTGTTGCTTTCTAGCATCTGTTTTTCTGGAAGGGTTACCTAAAAATGTGTGGGGTCCGAGAGAAACTTGAATGACTGGAAGTGAAGAACATGCCTCAAAGCAGAACTTGGGACACCTCTTATCTCTCGCTTATGTAGATAAGGATAACATGGTAATGGGCTGCAAGAGAAAAGATGGAGAGTAAAGTTGGTAGGAGGTCATATTTTCCAACTCCTTCCCCATTTTGTGGCTTCTCATTGAAGTTTCACAGGAAGCCAAGACTCTGGCTTTGCTCGGTTTAGCTCAGTGAGGCGTGAGCAGGTCCCCAGCCTGGGAACCAAAGCCAGGTAAATGTAGGCTGGTGATGAGGCTCACGTTTAGCAGTGCAGGTATGTAGCCACTGTGGGTAATTTTTAAGCTGATTATACATTTTCCCAAAGAAAGTCTCTTGTTCAAGCAGGATTTCGTTCTGGGCATTGTGGTCTTTTCCTCCGGAGATTGGACACTGTGCTCTTGCTTGCGTGAGGCTTTCAAGCACTGAGTGCCTAGCACTGTGTTGTGAGGTGGGGGTTCCTCTGGTTTTGCTACCAGTCATCTGGGAGTTTAGATGTCAACTTGACAGACTTCAGTAAACTCTGCTGTGCTTTCACAGCACAGCTATTTTTGCATGTAACTTGAGGATGTGAAAAATGAGGCCCATGAAGACAAGTCACTTCTCAGCGGCTTTGTGGTAGAGCGTGGTGGCATGTGGAGAGCTCATGTAAGGGTGGTGATGTTGTCAGGAGCGCAACACCAACGTGGTGACACCAATTCCATGGCTCTGTTAATTCACCCAGGTGGTCATGTGTGGAGCTGCATGCTACCTTGCAGACCTACCATGATAGACTTGGACCATCACTCGTGTGTGACCCTGGATAGTATAGGCAATGAAAGGCCTCGTTGTGTGGCTTCTTGTTGAAATCTGGAAGTGGAAGAACAACACGAAGAACTGTGACCCATGGGTCTGGACAGAGACAGTGGTTTTTGGCTTAATAGCCTGATTATCTCATGTTCTTCCCTCTTGCTGCACTTGTTTTAATGCCTACAGTGACACACAGTGGTGATGAGTTTGTGCTGTGCCAAAGCACTTGTCTGGACACCCCGAGGTAGAGGACATTGTAGATGGTGGAATGGTGACTGCCAAGCTGCCCTTGCAGGAGCACACAGCCTTGGGCTGGATCCACTTGCTGATGTGACTGGGCTGCAGGCTGCTTGTCAGACGGCCAGATAAGAAAGCTTTGGAGCTTTTTACTCTTCCATCCAATATGTTGTCCATTTACTACTGAGGTTTTTCGTGATCAGTAGAGAACTGTGGGTTTCATAAGCTGATTTGTACCATAAATGTTGCACTCAAATCCTTTTTATTTTTTGTGACAGTGCAATTTTTTTTTACCCTTGTGTAAGCAGCCACGAAATAAATGTTAGTTTTGGCTGTTGCATTTCCCCTGTTCCTTGTGCTCCCGCTGTGCTAGAGAGCCCAGCAGGAAAGCGTGGCTCAGTTGCTCCTTAGAACGTTTTTCAGTGCCGTCGGATGTGTTCACTTTTCATTTCTAGGTAGTGTGTTTGCAGGGGAGGTAGATGACAGTTTTCATCAGGGTTATTCCATTCTGATATTCCATTGCTCTGTTTCCTGAGAAGATTTTTGAATATTTTTGCCCTGCTTTGAGAAGAAAAATGATCAGATGATGAAGTCTTGGGCTGTCTCCCTGTTTGAGCCATTGCTCCACACTGGGTAGCTTCAAGCAAGCCCCTATTTCCAATCCCAGCTTCTCCAGCTATTGAGACGATAAAGAAACATGCTTGTTTGAAAGGTCTGGAAGTGGGGGACAAGCTGTAAACAAATGCACTGACTCTGAAAATGGGTGAAAAAAAGAAAGCATCTGTTTGGCAGGCATTGTGTGTCCAAGCAGTCATGGTACCTGTAGTGCGGCTGGAGCTGCACCATGGAGCTGGTGCTTGGGTGGGTTAGCATGGTCCCTCAGCATGGCCTGGCGCGGAGGGAGGTGGCTCCGTGGAGCTGAGCAGATGTTCTGGGTCTTCATCATCCGGAAAATGCTTCTTGCTGGCAGCGCAACGCAACCGTGTGGGTCAAGGTCAAGTTGCTGGCAGCCTGCATCCCTCCGGAGCTGAGCCAAAGTGGCATTAAAATCCCCCCCAAACACCAAAACCCCTTTCCCTCCAGTTTTGATGTCCAGCCCTGTGCCCCCTGCCCTGCGCTGTGGTTTGCAAACAGCGGGGACCCGGCGGTTCTGGGGGGAACGGGCAGCCGAGGGCAGGCACCGATGCTGGGCTGCTCCTGACATTTCCGCCTGCGAGTGCCCAGCCAATTGGCGAGGCTGGAGCAGCGACACATGAAATATGATGATTTTCTGCTGAAGAGGAGGAGGAGGAGGGGGGAGAGGGCGGGAGGACCGCTTGCTCCCGATGGTTTGCATGCCGGGGGCTGCAGAGAGGACTGGCCAGAGAGGAGTGCCTGGTGCGGAGCCGCAGCACCCCGGGGATGGCCCCTAGCTCCCTGCTCCCTGACCAGGAGGATGCCATTGCCACCCAGGTGGGCCGGGTGCCGATGGCACCAGGAGAGGTGCGAGGCTGCCATGGGACACTGCCGTGGGGTGCCAGACCTGCAGACCCACAGCTCTGGGGGGGACCCAGCACCCCCCCGGTCCCCGCTGGGAGAGCTGGCTCCGTGTTATACTCTGGGGAGCTGTGCCACCGGCGCTTTGCAGTGCTTGTTAGTGGAGGGCTGAGTTTTTCTGGGGGGCTTCGGTTCGGTTTGCTAAAAAACCTGAAATCCCACTCCTGGAAGAATGCTGTATTGCTGCGCCAGGGCTGCTTGGTTCAAACTTTGCAGCCTGATCCTTAGTTTGATGGGAAGCACTTGACAGAGCTCCTCTCTGCATGTCATTAACCCTCTCACGCCACCGACTGGGATGGAAACTGTTAATTCCTAAAATTCAGTTGCAACAAATTTAACCCTGATAAGGAGCAGCCGTACAACTCCCCAAATCGCATCCAGCAGCTGCTCATTTTTATAATGACGATGCATTTATCCAAGAGCTGAGTGGCAAGTTTTCCGTTTATTATTATTCTCCCAAAGGGGGGG
>WKFP01014920.1:1211233-1261134 GCA_011057875.1 Pterocles orientalis | reverse complement strand
TCTTATTAAAAAAAAAATCATATAATAATATTCATGAAGAAAGACTGCTAGTGCAAACCACACCTCCCCCTGCTCCGAATGTGCCTCTGCTACTGCTTTATTAATTTATTTGCGCCGTGAGTGACAGTCCTCCAGAAGTGATAATTGGTGCACTGTATCTTTAAAAGGTTAAAACCCTTTTCAAAAAGGCCTAGACTCATAGTGGGAAAAGACAAGAGAGGCTTTGGCTGGCTTTGGATCCAGAAAACAGCTGCTGATTAGAGTCTGCGTCTTCAGGCTGAATTTATTACATATTTTTCAGCAGCAGGGATTCTAGGAGGAAGCTTCCGTTTGGGTTTCTTGATCGTGGTTTATTTTTATTCAGAGGAATAACAGAGGAAGGATTTGTTCCGGCTGGAGCATGCTCACAACCTGCAAGATCTCCCATTATTAAACTGCCTAGTTTGGGCTTTAATATACATGTGGTTTGTTTTTTTTTTTTTATTAGCATTATTATTATTTGGCAGCGTGCATCTCTATTTTTTTTAATAATTTATTTCGAAAGGAAGCTGATCTCGTAATGAGCTTTCTCCTTCCTTACTTGAAACAGGTGCTAATGAAAGAATGCAAATAGCACCGGCTGAGCTGAACATTTCATAAAGAAGGGAACAGCTACTGACCCAAAACGGTCCAGGACCTGCCTGCCGGCACCCAGCAAAGGTAGGCACCAGGGGTTTTGGTGTGGGGTTTTTTTTTTTTTTGTTCTCTGCGTGCATATTTGCAAACGGTATATTTTTCTCCCTCCTCCCTTGCTGCGGGTACACAGCCGGACGGCAAGATTCCATTTTGCCTCCCGAAAGGTGTCAGGTTGCCACCGAGACGCTTGCCCGCACAGCGAGTGTGCATATCTATATGTATATATATGTGCGTGCGTGTGTGTGTTCGCTGGGTGGCCGTGCTGGCCGCCTGCATGGCGCGATGGGCGAGCTCCCCAAGCCCGAGGTAACCTTAGCGGTGTCAATCAGCCCCCAGCCAGCCTGTAACCCTGTCCCCGCCACGCTCTCAGCTACTTTGCTGCTTGCTCCTGCCTAATTAGCCCTGGCTGTCGCATGAATTTATCGTCGCCTGACAGCAACTTTATTTTCTCCTAGCGTGCATAGATTTTTTTTTTTTCTTGCTGGTGGGAGGCAGAGCTAGGGGGTGCTGGGAGGTGAACGCCGTGTGTGTTAGCGACGTGCAGGATTGACACGGGTGTGCAGAGGGGCACCCTAGCCGCTGCGTCGGTGGGTAAGATGGACACGTTGCTCCGTGGGGAGCCTAATCCTCCTGGGGCGATGCTGGGTGCTTGTGCCGAGGCCCTGCTCAGTTTTCCCATCCTGCGTTTATACTCCCTGCAGAGTAGAAGCAGCTGTTACCTGATGCTACAGCATGTATAAACATATTAAAAGATAAAAAATATTCCAGCCCTCATTTTAACAGCTAGATCCCTGCCTGTGGCTGAATCCCCTTTTGCCTGCACAAAGCCTGGGCACTGGCTTTTCTTTTTCCCCATACCTAATTTTATTTGTGCGCGCTTGGGGCTAGCATTCAGGCAGTGCTGGGATGTTATCCTCAGAGGTTTGTCCTTTGCTGAGGAGCTCGACTTTTCCCCCATGCTGGTGGGCTGCTGTGGCAGAGGGAGGTGGAGGCATCCGCAGGTGCCGTACGGCAGCCCCATGCAGTACCTGGCCGCAGCTCTCGCTTGGGCTCCGGGTTTTCTGCTCTGTTCCCACAGCTGCGAGCTGGGCTTGCAGCAGGGACTGCAGTGGCCTCTCCGAGGGCCAAATCCAGCTCTCACTGGGATCATCCAGCTCCTTTGGCCATATGAACATCTGAGGGCAGAAATTAGCCCTTTGTCTGGAAGTTTGCATTTATATCTTGGTATGTTTAAGTGTGTTTGAGCAATTTATTTATTTTCTGTGTGTGCATGCGGGATTATTTGTAGTTTTTTTGCCTGACTGTTAAGGAAAGGATCTGCAAAAAGTTTACCCCAATTAATTGTGCAAGCTGAGGGTGGGCAGCACATGAAATAAAATACTTATTTTATATAAACAACCCTTGAGGCTTCCTAGAAAGAGAACTTGTGAATATCTAACCTGACAGATCAAAAGTCATCAAAACTGAATATGTAGTCTGCTCTGCCCCCACTCCCCCCCCCCCTTCTGGAGGCAAATAATTTTTAATAAGGAGTTTGATATGCAGTGCCTGCAAGAGAATATAACTGAAGTATACTTTGGAGCCAGTGGTAGGGGAATACTCCTCTAAGCCTGGTTTTTGGCTGGGTGTGGGGCAGCGAACACCTTGTGTCTGCTGCCCCCCTGCTCTGCCAGAAAGGCCAAATCCAGATGCTGATGGGCACTGGTGACCCCCAGCCTCGTGCTTTGGGATGTGAAGAAAACGGGTGTTTCCCCAAATCTTCTGCTCTCTTGTGCTGAGCCAGCGATGCTCGACTTGCGCTGGGGCTGCGTGGTCCTGCAGGGACGGGACTTTTTTTCTGGTTTTCAAGCTGTGCTAGTGAAGAAGTGTGCCCAGTGCTGCACTTAGATTTTTTTTTTTTTTCTTCCTTTTTGGAGATTGCAAATAATCCCAGCTGCAACAAAACCCAGGGGGGGTCAGTCTTTATTTTTTCCTTCTTTTTGGCCAGGCTGTTTACTCAGCGGGATTTCTGCAAAGCAGTGCCATGTGGGAGCTTGCTGCTCGTCTCCAGTCCTCGGCTCTCGCCTCACTCAGGCTGGTGTGGGAAACGGTGTGGATGAGAAACCTCCCAAGAAAGCCCGAGCGGGTGGTGACTAAGGAGGAGGAAGGGAAAGTGGCATTTTTCCTATCAAATCATCTCCAGTTTAGGGCATGGGCTTCTGCTCTGCTGCCTCTGGGGCTGTGAAACCCTTCGTGCATTGCCCAGCCCAAACCTTCCTCCCAGCAGCTTGAGCAGGACACAGCAGATTTTGTCTCGTGTTGTACCAGAGCCAGTGTGCTTCTCTGCAGAGGTGGTGGCCTCAGAGTCCTGCCAGGAGTTGCTCTTTTATGAAGTCTCTGTAGTACCTTGGGACTGGTGGAAGTTGGTGGTCCTGCATTCTTCTGACTTCTGTCCTTTGATCATCTCTGGAGAAAGGGAAGTGAAACTGTTGTTCTCCGAGGCACTGGAGCCTGGGTCACCCTACGGTATTGTGCCTGCAAAGGATGCTGTTCATTATTTTGCTTGAAATAGTTATAAAACTCCTATAAATGTACATAATGTACAAGGTTGTGGCTTTCAAATGGCTGTCCAGCATCCTGGCTCATTTCTAGTAAAGGTTGTGACTGGCCTGTTCAGTCGGTTTATGTAATTGGAGATATTTGCTGGGAAATTGAGATAGCTGTGGATGGGCCAAGAGTTTTATGGACCCCTGGAGGAGCCCAGGTTCAGAGTGCTTTAAAGGCCTCCTCCTCAGGTGCACTTTAATTCTGGATTTCCACCTGGCCCTGGGCTAGTCCAGCAATTACCAGAAATCTCAGCTATCTCTGCTCACGTTGTGGAGCTGGTGAGGAAGGGATCGGTGCCAGGAGAGCAGGAACATAATATTGACCTAAGCCCATCATTTTTAATTGGACCAGCTGGGAGTGAGTCTTTCTGCCTTGGGCTGGTAGGAGCACAAACCACTCTGGACTTGTTTGGGGCTAAAAAATCTCTCCTTTATCCATGTAAAGCTAAATATCTGCAGCTGGCTGAGTTAAGGCAGATGTATAATGTGGGTCAGTGTGGATGCACCAAGGAATAGTACTGCCAGCATGCTGATTTGTTTGCCTGTTTAAAGGTACAAACTGTTAGCTGAAGAGGATCTTCAAAAATGCATAAGAGGGCTGGTTGTTGCTTACCCATATTTAACCTTATTACTGACCTTGCTGCACAAGGGATGTCAGAATTCATAGCCCAAATCTCTTCATTTAGTTCTTTAAAAAGCTCAGAACCTATTATGCCAAGAATGGAAACATAGCAGCTATGTAAGTCATGGATTTGCTGAACTCTGATCTCAGTGGTTAACTGAGGTGGGGGGAAAAAAGCAGCATGGCCTTTTTTGTTCCCATTTAACCTTTCTGCATCTTATATTTTCTTCTGTGTGGGAAATGGGGAGGAGGAAGGGGGAGCCGTTTGGCCAAGATCTCAGTGTGAGTCCCTGGCAGATTGAAAATACAAGTAATAAGTTTTGACTCTAAGCTCCAACTGCAGACAGCACTGCTTACTAGTTTTTTTTTTTTTAGGTGACTATTTGCTGGGCGGACACCAGTGCTGTAGGAAAATGCATGGAGGAATATATTTTACTGTATAGATAACCCTTATTGCTAGGTGCATTTTGTTGCACAGATGATCCTTGTTGTGAGAAGCAGGAACAACCCCAGCTCCTGGCAGCGAGGGTGCTGCAGCGGGGTCTGGGCTGTTTGGAGGTGAACGCTGCAGCCAGCTGCTGTTACCAATATCTTGAATAATTTAACGAGGCACGTTGCATGTGGTGTGGCCAGCTTGGGCTCTCAGGGGGCCGCGTGTGAAAGCCCTCATGGCTGAGGGACACGGGATGCTGCTGGCATCCCCTGGGAGCAGAGGGAGGGGGAGTCCTAGAAATAGCTGCTGGGAGGGTCCCCAGGAGGAGCCCAGCTGCTGGTCCCAGCCTGGGGTTGCTCTGGATGAGTTGTTGTGACCCAGGATGCCCTGACGACCCTGACCCTAATGGTCCTGGCTGATCTGCCTCTCCTTGCAGCTGGGAGAGGAGGATCCCACAGTCCTGCTGCTCCAGGGCTGCTTGCAAGCTCCCTGCATGGGAATCCCATGGGATTTGAGACCTTCAGATGGGTTGTCTGCCCCTCGAACAGCCCAGATTTTTCAGTGGAATGGAGAGATTGTCTCTTGCTGTTTCCCCTCCCATGTACTGTCTCGTCACTCTGGCAGCTCTTGGTGTGGGGTGCATGGGGAGTCTCTGAAAGGAGTTTGGTCAATAAAATCTGGTGGAGGAGACAACCGCAGGTGGCTGGACCATCTCTTGCATTGCTGGAGGAAGGGCCCAGGGCTGCTTCTGACTCAGGGCCGTGGCCTGGGGGCTGCCAGTAAAAAGAAATGAGTAAAACCTGATGTAACATGTCATCTGCTGCAAATAAGTCACAGCAGAATTTCTCATTCTGTTAAAGTGCGAGTGAGAAAGGCGAGCACTGCTCATGATGATGTCAGGGATGATCTCAGAGTCCTTCAAAATACATCTCTGCTACAAACAAAACTTTTAACCTGTTTTTTTTAGTGGCTTTTAGAGTTTAAGCATATTTTATATATCCTGGTGGGTGTTACTGATAAATGATGGATTTGAAATCAAAAAGTCCAGTATGTTTGAAATAACCAAAGGAAAAATTGACAGAGATGCGATCAGAGCTCATATGGTCTTGTAAGTAAATGTTCATGTGCAGAAGAGCAGACTCCTGGGACGGGCTCAGCTGTGCAAGCAGCATCCCATCCTGCCCCGGTGCCTCTAACCCACGTCCATCCTACATACTTTGTGTTTCAAAGGGATTTCCAGTCCTCACCAGCCAATTTCCCCTTGCCTGTGTGTTTTAGTGCATGAAAATAAATTTATCATCCCTCATCTGTCTCCTTATGGCCTTTACCTGATTCTGTGTTGGTTCTCAAAGTCATTGCAATCCTGTATGTTGCAGACATGCTCCCATTCTCTCCATTTTTTGTTGCTTTAACTCATATTTTCTAATTTTTTTATTTTGGGGGGGGGTCAGGGGGGTCCTGGCGACATAGTGAATTTTATGGGAGGGTGAAAATTGCTGAGCGAAGCAGGTTATTTTGTTTTTGATGGCTGTTCAAAAGCAGTTTGGCCAGGTTTCTTCTGAAAGCTACTGGCTGCAGTGAATCTCTTGCTAGAAATGAATTCTCCAGAGGACCCTGCAGAGCAGGGACATCGCCAGCAAGCGCAGGCAACTTCTACCTTACTGATAGTTGTGTTTGATTGTAACTTTGATTAATTCATTGGACAGTAATTTTATGCAGTGGAAAAAAATCTGCTACCTGGTAAGTGAAGGACACACACTGTGCACCCATGGCAGATTGAAGGAAAATATTTAGAGTGGCTTCGTGTCTCCAAACAAGACATGGTGACATGCCAAGAGAAAGCGGCGAGTAAGGCAGCTGTGTGGGTCAGACCACCCACTACAGGAGTGAAAATTGATCTTGGGCCAGCTTGAGCAGCGAGGAGAAGGTGTGCGAGTGTGTGTGCGGCTCATGGGCTGTAAGGTGCATGGGGGCAGTTGGCAGGGCATGACCACAGAGTTAAAATAAATAAATAGGGTAATGAATGGAAGACATTGCTGTTATAGCCAAGCGAGTTGTTTTTTGGAGTGTAGAATATATACCTGGCTTGGTTTATAGTGGGAGTGAAAGACATGCTTCTCAGTTGGGGCAGAAGTTATATTATTTTACCCCTCAGTTATGCTGTGGGTTAAGCACTGATGGGATATAGTTTCCCCTTGTGAAGCTATACGGACCGGGAAGCAAAAGTAGTGTTGAAGGTTGTGCTCCTAAAGTGCACAGCACATGAAATTATTTGTCTTCGTCCATCCAGTGCACACTGGTGTGTCCATGGAGCCAGGCACATGCACGTGCTCTCCCAGCTCAGGGGAACAGTTGGGTTGATGCTCCCCAAGATCTCTTGTGTTTCCCTACACTACAGGCACTTTAAGAGAAGAAAGACTCCTTGTTTCTGCTTTTACAGAAATGTATCACCCTGTAAGGCAAAAATTCTGCTCCTTGGCTTCAATTCCCTGTTGGCACTTCAGCAGATGCCAGAGCTGTGGGTGTTTGTGTGGCACGGACGTAGGTGGCGTGGTGTTGAGCAGGAAGCTGCTCTTGCTGTTTGTGTAGGGTTGAGCTTCTTGGGACCCTGGCCTCGGTGGAGATTTTGGGGTGCTCTGTTGTACAGAGTAGATGATAAAATCAGAAAGGAGATGTCCTTCAATGAACTGCGGAAAGACAGTGAACTGGGGCAGTCCAGAGCAGGCGGTGTGCTCAGCTGACCACGGGTCACAAAGCAGAAGGCTGGGCTGTGTTCACGGGGATGCCGTGGGCTCTGTGCTCGTTTCACCTCTTTTTGTATGTCCATGCTCCAACTTCAGCAGCGCTTTGTGGACTGGCAGGGGTTGATAACATAAGTAACAAGGCTTTATGGCAAGGTAAATAACACCAGCACGCAAGAGTGTTCTGGAAATCTTGCATGGGGAATACCAGGAAGGTAAATACATTCCCAGAGCAGCTCATTTAGCTGGAATTTGGCTTATCAATGAATGCAGGAATGAGACAAGTTGTGATAAAGCTATATGAAAGCTCTGTGATTTGTATGCCTGCAGCTGGCAGGACCTATATTCCTTCTGCTGTTGAAATTTTGAGGTGCGGTGGGGGCATGGTCCCTCCCAGGTGGATCAGCTCATGGGTTCTGGCATTGCCTTGCTCTTCCCAGGGCTGTCTCCTGGTGTGATGTTATTGCTTGTGAAGATTTTGCAAATCATATGAGAATCCTCAGGTAGGAAGGACTCTAAGGAGGCTGTAGTTAGTCTGTATCCGTAGTTATTCCACGCTTTGTTTTGGGATACTGTGTGCACTTCTGGGGCATGGACCCATCCCTGAGCAGTCTGATGTTCCTTACGGATGAAGAGGTTGAGTAGATTGAAAATCAAGAGGCTAATTTACTCAGCTAACTGTACATAACAGGTTTCTGTTGCTTCTGTTGCTATTTCTGTCAGCATTTATGTATTATTTTTCTCAGTCGTTTGGATTTTGCTCAGTGTTTGCCATTGCAAAAGCTGCTTGGGCACTGATGCTGTCTGAAGAAGCATAGTCCCAAGTCAAAAATACTAATTAGGATAAAAATCTTGATTATGAAAAAAAAACTACTTTGGTTGTCCATGACTGAATAACCATAAAATGAACTTGGTACTGCAAAGTGGAGGGGGGAGAGGAGACGTCTACATTAACATCACACAAAGGTTGCAAAGTTAAGCAATCACAAGATGGAATAAGAACGCGTTAGGTTGAATATGTAATTGTAACTTCCCTTTGTCTGCGGGATGTTTATCAGAGAGAGCGCAATCTTGTGTTATTTACAACTTTCAATAAATAGATATTTAAGATAAGCTCGATCGTGTAATTAAAGACTTCTGACACATGGCCAGATGCTCTGCCTTTATGTTTGTGTAAATGAGAGCAGAGGGTGGCTGTGTACCACACTGCCTGTGCTTGAGTGCCTAAAAACACGGCTCTTTGTCTCCCTATAACCGCATTTTCTACATGGAGATAGTGTGGAGGGATGGGACCATCCCCTCCGTAGGGCTGAAAGGGAACTGAAAATTACAGGGATCTAACTAGCTAAAGGAGACTAGCTGTGTTTTTGCAACTGTTTACAAAAGGTGTGCCTTCAAGCAGGAGAGTTGTCCAGATTTTCCAGACAGTGTTTCGCGAAGGAAACTCGAGCTCCCCAAGGGATGGGTGGTGACTCCATCCTTGCAGTTGGGCGCTGCCCTCCAGGAGCAGGGGCTGAGCCTTGCTCTGGGCTCCTCATCTCACAGGCTGGGTGGGACCAAAGCTTTGGTCTGGGGCTGAACCCCAGCTCTAGGGCAGATCCCAAGGTCTGGAGCAGACTTTGTCCCAGCAGTCCTCCCATGCCCTGTGGGAGGGTGACACTGCAGAGCTGGGGCTGGTAGAAGGTCTTGTTGGGGTAGCAATTGCAGAGCCCAGGGTGCAGGGTTGGAGCAAGACCCAGAGCATGTGTCTTGTGCAGAAGGGAGTTTTGGGGACTTCAGGGATGTTTTAATCCCAGCTGAACCTGCTGGGGGGGATTTAAGAGAATAAAATCACTTCTTGCAGCTAAGAGCTGTACACCTCAGCAGGATGGGTAGTTAAATTGAAGTGTGGGGCTTGGGCACACTCCTGGCAAAAAATTTACTTGAGTGGAGATAATTTTGGGCTGCAAAGATGCAGATGAGAATGGACCCCATCCTGGCCTCCTGAAAGAGCCTTCCAGGCCTTCGTGTGTTCCAGCATCCCCTGCAACAGAGAAGTGTTGCTCGAGGCAAGTACCTGTGTGGCTAACGGGGTCTGGCTATTGGGCTTTTCCAGCACCACATGGGCACCTTGGGTTTCATATCCCCAGAGACACCTGTGGGCTTGCAAATCCTAAAACCACCATGACAAGGGATACTGTATCTTGGGGATACAAAGCTGGAGATAACAATAGCAGAAATGAGGAGAGGAAAGCTGAATTTGTAGGGTTTATATACTGGCACATTGTCTTTTTCTTAACAGGGTGGAATTGTTCCATTAAGTTTTTATGTAAGTTCCTGTGGTACCTTTTTTCCTTTTTTCTTTTTTTTTTTTTTTTAAAGAAGACAGAGTTCTTGGTGCTTTAACTATAACATGCCACTCCTTTCAAATTTATGCCAGCAGAGATCACCCGTAAACTCAGTGTTGGCAGACTTGGTACTGACTGACATGGACTTTCAGCATTGCAAACAAAATATTTCCCTCCCGCGTACATATTTCTGCATTTGCACCATACTAAAATCCATGAAATGGTACAACCAGCTCCCAGCAAACAACCCCACTTGCTTTTTGGGGAATGTTTTTTAGCAGTCTAAACCTTTTTAAAACCTTAAAGCTGCATAAGCAGCTTAAACCAATCTAAAGCCTTAGATCATGTTAAACAGCTTGTGCCAATGTAAGGACTTAGATTATTTTAAATACCTTAAACAGATCTAAAGCTTTAGTGAAAGAATTTGGCCAGTCTCAGATTTGGTTGGTTATTTGATGGATTTCACAGGTACGTTGGTCACCACTGGGTGACTCTGCCCAACCATTCCTTACTGGAAGATGTCCTGATTTTTTGTCTTGTGATTCTTACACTTTGGATGTTTGATGTTTTGATGTGTGAACACAGCAGTAAAACCTGAATCGGTAACCTTAACTCTGCTCTCATGCTTAGGTTATGGTCATCTATAACTTCCGTACACGGCTCCAGGTTATTTTGGCTAAATATATACCTAATTTGCAGGAGAACATGAATTCTATTACACCAGTTGAGGATTTTCAAAGAATCATGAGGACCTGAACTGCCCTTTGCAGTCTGGATTCTTATAAATTGCTTATATAGCTTTGAAAATCCCATCTTAAGATGTGGTAGCTTAATTAAACCTCTTTAAAAATGTACATAAACAGAGGAATGAGGCCAGACTTAGGTTCATTTGGACATTCTCGACTTATTGCCTGCCCCTCACTGCCGCGTCCTAATGGTGTTAATGTAAGGTTGGATTCTTCCTTCATTTTGCAAGGGAAGATCTTAAGTAATTCAGGCTCAAAGAGTTTGGGGCTTTTATTTTTTGTTCCTAATTTAAATTAGATGGAGTTTCACTTCCACACCAGCCAGCCCTGAAAGGCTGAGTTACTTGCATTCCCTTAGAGCACAGCTTTTCTGAAAGCTGAAGGAGCAGCAGCCCCAGGAATATTTTCTTTAGGAGATACACCGATAATAACACTACAGCAGTAAGAAGACACCGTCAGTGAAATTTTCCACTCCAACTCCTTAGCTGAGAAAAGGAGCCAGCGCGCCTCCCTCCTACTGAACTTTTTGATGCGAGGATGTGATTTGTACACCAAAGCAGCTTCCGCTCCCCTCGACCTGAGCTGCAGTCCCTGGGGCAGCAGCCAGCCCTTGGGCAGGTTGGGCTGTGATGTTGCTCCAGTCCCACTCACGCCCTCGCTGCTTTGGCCCCGCAGAGTGAAATTTATCCTTATTGTGAGTGTTGCGGCAAAGGGAGTTTGTATTAAAACAGGTGGGTATTTGTGGCGGTGTGTGCAAAGTTGCGTTAACCTTAAGCTCTCTTCTCAGTTACTGTATATAATGTAGAATTGGAACAGACCCGGATAAACTGGAGATGAAAATGTGGCAGGTCGTAGGAAAGCCTAACTTGGAGCAAACCTGCTATCTCCATTCCTTGTCCTCAGGGGTTCTGCCATGTGCAATATCTGCTTTTCAGTCTGTGCTACATATCGGTAAAACAGATGCACACAGATCTCGGACGTTACAAGGAGACAGTATTTCAGGACTTTCACGTATGAGAACTGTTTTAACTTGCAAGAAACTTTAGAAAACTAAGAAAAAGTTTCAGTTTCATTTTTAAAGACAAGGCTGTTTTTTCAGGCTCGAGTATTAGATTGCTAACGCAGGTTATTCGCAGTGCAGCTGCTAATAAGTTCTAGTCTCCTGCATTTTATTCACTTAATAAATTAATATATTTATTATTCATAGAAATAGTAGGTGAGTGCTTGCTTGAAGGTGAATGGCTTTCTTTCAGTTTGCCAAGCTCTGAATTCTCTTGCAGATAGTATCACTCATACTTAGAGCATGAAGCCTGAATGCTACCTTAGTATCTCTGAGAATATCTGGTGGAAAAATCTGGGATTTTACAAAACACCTATTTTTTTTTTTAAGGTGAATTAACAAAAACCAACATAAAATACATCCAGAAATTCCTGGGGGTTACACAGTGGAGATTTCAGTCCAAGGCTGGCTCCTTGAGCAGCTCACTGTAGGTGCAGCTCTCTAGTACATAATTAATAAAGGTTCTTTCCTTTCTTAGAATATCTGGCCCAAGGAGTTCAGGATTAAGTTTGCTAGAAATGTAAACACATTGCAGCTGGGTAAACTACCGCTGAATCAGGGCAGAGAGCAGAGCAGCCTTTAAAATATGATTTTCTTTCCTTTTTGAGTGACTTCCCCTGTCTATAACCTGGTGATTGGGTCTGGGTTCGCTCCTGCCGATGTTCTGCACAGCCGTGCATCTCTGCACCTCCGGGCTGGGTGCCCGTGTCTGCTGGGGTGAGACGTGGTGTGCTGGGCGCTGGTGGGCTTTCCCCTCTTGCTGCAGAGCTGAGCAGGAGCCAGTGCTGGTTTAGGAGCTGGGCTGGTGCATTTGTTCCCTCCTGGGGAAAGCCACCAAGCGCCTGCTTCCTTGCTAGTGACAGCTTGGTGCAATGACTTTTCTTTGCTCAGCTGAGCTGTTTTTTACCTCTTTTTAATCCTTGGTTTGCTGCAAGCTCCAGAGTGCTCTCAGCTCTGCAGGCCTCTGACTGAAGGCTCAAAGCACAAATAAAGAAGCTGGTGCCAGTAACCCCTCTAGCAACCTCTTTCCAAGCTAACCATCCCGTGTGCTGTGGCATTGACAGAAGTACAAGAGAAAACATTTCCTAAAGCCAATATTAATAGAAAAACAAGGGAAAGAGATGTGGGTTTTTTTTTACTTCCCCTGATGTGTTTCCAGTCCTCTCTCAGAGTGACTAGGTCTGGCACATGTGCGTGTGTGCCACTACCTAAGTTGCAGAGAGCCCCACTGTGCAAGGTGGAGCAGAAACCCGGGGTGCAGATGGGCTGAGCCTGGGCAGAGGGTCTGCTTGGACCTTTCCTGACACCGCATCCTGCAGAGAAGACAGAAATAAGCTGTTTGTTCCGTTGCCATCCACAGCTGGAGATGGGAACAGACACCACACAGGGCTAAAGAAAGAACTAAATGGGTTTAACAGAGTGTGGTGCTCGGTGCGTGTCACCCCAGGGCTTCTGCCAACCCCTGTGGCCCCTCTTTGCTTTGTTGGGGCCATCGTGCTGGCAGGCAGGACCCTGAACCTGGGAACGAACGCAGGTGCACTGGGTATGTGACAAGCATTGTTCAATTTTGCGCCATCATTATGGGATGCAGAGAATAACGCAGAGTATATGGGGTCCTAGGAAAGAGCCCCGCTGCCTGACGTAGGCGGTCGAGGCAAGAGGTTTCCACTTTTCCTTTCTCCCTGGTTTGTTCTCACATAGGCAAACGGCAGCAGTACAAACAAGTTTGTGTTAATTCACCCCAGCAGCTGCATCTTCCTTGGAAGGGGCCCTGATTTCCGAAAGCATCGCCATCCAGGACAGCATTTAAGCATGTGCTTGCCTGTAAGTATGTGTTTAATTGCTGTCCTGGATAATGATGTTGTACTTAATCATGTTCCTAAATGTTTTTCTGATTCAAGGCCAATACTGGCATCCCGTGGGTTGCACTGCCATGTGAAGAGCTGTCGGTGGTGGATGCGGCATCCCCAGCCCTGTGTAGCATGGACAGGCGTTTGGCGAGTTATTGCTGTTGAAGAAAGGAGCGATGTGTGGGGAAGGAGGCTCCAGTGAAGAAAAGATCTGTGTTATTTAATGGGTTTAATTGGTGAATATGGTGAGCTGCAGAGGCTGATAAAATGTACAGCGTTTGTAGCAGCAAAGGATTTGTAACGTCGGGAGATCTGGGTGAGGATTAATGAGCCTTTTCAGCTCGCAGTGACTTGCTGAAACTCCTCAGCCTCGCTCGTCTGGGGACTTAGTCAGCAGCTCGGGGTTTTCTTCCAGACTTCTTAGAAAGCTGAGAAGTGTTGTCCCTGTGCATGCAGAGAAGTGTGTGTGTGTTTAAAAGAAACGTGTGAGGTGTGGAGCTGAGGGCTTTGCACCTGCCTGGGCACTGAATGCAGGAATCTGTGCAGAGCAGTGAAATGTGGGGGCAGGAGGTTTCCAATATCGGCTTAAGCTCCTTTTTCTCCGTGTGAAAACCTGGGAAGTTGTGTGGTCTGTGCCAGGAGCAACAGTAGGGTGTCCTGGAGAGGTAGTGGGTGGTCTGGGCTGAAGACACCAGTGTCTCTATACCCCAGTCACCTTGGCAGGATGCGTCCCTTCTCTCCTTCCTGCTCTTGCTGACAGCTTTGCCAAAGGCTGTTTGCAGCCCAAATGCAACTTCATGCAGAAACTGCTGATGCTGCAACAGAGCTGTGCATTGTACTCGGTAAAGTTCCTCCTGGCAGGGGATGGTGCCATGTCAGTCTTGGGGACAAATATTTCCCCATGATGTGTCTCCAGGCCCTAGTATGGGTCCCAGCATCACAGGTTCTCTGGGGTGCCTGTTTGTGACCCCATAATATATATATTTTTTGAAGGTAAACAAAACTCAGTGCTACATTGGGGCTGCAAAGGTGTCCTTCTCTCTATAGGGAGGAGAATTGTGCATTTTATGGCTGGCCAAGGTTTTATGAGGCCAAATACGTATAGCTAATGTACCAGAAGGGTTGTCAAAAACAGTCTCAAAAGCAGGGACTAGGCTCGTTGGTGTTTGGATGTGGGGAATTAGCAGAGCTAACAAATGCCCAACGTTACCGGGCCAGAGATGAGCACGAGAACGAGTGGGCGCAAATTAATGGAAGGTTTGGGCATGTCAGGAATTTAGGTGGAGTTTTTTTTTTTTAATTCAGGGAGATTGGTGTGTGAACCAAATTGCAGTGGGAACAATTAATATAAATTATTTTTAAAAGTGCTTGGACGTAAGGACAAAAAAGATTACAGCTGATAACTTCAAAGAGCAAAATCGCTCCATTTGCATTTGATGTCAGGGGAAAGAACATTACCCACTCTGGAAAGGAGTAGACTTGGGGAGTATATGAATATTTGAAGTCTTAAGGGAAACTGGCTGCATCTCCTCTTTATGCTGTGTCATAAAACTGGGACCAAGAGGTCACTTTGTCACTAATGGGCAGCGCATTTAAAGTCAGTGAAAGGAAGTAGCTCAGCCAGCATGAGGGATGCAGCGCAGGAAAAAATGAGATGGGAGATGCATGGCCAGTGGTGGGGAGGGATGATGGTCCTGCTGGTACTAAATCAACTCTGGTCCCAGGCACTTCCCCGCGATGCAGTTTGGGTTGCAAAATGGAGATTCAGCTGCTCATCGGTGAGGTTTAATGACTTGCTGAGAACATCAGGGAAGAATTTCCTCCTCCTGTAGGGTGTATAGGAGTGGATGGTGGTTGGGTACAGCCCTGTTTCACCTTCTCTGGGGATTTGTCACTGACTTCAGGAGAAGTTGAGCTGGTGGGTCAGCGCCTTATCACCTCCGTGAGCCTGATCCTCCATTTCTGTTTTCGCGGTGATGATGGGGGGGTGTAGCTGCTGGCATGTGAGCATGGCTCGGTTGCCTTCCAATTCCTGCTCCACTCCAGGTTCTTGTCTGTGTTGAAAGCACTCAGATGAGCCTCGGCTCCATTGAGGTGAGGTTAGGTTATGGACAAACCCAAACCAAGAAACTTCATGTTAAAAACCATGCTTCGTGCTAGGCAGCATGGTGTCTCAGCAGTGATGCTGCTTGCAGGGCTGGGGCCATCCTGTGGGTGCTGTCCTTTGCCCGTGGGATGCTCCTGTTGCTTTTCAGCTGGGCTGGACTGTAGCACCTCGCAGAGAAGGCTCCAAGCCCACCCAGCTCCTCTCATTCATCTTTCTTTGCTGTCAGTGCAGTCCATCCATTGCCACCCTTGCAGCGAGTCACACAGCCACAGGGTAGCTCAAGAGGCAGGAGCTGACTTGGATCTGCAGGCTCTGAGCCAGGGAGGATTTAGAAGAACTGTGAATTTTGGCCAAAGAGGAATATGTGGCCCATGCATACTGCAAAAGCCAGACCAGCAACCCTGCTGAGCGATGCATTTGGCAGCATGGGGGCCAAAAAATGTCCTGGGAACTGGTTAGGGCAGGCAAGGACACAGGCAAGTGGCATCAGGAAGATGATTAGGCAGGCAGGGAGGGCAGCTGCCCAGCTGTGAGCCTGTTGCATGAAGCTGCAATGATGAACTCCTCTAACTTAGAGATTGAGGAGGCTTGAGTTGCTCTTGCATCCTGCGTACCTCGTATCATCTTTGCAGCTCTGGTCTTTGCTTTCTTCAACCAATGTCTCTTGAGTGGAGCTGCCAGAGCTCGCTGTCCTGTTCAGCAGAGGTGGGATTTGAGGACGCAATGGGAAGCGAAGCCCCATGAGCACTGAGAGTTGTTGGAGTCTCTTGCAAGCAGCCAGCCGTTGCCACTTATGTCTTGAGTGGCAGTGCAAGGTAGAATTTGTCGTGCCATTGAAAAGCGCTGCTGGTGCTAAGGAAGTGTGTTGGTGCTGTCAGCGTGACGGGGAAAGTCTTGAGGGAGTTGCCGGTCGCTCAGCTCCAAGTTAGAAAAAGCACCTGTGTTTTAGTGAGTCCAGAAAACCTCACCAAGAATGAAAAAATGTGAGGCAAAGGGAATAGGTATTATTTGCTGCTAAAATAATGTCACTGTTTTACAAGGTGGGGCATCGTGCAGAGTCTGCTTTTGCTTCTCCCAGCCCTGAAGGAGACTTGGCGCAGGGGTCACTGGAGAACAGAGACGGGTTTTCTGTGTTGTCTTGTCTGCTTATACACAGAACCCCTCAGAACCTCCCCATATTCTTGTGGGGACAGAGTGAGAAGGATTATGTCCATTTTACAGCTGGGGAACCAGGGTGTCAAGGTGAAACGCTGGTGCTGCAGGGGGAGCTGCGCAGCAGGGCACTGCACTTGCACCCCAGATGTGCAACTAGGCTTTTTTAACCCAAAGATCCTCTTAACCTCTCCACAGAGTCAGGGCACGAGCTGCCCCTTTATTTCTGCTGTTAATCCCTATAATAGGAATTTAATACTCTGGGCTCTCTGCTGTTCTGCAACAGAAAACTGTTGTAGGATATACACAAAATAAAATTATACTCTTTTTTTTTTTTTGAGAAGCTTGTCTTCCACCAACTTCCATCTTTCCGTGCTTTCATTAGGGAGGAACCTACAATCTTTTAATTATTGACTGTGTAATGCAGGGCAGAGTGACATTATTTGTCAGTAATACAATACCGGAGGAGCTGCCCTCCTCTCTCTCTAATTTTCCAGTAAGCAGATTGAACCCTGGGCAGTGCTGTGTTCACCAGCCCTTTCCTTTACAGCTTCCCATACCCGTGTGTGGTGCTTGCATCCCTCCCATCGTGTGAGCAATTAAGCGAGTTTAGCAAACGAAGCTCTCGCCTCTGCTGGGTGACTTCACTATGAGACAGCCTCCCTCCTAAGGAGGATTTACGTTGCAGAAGCTCTGCTGTATCATCTCCGCTGTAAGGCTGCATGGATGTGAATGTTGTCCCTGTCCCCGTGCTTTGTGAAAACAAATCAGAGAATCCGTGAGCATGCAGCTGGGTCCCCTTTTCGTTTGGTTGTGAATTGAGTCTTGGAGATGATCTCTCTGCTCGTCTTGTTAATTAGGAGGAGGCACCCTGTGGTTAGTCCCAGGCAGGCGGCTGGAGCCCGTGTGGGTGCAGCACGGATGGAGCTGGGGTGTGAGAGGACATCTAGTTCCTGTTGGTGGTGGCGATGAGCTTCAGGGGATGGTTTGTAGGTGGCGAGTTGGGTATGTCCCGTGGGGTTTAGTGTCTCTGTGTGCTGGCCACAGCACCCTGGCGGCAGCAGCAGACTTTTCAGAGATGTTTCCTAAACCCTTTCATACCAGTGGTTTTGCCCATCTTTGTCATATGCATGTAAAAACTGTTAAAGCAGAATTTTTAAGTTTTCAGGGGAGTTACGCTCTTCTGAATTGTGCACAGACATTATTGTTTTCTTAGGGTTTACAGGGCAGTGCTGCCTGGAGGCCAGATCAGACCCACGGCTTTGCAGCCCATCCAGGCGTGTGGTCACGGATAACTCCTCACTCCCATGAAATGAAACTTAAATCATGAGCCATAACGGGCAGAAAAGCAAAACAGGAAAGGGTTGCAAGTAACAAATAGTAGGACACTTAGGGAAAAGATGACTGTGCAGAAGGATGGAGTAGGTGGAGCAGTATTGTCCTCTGCAGCAAGAAAAAGTGAAATGAAAACAGCAACAAGACCCATAGGTTAGCTCAGAAAATCTATCTAGAGAATAGAAAAATAATCAAAAATAGTTCAATTTCCTGAAAACAGTATCTTCTGAGTAAAGGATTTTGCCCTTTTTGCACTTTGTGTTACTGTGCTCATAAATAAGCTTTTAACTTGCATTTTTGTTTAAATACCAGTGTTCCATAGGAAACTATTATATTTTCTGGGCAACTTTCTTCTAAGCCCACAAGCAGCTAATGCCTTGCTTTTTCATCCTTTGTGGCGCACCGTCCTATATAATACAACTCTCAATGCTGCTGCTTGTTCTTGCAAATGCGATAGTGCTCCTGGTGTCTTACTAAGCTCTTGGCTTCTGCTCTTGTGATGCTGATTGCCAGTAGAATAAGTACACTTTTTTTTTTTTTTAAAAAGCCTTTTAAATGCTTAATGCTGTCTTCAAGTGTTATTTTCTGTCATATCACACTTTTTCTTATTTGCCTTTGCAAAATGAGGTAACAACCTGCCATAACAAGCTGGTATTTTTATACTTTGTGTGTATATATATTTTATATATAAATATATATAAAAATTTAATGCAAAGTGTAAAAAAATACTTTTTTTTTTCACAAAGTGTAAGGCTGGAACAAAGGAGAGCAAAAAATCTTTACTGTCTTTCTGTAACATCCATAAAGTTCACTGTATTTGTGTGCTGGAGGTACGGGCTGTTCAGAGGAAATAACCGCAATGGGATTGTTGCAAGGGCAAGTCAGATTGACGTGGGGCACTGAAAAAGTCGTTGTGGCTTGAAGAAGCTGCATTCAAAGCAAGTAGGGAGATATATATATATATATATATTTTTTTTTTTTTTTTTAATACAATTACTTGCTCTGTCCTCCAAATTACCCTGAGTGTGTGCTCCGGAGCGAGGCCTCACCAAAAGCTGGGTGCTGAAGGGTGCTTCTGGAAGGAGCGCGCACTTCCTGCAAGGTACAGCATGTAGGGCAGCAATTACAAGTTTTACATGCATGCAAATGGGGAGCAGCGGTTACGCCTGTAGACTGCGACTGCTACCTTCTGCCGGTGGGCATGAATCTCCTTCCTGGCAAAGTAGGTCTTGAGCATCTGCAGGACTAATAAGCTAGAAAACAGGCCCTGGGGAAAACCCCTCTCCCTCTCTCTCTCTTTTTTTTCATTTTATTTTTCAGTGCACCGAGCAGAGATTTGCAAGACAAAAGCATTTGCTTTGCATTGTGCATTTTGTTTTCTGTCTTGGGGTTACATGGAAACACACCTGCCATTTTACTGCTTCCTGCAGCAGATGCAAATAGAGCATCTTCTCAGGAAAATGTTACATCCCTTAAAATAAACTCTGCTGCTCAGTAGTGCGTATTGTCTCTGGTTTCGTGGTGGAATGTGTCTGCAAAAACAGAAAGCCGCAGGATAAAAATACAGTTGCCCAGCAGTAATAAAGAGGGGTTTCTTTGGAAGGTGCATGCAGACTGCTGCTCTTTATTAAGTTTCAGTGCAGGGTTGTTTGGAGGGGGGGTTGGTTTCTTTTGTTTTTCTCTCTCTCCTTCCTCCTTTCCCTCCCCGCTTTGCTCCGCAGAGCCCCTTGCCTGGCTCTGTGCCTGCAAATGGTACCGCTGGCTGTGACGGGCAGCACTGCTGCCTTTGGATTTCTCTTGATCCTGGGTCTGTCGTGCAGCAGCAGCGGTGGGTGCCGGCTGCTCCCTGCCTCTGCAGGGCTGCCTCGCTGCCTGTGTCTCATTTTTACTTTCTTCCCCCTCCTTTGCCGTTAAGCCTAAAAGCCCTAATAGGAGAGTTATGGATAGCTTGAATGGGTGCGAAATTCTCTTGATTTTGCTTTCCTCACCCCAGAGCCAGACCCTGTCTGGTGCTTAGAGACCTTGAAACCTGCCTGATACAGGAGTTTCACTCTCAGTTCATCAGGTGACTGCAAAAATGACTAAGGTTTCTTTGAAGAGTAGAAAAACCGAGAGGAGAAGAAGCGACTCCTTTTTGTAACACCGATGCAGCCGGGGCGTGCACAGCGGGGCACTGAGCGGATGTGGAGTTCGGAGGATGCAGTTCTGCACATCTTCTCTACAGAGGTCTCTGAGCATCAGCAGCCGACTCAGCTATGCATTAGGGCTTAATATTTATGTTTGTGGTGGTAGCTAGGTGTGGATTTGCCGTCGCTTGCGATGGACACTCCAGTTTGCAGGATGTGGATGTGGGGAAGAGATGCATAGATGCTCAGGGTTTATCACCTGAAAAATAAGTGTCTGAGTCATTGAAGAAGCTTTGCTGGCTTGAAAATCATAGATAGGATTTGCTGACAGCGTTGTTTCAACACAAAAAGTTGATAAAGCTGAGATAACCTACCTGGAGGGCACAGGGGTTGTTCGGAGGTATTGGCTCGTTTTGGTTCTAGTCAAAATAACTTTTGGTCATCATCAAGTGATGAAATGGCTGGTATGGTGAAAGATGGATTTGTATGGGGTAAAAGGTCGATCTGCCAAGAACAGAGAAGTTTCTTCAAGGTGATGTCAAATGGCAGGGTTGGAAACAAGAGGAACAGTAAGGCTGGGGAGAGAGAGGACAAGGAGCCCCATGGCCACGGGATGTCTGCAAGACACGGCACGAGGGGGAGAGCTCCCAGGGGCTCTGCAGGCAGGATGGCTCAGGGAGAGCACTGAGGAGGAGGTGTTGATGGTTTCTTGGTAGCAAAGGGGCTGAGTAGCACAGCTGTAATTGATGAAAATTACTGCTTAGAGAGGCTTGAGGTTTTTGAGAGGCTGCAGACTCCTGAAGGACAATCTTCTCCAGGGCCAAACTCTTTGGAGGCACCAGGGAGGAGAGCTGAGCCTGGGATTCAGCGGTGGGATGGGCCAGGCGGCTGGCAGGGCTCCCTGGAAAGAGCTGGGTTGTGCCGAGGAGAGCTTGCAGGTGTGACTGTCACAGTGTCTGTTTTCACAGCTCATGTTTTTCTTGGCTGCTAAGCATAGGAGAGGGGTACGGGGGCATGCCTCCCCATGCTGATAAGAATTCCCCTCAAGGCTTGCTGGGTTCAGGTGTCTTTTCCCCAGAATTGCTGTTGGATCACTGCAACTTGCTGCTGCTTCTCCCCTTCTGTCTCTTGCTTTCCGCTGGCAGCGTTCCACCCCTGCCTGAGCAGTGCCTGCGGTCGGTCCTGCTGGGCAGGGCAGCCCTGGCTCCGCAGCTCCTTTCCGTTGGGTGCTGGGGGGGGGGCACAGCACAAATCCTGCTCTCTTACGTTGGGGTAACTCCTAAGAAACTAAACTGACTGTCGTAGGCTGGCCCTTAGCTCGCGCTGGGGTAACTCGAAGCCAGATCTGTTTGTGATGACTGCTTTTCGTGTGCTGTGCAATCTGCTGGGAAGTGAGGGGTTTAGTGATTGCATGTGTCTTTCATTTCGGTGATGAGCATTTACCCCCCTACATGTGGGACCGGCTTCTTTCTGTCGGCAGCGTCTGCTGAGATGGCACCTGTCTGTGTATCCTTATCACTCAGCTCTCCCCACATCTGGGCCTCCGAGGTGCAGGGCAAGCCTGAGCTCTTCCGTATGGCTGCAGCTGTGAAAAAGGGCCTTTAGCAGTGCTGGCTTTTCTTTTCAATGCCTGCTGGCCACTAGGAAATTCAGTCGGTTGGAGTAAAGGGCATCCCTGATGAAAGGGTTTGGCCCTGAGGCTGCCCTCAAAGCCTGCTCTGAAGGTCCCTCCTGTTTCCCTTTGAGGAAACTCATGTTCTTGAAGTTCAGTTCGTATCTTGTTTCCTGAAAGGTCTCAGAAAAGGGAAGTAGCTCTATTTTAAATATCTTCTCTGCATTTGCTTTATATTTTCTCAGCCAGAGAGCTATGAACCTGTCCCGTAGGTGTAAGAAGAGCAGCTCGTGAGCAGCTTTCACCTTGACTCCTACTCGCTCTTTATCCCAACAGTGACTAATTCTGATCCTTTTGTGGTACAGACTTGCAGGCACCAGGAAAGCCCACCTTCACCCTCCCTTCCCCACCTGCATTTCAGGATCTCGCAGGGCGGATGGGCAGTGTGTGGTCCTGGTCTGTGGTGCACTGTCTGGAGTGGCAGGCGAGCCATGGCTGCCACCGCACGTGCAGGACTTTACACTGAGAGTATCACTGTCCTCCTTCCTCGTGAAGCTGCCCACGTCTGTAACAGCCATATTTGTGTCCAAATCATATTAACGTCTCTTAGTGTCCTAAATCTGTGCAGCCTTCTAGCAGACCAGTTTGCTGAAGTGGTTGCGAGCAGCTCTGTGTGCTATGAGGGACTCGGTGTTAGGCTGAATCATAGAATGGTTTGGGTTGGAAGGTACCTTAAAGATTGTCAAGTTCCAACCCCCCTGCCATGGGCAGGGACACCTCCCACTAGCCCAGGTTGCCCAAAGCCTCATCCAGCCTGGCCTTGAACCCCTCCAGGGATGGGGCATCCACAGTTTCTCTGGGCAGCCTGGGCCACTGCCTCACCACCCTCACAGTGAAAAATTTCTTCCTAATGTCTGGTCTAAATCTACCCTCTTTCAGCTTATAATAATCATAGTTTTATAATAATTTTATAATAATTTACAAGAGCAAGCAATGCCAAACATTCTGCTCAGAGATCAGAGACTTTTTCTTCTTTTAATCATGTGCTTTCCTGGCCTTGTGAAAACATCCCTGTACTGCACTTGCTAAAAGCAGGAATTCCTAAGAAAACACAGAGAGGGATGTGCAGTAAAGATCAAGCTACCGTCAGCTTGCCCAGACAGCTCTGGTATCCCAGCAGAACAAACCTCTCCAGTGGGACTCCAGTAACCTCACCAGAGGTAACCGTGGGCAGATGCATCACCTGGATATGATGTCATCGTGCTGTGCTAATGTTCTTTTGTTCAATGCGAGCGAAGGAGGTTGATGAAATGGCCAGGAGCATTCGCACGCAGCATCAAGGACTTGAGCAGGGTGGTTTAAGCAGCCAGCTGGAAGAGATCCCCTGTTTGGGCAGCATGACACTCCCTGTCCTTTCTCAACATGCCGGTTCCTGTTATTGTGAAGTACCTGCTTGAGGCTCTAAGGAGGCGCTTGGCGTGGCCTGGCCTGGAGTTTGTTGCCACATTTTTCCTCTCCTCAGTTGCTGGACTATTAGAGAGCTTCCCCGACATGTTATATGAGCCTGGGAGCCTCCTCCTGCCTGGAGCCTTGATATAGTATTAGATGCAACTTGAAGGGATGCGGGACTGCAGTAGATCTTATCCACAGTTTTCAAGCTGGGGCTTGAGCATCGGTACCCTCTGAGATCTGACCAGTGTGCTCTCAATGTGTGTAATATCAGCTGGAAGCAGAGGAGGAATTCAGGCTCTGATCCAGCTCTCACGGTGTTCCACGAGGTAGGGTTGCTAGACATCCGTGTAACGTGAGATTTCCTGTATTTCAGACTGGGAGTTGTATTAAAAACATACGGGATCCTATCTTTCCTATATTTCCTGCACGGTTAATATGGGATGTGAGAAATCCCACCATCACCTACCCCTTCCCCAGCCATATTTCTTCTTCATTGGCTGTCTTTTCCCCAAAAGTTTGCATTTGGCCATCAAGCTGTAAGGAAAAAGTGACCATTGGAACATGTTTGAGGTTTTCACGTTTATCATTGTTATCTATCCGCTGGCTGTCTTAAGACCGTCAGCAGAGTCAACCAAACTGCATCACAGTTTACTGCTAAGGTGAAAGTCTAAGTGATGTCTCTCAGATTATTATCTTTATTACATAATTAAACACGAGATGAAATGGGGTTATCCCAGTTGCGCAGTGAGAGTGCTGATTTTGCAGACAAGAGGAGAGCTTTGGGTCTCAACTATCCGGATTTCTGCAAGTGGTTGACACAGTGTCACATGGAGAATTACACACCAGAGAACGGAGATTAGATCACGGAGAATTAGCGAGGTGAAGGCTGTGGAAGGAGTCCCCTGGAGATCAGTTGTGGGCTGAGCTCTGTTACGTTGATATTGGAGCAAGCATGAGGAAGACCCTGAGGAAATATGTGGACAGCACATTAGGTGCCTTCATGGATGGAAGGGAGGATTGTGATGGGAGAAGAAGCACTGGGGGATCTGAGCTGCTTTTGTACAAAGTTCTGGTTCCCCGGGGTCAGGAAGATGAATTCAAATTAGGATAAATGTGACGACCAGCTATTAAAGTGATGAGAACAGAGCAATTTCCTTACCAAGAGGAGATTAAGGGCATATCTACATCATCATAATGAGGGACGGTCTTGTCTTAGAGTTCCTAGTCCTGCATAAAGCACAGTAGAGAATTTATAATGATGGAGTTGAATTTGGGACTTGCCAAATTTGTTGTACAAATGATCAAACACGCATTAAATAGAAACAATTATGGATGACTTCAGAGCTACAGAGTGCAGACCAGTGACTACCGTGTGAGTATCTTGGGGCATGCAGTCCCCACAAGTGCTGTTAGATTATTTGGAAGAGGAGGCTGCTTTTCTGTAGAGACATGCTTAACCAAGATGTGATGATTTTGGAGTTTTTCTCAGCAAAGCTTGGTCTCAGACAGGCTTTTTATCTGTCACACCTTGCTCTTCAACGGGCAGCTCTGCAGAACCGTGCTCTTTCAGCTGGGAGGAGAGGAGAGGGAGCAAACACATTTGTCTCTGAACTTTGGAAGAGAGCTGTGTGGGTTTTGCTTCCTTGTCCCTGGCTGCAATAACTAAGTTGTGCCTGATGGTTCTGGTCACAATTCATGAAATACTGACTATGAACTGCTAAAAGATGGTAGGTGGCCATTTTTTAATTGTGAGCTATGGATGCTCCTAATTTGAGATATTCCTGCTGGGTGGGTGGGAGATGGGACTGCAGTTTTGGGGAGCTTTGTTCAGTTCTTTGCTTACCCCCAAAATTTGGCAAAGCTCATGAGCAGTGTATGCCTTCTCTGTCCCAGCGAGCTTACAGAGTCGGTGGTTTAGGCTTGTGATTTGGGTGGTTTTTTTTTCTTTTTTTTTTTTTTTCATCCTTTAGGAGTAACATTGAGTTCCCTTCCAGCTCCTGGTCTGTGAAGGCTGCTTCTGACATCCAGGAGCTTCTGCGTGCTGGACAGGCCGTGCTCCTCTCCTCCTCCAGCCAGCCATGGTGATGCTCGTGTCCCAGGTGGCCCTGGGGTCTCTGCAGGGATGTGCCCTCTCTATGCCGTCCTTGTTGCTAGTGCTGCAAGAGGTGTTGAACTTGAAAGCTGAGCTCAGCTTCTTTGAGTGTTAACAAGTTGCATTTTTAAAAAACTATTGTACTGAGTGAGGATTGCTTTTTTAGAAAAATAAGAAAAGATGCAGAGTTTGGGAGATCTGCGTGCTGGAGCCAAGAGTCTGGGCAGTGGAGTCTCTCCCTTCTGGACTCCCCAACCTGTAGGAGTCATGTTAGATTCCCTATTAAATAGCAAGGGATGCAGGAATGCCAAATACATGGAGCTGCTGGCTTTGTGCCGTGCTACAGAATAGCAGGCTGCCACTGTGCTTTAGGCTAGCCTCAATTACTTGCTTGTTATCAGGGTGGAGATCAAAGTACATCATTTAAAGAACAAATGCAGTAAATACCTTGAATTTATGTATTGACTTTTTTGGAAAAGTGGATTGTCACAACAAGCTCAAGCTAATCTTTTGGATTTTGCATAAAGAACTGGGAAGAGAGAGAGATGTGTTACCTGAGGTGTCTTAATTTGCTTGATGCAGCTTGATTTTATGAGGATACCGCTGCCTGCTGTGTGATTCCTGACTCCGTGCCTTGGCGTTGCTCTGGGATCTCTGTGCTGTCTGAATATCCTCAGGTCTCTGGGTACTACGGGAGTTGAGTCAGTGCTCTCTTCATCTTAGAAAGTGCTGACTTAGAACTTAGTGATTTATTTTTCTGCTCTAGGTTTATTTTTAGTATCTCCTGAAAAGTTACATACCTTGAAAAGTAAAAACAAATGCACCATTGGAGAGTCTGCTGATGAGCTGATTACTCAGGTTCAGCCGGCCCGTCCTTTTAAAGGAATTTCTTTCACTACATAACAGCTTTTCTCCATTAAATGTGGTATATTCGGAGGAAAAAGTGTTAATGAGTTGTCACTCAGGCTAAATACTTTGCCATGATAGTGTGGTCCGGAACTGGGGAAGAGGCGAGGGTCAGAGGAAGAGAAGAGCTCTAGGAAGTTGTTCCCAACCCATCCAGCAGCAAGGCTTTTATCTTCCTGATGTTAGAACTGCTGTCCTTAGTTCAAGCTAACCAGGAGGTAGTAGTATGGAAGAGATACATATGCACAGCCACAGTGGGTTTAGAGATGCAGTGGTCATGAATATAGTGGAAGCTATTTGCCATCGGAATGTCTGAATTTATGTACCAGGATACCTGGCATACAAATGACATGTTGTGTAATTTAAATGTGTTAATGAAATAGTGCAGGATGAAGCCTACTCTGACAAACGAATGACTACATAGAAGGTTTTCTAGATCTTATGAGCAATTTAAAAGACACTTTTTTCTTAAAACAGTTATGCTGCAACTCTGATGTTTTAATTATATTGAAACTTGTGTATGGTGGGGATTGTTATTAAGATGTCCCCACAGTGAGTTTTCTTATCTCCTTAAGTGGCATTTTCTGAATATAAAAGTGACAGCCCTTGCATGTGTGCTTCATCCTATCATATGCTTGCTCTTACAAACCTCTTTATAAGAGTTTAAATGATCTCTTTGGAGATTTCTGTGCAAGCTGGTGGGAGAACTTTTCTGTGTCTTGCTAGACAATAAAAACAATTCCTTGCCAAATAAAAATGCAGTACTTTTCCGTAGTTCCCTAATTTTGTTAAGAAAAAAAAAAATCTAGCAGTCAGCCCTGCAGATATTTGTGGTATTGTCCCATCTTCAGTCTTGCATTTCCGTACTGAGTTTCTAAGACGCAGGAGGTGACCGCAGCCATCAGCAGGTGCCCTTTCCCAGCACTGCAGAGCCTCCTGCCTTGCCATCAGCCTGCAGAGAAGCCGTAGGAGAAGACGGCTCCAATGGTGCTGCCGCAGCCCTTGCAAACATTTACGCACTTGGCCCTTGGGGGCTGCCAGGCTGCAACCACTCTGCTTCTCTTTTCCAGTGGGATTGAGGGCCTGGAGGTCAAGAATTGCTATTTCGAGCTCTCTCCCTTTCCCCGTTCTTTTTATAGCAGATGGGGAGAAGGGGAGAAGCCATGAACTCTTCTGTTGTTAGTCTTCTGAGAGCAGACCTTTGTATGGTGTTTATCCCAAATTCTCTACTATAGAAAAGTCACCAAGTCTGCAGAAATCCCAGCTCAAGGAACAGCTGGCTCCGGGTCCACCAGGTGGGGCTTGAAATGGAGCTGGGTGGAGAGGAAACAACTTTGAAGGACTTGCCCTTTGCAGAATTCATGCACCTTCTGTTTGCAAAATACCAGGAATCCCCAGCAGTCCCCCTGACATATCGTTGCGTTTCTCAGGAGGGTAGGTAGGAGAAAAGGCCTCTTCATGCCCTGGGTTCACTCCAGTTGGGTGGCTCCTTCCATATAGATTGAAAAAGACTGAAGTCCTTGGGGTTTTCACAAAAAACCTGGATTATTTAAATATTCTCTGTCTGAAACCAATAGCAGGACAAGGCAAAAAGCTCCAGCTGATGCAAAGGAGAATTTGCAGGTCTCCTGCAGGTCAGTCTGCAAAGGGAATATCACCCCATCGCCCTGTGTCTGTCCTCAGCGCCAACTACAAAATCACCATCTTGGTATGGGTCCTTGAAAGCCGTCTGCGTTGGAAATTGCCTCCCTGCTTGTGGTCTTTCGGAACACCAGAAGCACTGAAGGGCGGCGTAAATCTGAGAGGGTGGGGATGAGGCCCCTTCCACCGAAAAACCTTGGAGGTAGCTCTGCCCTGCTTGCCACTGCTCAAGACAAGATGGAAAAATTTTTCCCTCGTAAAATAATTCATCGCTGTAATGGAGATGTAGAAAAAAGGAGGAAGAAATAACAGCTCCCTGAAGTGCTTTATCCACCATGCTGTGCTAGGGTCCTTTCCTGAAAAATGCCTGTGTACGAACCCCCAGTAACTGGGAAGATTTTTTTGTATCAGGGAATACCCACCTGTGTGTATCCAACGTTGTTGGGAGAAGAAATGAACCCATGGAGGTAGTCTCTGCATCGTTTGGATGTCTGGTGCATTAGCACATAAAGGAAACTCTGTGCTGATGTTATTTCTTTTTTAATCTAGATGTGGAAGAAGTGTACTTAAAAAAACCCCAAAAAACCAAACACACCAAGTTTCTTGTGTGAGAAGGGAAGCTTTAATGCAGTTTCGCTAATGTTGGAGAGATTCCTGTCATTTTAAGAGAAATTTTGACAGAACAGAAATTAGTCTTAAGAGGTAATAAAACCAGCAAGCTGCTTAAAGCTGGAAAATATCCCTTTCACTAAAGCACTGAAAATAAAGTTCAAGGATACAGCAAGCATTTATCAGATTTTTTCCATTTCTGCATAGCTTTTTCCACAAGAGATTCTGTTCTTTCTGAGCCTTCCCTTAATCTGCTTCTGACTTTTTTTTTTTTTTCTTTGAGGAAACTTTGCTGGCTGAAGCTTCACTCCTTTAAAAGTTTTGTGTAAAGCCTTGGTGCCAGATGCTGCACACCAGCTCAGCGGCTCTAGCCTTGCAGCCTGCCCTGGAGTCGTGCTCTTGCAGTTTGGTTTTTTTAATTGCATATTCCTTCAGGTTGGTTAATTAAACTCGGCCCAACTGTTGCAAATCTATAAAATAGAATTGCGATAGGCTGCTTGTGGGTGTCTGCGTGAAGTCAGTGCGTGGAGGATGGATGTGTTTTGGTATTAGACTGAGCTGTTACATTTTGTCTAGGAAAGACTTCATTTCTTTATCACCGAGTATTTAATAGGGAAAAAATAACCCGTGTAATCATTGCTGCATCCCTGTTTTTTCCCCTCTGTCTCGTGGGATGTGGAGGAGCACTGCTTGCATGGGGAGGTGTCCATCTCAGGAGCTGGATTGTCTGGAGGCAGCTCTCCAAGGCCAGCTCCTGTTCGGTGATGCTGCTGCTGTGCATCGCGGTGGGAATCACAGAATGTTAGAGGTTGGAAGGGACCTCGAAAGATCACCCAGTCCAATCCCCCTGCCGGAGCAGGAACAGCTAGATCAGATCGCACAGGAACGCATCCAGGCGGGCTTTGAATGTCTCCAGAGAAGGAGACTCCACAACCTCTCTGGGCAGCCTGTTCCAGTGCTCTGTCACCCTCACTGTAAAGAAGTTTTTTCTCCTATTCCAGTGGAACCTCCTATGTTCCAGCTTGAACCCATTGCCCCTTGTCCTGTCACTGGATGTCACAGAGAAGAGCCTGGCTCCATCCTCCTGACACTCACCCTTCACATATTTATAAACATTGATGAGGTCACCCCTCAGTCTCCTCTTTTCCAAGCCCAAGAGCCCCAGCTCCCTCAGCCTTTCCTCATAAGGGAGATGCTCCATTCCCTTCATCATCTTCGTGGCTCTGCGCTGGACTCTCTCCAGCAGTTCCCTGTCCCTCCTGAACTGAGGGGCCCAGAACTGGACACAATATTCCAGATGCGGTCTCAGAAGACCCTGTGCTGGACTGCAGCTCAGAACCTGCCCCAAGCAGGCTGCGAGGAGCTGGGCTGCAGCCGCGGGTGGCGTGGTCCTTGTCATGCAGCCAGGGCAGAGCCCAGGGGTGCGACTGGGGTGGCATCTCCGTGTCACCTCATCTCGACATCCAACACAGGGAGGCTAAGAGATAGGAAACAGAGGGTTGTTGTTTGCGTGCCTGGTGTGCCTAATATTTAGCTCCAATTTTGTCAGCTTGAGCTGCTGCTGTAAGTGTATAAATGTGTTCTGGTTTATTTGGGCAGCAGATTTGTTTTTCTTTATTGGCTTAAAAATAAATTGTGCAGCCTATACTATTTAAGCTACTAGCCAGGCTGCTTGCTCAACCGCTGGAGAACCCTTCTTCAGTTCTGTGTTGTTCATTCAAACTGGGCTTTAGCGGGTGTGCTTTGCCTTACAGATCTTACTTTATTCCTCTCAACATTTATTGCATGACTTTGGTTATTTTCTCTTCCGTGGAGGTTGCCTAAATTCCATGGGTATTTTTTTTATATTACTCTTCCATGTGCTTGCTTAAATTGCCATGGGTATTCCTGTCAAGGCCAATGCATTAATACCTGCTTCATGCCGATGTGTATACCAGTGTTATGTATTCTTTATGAATTAACAAAAAGTTAATACTTGCCCAGCACATGATGCACCGGTAAGTTCACTCCCAGTGCTGGGCGCAGTGAGTTTTCCTGCCCTTCTACAGACCAACTTGCATCTAGGTGTTTGTCATGGAGAAAGAACAAAATACTCTCTGTCCCCATTGCCAGAAATCACACATCCCACTTGGTTTTGGGAATATTATTTCCTCTTTAATCCTGTGTATTCTTCTAGTTAGTTTGCTTTGGTGTTACTCTCCATCCCACCATGGAGATGGGGGAGCTCAGCTCAGTCCTAAGCATTGAGGAGACAACCTCTTGACTTAGTCCGTAACTTTTCTCACCTGGGTGTGTTTTTTCTCATCTGGTGATGTTTAAGTGTTTATTTAGCTGCATGGTGAGCTGTTGCATGGCGATACTGCTTGAATCTCAGCGCCGGGAAGCAAAGAGGTTAAATTTTGACTGGGGAGTCAGCTGAGTATGGACCCTGGGAGTATGGACACTGGTGGAATACTTCTCATGCACCTTTGCTCGTTAATATTTTGTGTTGATGGAGTGTTGACTGTGCTCACGGGGAGGAAACGCAGCCCCTGCAGCTCTGCTGGGCAGGTTTGTTTTGTTTGGATCCTCGTGTTGTGGATGACGGCTCTCAGAAGCATTGAACGCTTGCACAGGAGCTTTCAAACCCCGTCTGCTGCCGGCTTTGGCTGGATCCAAAGTGGCAAATGAAATATGGGAGAGAGAGAAACTTTCACACCTTCTAGCCAGGCAGCCTCGGCTGAGCAGTGAGCTCCGGTGTTGGCTTTTCTGAGCATAAATACACCACGGGATGGGTTGAAGGAACAACTTTCCACCACTGTACTCTCTGTAGGACTTTAGGAAAAAATAGCTGAAGCTCTCCATGCAGTTTCCCCACTTGCAAGATTGCATTAATGATGTTTGCATGTGTTCATAAAGTGTTTTGTGCTCCAAGAATAGAAGTGTTACGTCAGTGCTGTGCATTGTCATTATTTATTATCTCGGAGCTAATGGGATGCAATACAAAGAGCGCGGCATGATTTCGGAAGCTGAAGGCATGCCGTGTTTCCCGATGACAATATGAATGATTGCGGCTTGTTGAGGCAGTGTGAGACGTGGAATTTGTCCTTTGCAGCATGCTGATGAGGGAATCCTTCATTGTTCCTCTGAGCAAGACTCACCAGGCAGTAGGTGTTTTGTGTTAGTCGGAAGGACACTGGAGAAACTTGAGAAAATAACTGGTATAAATTTGTGGTTTCAGCAATATTAAGAAACTGTTGACACGTTTGGAATAGCATTTCGGGGTGTAAATGCATGAGAAAGGCAGTAGGAAGATGCTGGAGTTACAAAAGCATTTCATCCTTGAAAGTCCTGGGTGACCCGTCGTTCTCTGGAATAGTATTTTGAATCTGGAAGGAAATTGTGAATAACCAACTTTTAATTCCCCCCCCTACCTTCTCACCCAACTCTTCCTCAAAGCAGGTGAGCACACATACAGCGGAGCACCCGCGTGGGCTGTGCCTCGGCTCTGTCATCTTGCTGAGTCTCACAAAGCGAGCAGTGTGAGGTTCGGTCTGGTCCCTGAGCAGGAGACATCCAGACATCTCCCAAGCATTGAGGTTCGGGGGAAACAGCCTCATGTTGCCAGCAAAGGTGCCTGGTTTTGGTTGACCTGGGCAGCAAAGGAGCCAAGGAGAAGACCTGGTTGTTTGTAGTCAGTGAAGTTGAACCTGATGCAAAATCCAGGTTGTGATCCCGAGGCTCTGGCCACTCTCGTCACGATGTGCTCTGCTTACCCTAATTCCAGCTTGCCACGGTATTTTGCATTTTTAACTCAAAAATTTTTCAGATGAGCCCAACCAGCTGCATCGTATGCTTTGGGCTGAATGCTTGTGGCTTATTTAGAGACTTAATTTTGAAGCTAATAGTTTTGTGGATTTTTTAAATAAATACTTGTACCCTTCTGCTCCAGGGTCTTCACTGACACAAGGCTGGTCCCAACTCTTCTTACACTGTAAACTGGCTTTAGATCTTTCAAAGGAGAAAACGTACAACTATGTGGTAAAAAATGCAACCCCCCACCTTGTAATTTCAGATAATTAAATACATCCTTGCATATTTGTAGTCTGCACAATCAGTTGTTGAAACAGTCCTCTTAAGTATGGATTGTAAGTAGTCTCTAGAGTCTAAACCACTGCACAGTTATTTAAAAATAAAGAAGAAAGAACCTGTGGCCAACAGAAATGTCATGATATACATCCTGGCTGACCTGCTGTTGTCCATCAAGGTATGCTTGAGCTTTCAGATATTGGAACTTTTCAAAGGAAAACACATGGATCCCACCTCTTTCGTATTAATATTTCCTGAGTGCTTTTCCTTTCAAGTGTTTCTGTTTTCAGTGGTGCCTTTTTCAAATTAAAAAGGCTCCCCAAGCCTTTAAACACAGCATGTGTCCAAAGTGTGGAAAATTCTCTTTGAAGAGTCACAGTGTTTAAAAAAAAGAAAGGGAGGTGAAAAAGAAGGAGAGCAAATGCTGGCTGGTGTGGTGTGAAGGGCAGCTCGGTGCTTTCAAACAGAGCATTTCTGATTAGACATGGACTTTGCTTTGCTGGTGCTACACGTTATCCAGAAGATGAATATGCATGAAGGCATACTTTGAAATATTTGTGTCATCTTTATTAGTCTAGTTGGTGTTAACAGGAATATTTGGACGCTCGTGCTGTTTGCATCTGAGGTAGGGTGTAGAACAGCTGAGGGTGGTTTTTCTGGAAGCTTTCATGTGAACATGGGGACACCTGACGGTACTGACATCGTGGGGAGGGAGGAAAAAGAGGCAATAATCTCTGCAAAATGCAGATTTCTTTTTGGTATGATGGCATTTGCGTGTTCCTCAGATACTGGCCTGCATGTTGTTGTTTTCAATGAAGAATGAAATGATTCTGTGATCAAATGCAGTCACCAGACTCACACGCTGACCTGACCACGCTCTGCCCAGATCCACCGATCCCGCTGGCCGCTTGCAGACAGTCAAACTGCAGGATTGGGGCTGGTCTTGTGATTGCCAAGCACTTTATTTTGAGATTCTACAGGGTTACTTTAAATGAACAGGGGATTAGGAAATACTTTGCATTACAACTTGCCAGAGCTATCTGTCAGCCTGGAACTCCTCTCTGCAAAGGCTGAAGCGCTCTGCGTGTGTTTGCGAGCTTTCGTCCTGGCTGCCCTGAGCATCCCAGGTTGGTGGCGGGGGAGCAGGTCTCAGCGGAGCTCAGAGGCAGAGTCCCTGGTGTGCTGCCATCTCCCCATAGCCCCTGAGCCGAGGGAGATGGGTGCTGCCAGGCAGAGCCCTGGTCCTTCCCAGAGCTCACACGAAGCTTCAGGCTGTGACGACGAGGGAAGGGACCAGCGCAACAGCTCGCAAATCCCTGATGGCCTCTTTAATTGACGAGGAGCTGTTATGTCCTTTTCAATCTGTGCAAAACTTTTCTGGAAGCCAGCTTAGATAGTTATTTGTAGTCTGTCATTATCTGATTATCACAATGCTGATTGATGGGCAGGGAATGTGGTGAACGGCTGACCCCGAAGCTGCTGCAGGATGCGGTGTAGTGATAACCTGTGAAAAAGGCAGTGCTGTGTCTTTTAAGCTATATTAACCAGCAATTAAACATCTCAGTGTTACTGAAACAACTTTCAGGATAAAAGCAGATACTTGTAGGCTGCTTGTTTTGTTTCTCTGGGTTTGCTCTGCCCTTTTTTCCTCCTGCCTTGTGCTGCTCATGCTAAATGTAGAGTAAACCCCCTCTCTGGCTGGGTTTGAACTTAGCAGGTGTGCTCTTGAATTACTGCCTGTGTGAGGTAGCAAAGTTCAGGGCAGGAGTTGTGAAAATATTGGGAGAATAAATCCAAATCGAAAGTTTGAGGGATGATATTTCTTGTAGCAGGTACCCAATTAGTAAGAAAAGAGAAAAAACCAAAAACATTTTGGCTTGCTCTGACGTTCTGTTTGATGAAGATCTCTGCATTTGAAGACGTACTGTCTCCTGTATGGATACCCCGGGACGCTGGCATTACAGGCACCTACCCAGGAAAAGAGGAGACTGAGAGCAGATGTTTCATCCCCTGGTTCCCAACTGGGAAGAAATTCAGAGTTTGATTCCCAATCCCCTCCCCTTTCCGTGGGTGGACATTTCTTTCTTCTCCATCTGCTCAGCACTGGAATACAAGTTGTCCTTCAGCCTCGCCAGATGCTTGATCAAAGGTGCAGAGATAGCACACAGGTTAAAGGCCAGCGTTAGACCTGCGGAAAGCAGATGCAGAGCTGACATGTCGGAGGTAACATCGTGTTGGATAACAAGTTTTGTAGCTGCCATGCACAGCTGGTAGCGGGAACTGCAGGGAGAGAAATGGATTCCTTGACTGCTTGCCCTTTGGGACTTAGGATACCGAGACGGTATTGTCTGCTTTTGCTTGAATTTTTTTTTTTTTTTTTTGGGTCCAGATCTGAAAGTTAAATCATAGGAGTCGGGACGTGTTTGCTGGAGCATACCCAGCAGGTTTAGTGGCTGCTGGAAATCCCTCTGAATGTGAACTTGACCTCAGAGGGATGGAGCTGCTGGCTGTGGAGGAGGCGAATAAAAGGCTCTACTTGCTGTCTCTTAGCTGGTCTTTGCATTTTTTTTGTCCTCTGAAGCTGTGCTCCTTTGTCTTCCCAGGCTGTTTCCTGGTGCTTAGAGGAAAAAAAAGGCCACAGCCATGCTCTGAGAAGAGATTTGTGCTGTAATGAGAATCCTTTGCTTTTATTAGCGCTATTTGCATAGACTCGAGCATGTGGAAGATAAGAGGCTTAAGCTGTTAAGAGTAGAGCAATGTAAGGTAATAATGAGGTTACGGAGGAAACCCTTTGCCGTTGTGCTGAGCCTGGGGCAGAGCCCTGAACCCCTCTGCTCAGCCACCCACGGCAATGCCAAATCTGGGGTGTAAGCCGTCAGGGACCCCTGGAATCCCCCCATCCTCTGAGATGCGCAGCACTGGATTTTGCCTGAAATGCTGCCTGGTATTCTGCCTCTTTGCTTCTGCCTTACTCCCACTGCACTTATAGCCTCTGCTCCTAATTTCTTCCTGTCTAGTGTGGGGTTTATCGCCTGTCTGGCTCTGGAAGGCGGTGGGACGATGCCCAAGTACCTTCAGTCCCTCTCTGCCTGATGCTTCAGCACGCTACAGGAGCCTGCACAGGTTGGATGGTGCTGGTATGGGATAGAAGGATTTTCTTGTAATGCCGTTTATTTAAAAACTTGCTTAGATGCCCACTTAGAGCCCTTGCTGGGGACAGGAATAACCCATTTTGCAAAGCCAATACATGCCATGCATTATACATATATGTACGATATGTCTAGATATATTTATACGTATGATTGTCCCACTGAAGGAGCACTCTGTAGATCAGTGGGAAACATAGTTATTAGCTCTTGATAAGCAGCCACTTTTCATCCCAGCTGTTTTTAAATTAATCATAGATGTGGAGTGCAGCTGTTCATTCAAAGGACACTTTTTACTTCATTGTAAAATGAAGCATTTTCCAGTGTTGAGTCCTATAGCTCACTGCAAGCAGAAAATTCTTTATAAGGTCCTATTTTCATCCCTATTTAATTTTCTAACAAATATTTCTTAGTAGAGCTGAAGGTGAACTTAGTTTGGGAGCTATTAGCAAAGGTGAGATGTGGTCTTCAGGAATGGGGAGAGGATTTATTTTCTTCAAAAATATTTGTAGATCTTGGTACTTCTGTGCTTTTCAAGAAAAAAAAATCATAGCATAATTTTATGTGTATGGCTGTGGCTTGACTTGAGGCTTGACAAAAGCTTGAAGCCCCAGCAGTTGTACAAAAGTTGTTTTGAGGATCTGCAAGTAGATCAGAAGTTGCTGCGAGAAAGTAGCATGTTGCTGAAAATATTGGGGCTGGCTATTCAAGAGGGACAAAATTCTGTGGTTGAAACCCAAGTGTTATCCTGGTATGACCGTAAATGGCATAAGCTGCCTGAGCGGGTGCTCTTAAGGTGGTCTTCGCTGGTGGAAGAAGACGAGTAGTGGTTTTGGAGAGGATCTTTGGAGGCCACCAGTGATATTCCAAGCAGTTGTTGATTTTGATGAACTGGTGTGCCAGAACAGTAACCGTTCGCTGAAGCAGTGGTGCTCTTTCTGAGAAATCAATTGGATTTGTGTTACTGGTCATCTGGGTTGGTTCTTTCTTGCTATTCCTTTTCACTCCCCAAATATGCTATAGGGATGTTAGCAACACTCGTGCGGGGGCAGAAGTTACAAGCTCTGCAGCCACTGAAAAAGTGCGAACAATCCCCCCTCATCTCAGTTTTCTGCTTGTTGGTGCAACGTTTCATGGTTTGTGGGAGCTGACCAAACTCACATAGAATGCCCAGTTGATGTGCTCAAAATATCCAGTATTTCAGAGAAATCCCTCACTACCAAATTTGACACTTTTGCAGGAAGCCCACCTGGATGGAGTGTGTTTCTCTTCAGGTTCCCATGGCCTGTGTGGAGGCCCCTGGGCTGCAAAGAAACAACGAGCAGAAGCAAATAGGAACTGTCACCTTTTTATTGTAACATCACAAACAAGACATTCAGAGCTGCACTGTTGTTATTTGCTGGGGTGCCTGGCAGTCCTAAGCAAGCTCTCAGACTGGTATTTCAGATGTATGTCGCCTCCTTTAAAAGCACTCCTCTGTGACCCAGGTGTGTTTTAGCCGTGTTTGGCTCTACCCGTGCTGTGCCTGGATGGTGTGTTACGGTTTGGGGCAGAATCTGTCAGCAAAAACCAAGGAGTACAATTTCAAAGTAATTACAAGTGCATTTGTAAGTGATTCCTGATGACTTGTGAGCAGATGAGTGGTGTCTTAACATGGACAGAGAAACATGAGTCAGTTTTCAGATGCAGTGCTCTTGCCATGTCTGACTCTTGGCATGAGTCTCATGGGTGAATGAAAATTCTTCTGCCATCTTTTGCTTTTGACTCAGGATTTTCCGTGTTCATTGCCTATATGGTTCCAGGGCCCCCAATGGACTTTGCCAGTCCCTAGATGGAGAATAAGGAGTTGTGTATAGCCTTGCAGGAGCTTGCTCAATAGGTTTTCCAGCCTACGAGGGGAAGAGTTCCAGGTCAGAGCAATTCTCCTCTCCTTTATGGAGCGAGTGTGAGCTCAAGTGCAAAGGCTGGTGCAACTCTGCACATCCCACAGGTGAGCGTGAAGCTCTTCTGTGGATGACGTGTTATCCAGGATGTGTTCCACTTCCAGGGAAAAGAGGGGGGGTCATCATCTGTGTTGGGAATACCAGCCACACTGTGCATGGCACGGACATCAATACCTCCATTGCCCGGGACTGTTGGTTCTTATATTTCTGTGCAAAAGGAGGGCCAAGGATTCCTCTGTGATTTACTAGCACCTTATCCCCAGTTAACACCAGTGTAAGTGATGACACAGGATCAAGGCAGATGAAATCGTGCTTTCAGATTCTTCCAGCTGGGACCCTCAGACTGGATAACAGGAACACCAGAGCTGCTTCAGGCACTGAACCACCGATGGCTTAAAGGTGAAAATCCCAAGGTCTTATTCCTAATGCATCAAGACAGTATCTGTTCTTTGCCCTGAGAAACAGCGAAGGCTGGTCCTGTACGTGTTGGATGTCAACAAGCTCAACATTGACTTTTTTTTCTCTCTCCTGTGTAAATCTTATATGATAGGGGAGGCTGCAGTCTCAACCTGCAAAACTATTTTTGGAAGGAAGCTCAGTTCATTAAACCTGCAACTCGGTATTTTTTTTAAGGGGAGAGGGAGACAGAGTGGTTTGCTACAGTTTATTTGACCTAGTTAAGGAAAATATCAAGTCGCCTCAGGCAAGTAATTAATTTGTACATACTTCCTCCTGCTCGCGGCGTGTTGTACGCAGCCAATATTTTCTGCAGGTGAAGATGATCGGCTTCACGGCTTGCAGGAAGTCTGCCCAGATTTGCAGCTGCTGTGTGGTATGTTAGGTAGATCCTACATCTGAAAGGAAAGGCAGCAGGTCTGCAAGAGAGCTCCAGATGGTATTTATTCGAGACCTCAGCAGTTGACTTGGGATGATATAAAGCTTTCCCTGTTGCTTTCTCTTTGGCAGAGGCGCTGCCTTTCGGTGTCATTTCCAGACTGACTGTCAAGGGTATTTTTGTTGTTAGCTTGAGAGCTCTGTCTCCAAAGGAGATGCCGACCAGAACGTCTCCTTGCAGGCTGGGTGTTCAGCCCCAGCTCACAGGGACTGGCAGCCTGGGGTGAAGATGGTGGTGCTGGTCTCTGTTCCTGTCCCCACTGCTGGGATGGGTTGTCGTGGGCTCCAAGGTGACACCAACCTCACCAGCTGGTTATTAGATAAGAATCCATCCTCTTCCAAACCTCAGTGCCTGGGTCATTTATTCTCGTAAGGCCTGCCCCACTCCAGACTGTACATTTTTGCTTCTTAGCGCTGCACCTTGGCTTGGTTTTTACAAAAGCATCAAACGTTGCGGGCACGGGGCCAAACCACAGTGGCGAGGAGGTGACAGCAGTAAAGGTAAACTCTCAGAATTAAAATAATTTGTTTTCAGGCTCAGAGTCAAAACCTTTATGGAGCCCAATTGGGGGGAAAAACCAGTTTCTTATTATTTGAGCTTCTGCACCTGGGAAGTCCTGGTTACCCAAGCCGATGTTGTGCTCCATGGCAATTCTCCCGGGTGTGCAGATCCTCGGTTGTCCAAGTGTATTCAGCCGCACTCTTCCCCTCCGTGCCATTTACATAACGAGGGATGTCTGGCAGGTAAATAAAGGTCCCTGAAAGTTGTTTTAACCTGGAAATCCTCAGCTGGCAAAAAGATGAATCTCAAACTCTTGTCTGGTTTGCGAGGTAGCATTTAAAAGAAATAGAACTGGTATTTTGTCGGTAGCTGTGGCAATCTGTTAAAGAGAAGATCGCATTTAATGAGTTGGCACTGTGGTCATTTGAAATGTGCTTTTTACAGAAAAATTGAAATATATAATATGTAAAATTCCTAGCAGCAGTTGGCTCTTTAGCAGGAAGGTAGGTGCATGCTGCTATCAGGAGAAAGTAGAAATAGGTCCAGACTGGGCAGAACACAGAGTCTGCTGCAGGGCTGCGCTCTACAGAGGGAGTGGTGTGAAACCACCCGGGCTGGCGGGGCTTACCAGGCAAGTTCCTGAGGGACAGACAGAGATTTAGAAAGTATTGACTGGTTGATTAAAAGTGTGAAAAAGTACACTAAAAACAAAATTGGAAATGACTTCTCTGTTGTGGCTGTAAACGTTGCTCTCAAGCGTGTACGTGTGCTGCTGCGGGCCGGTGCCAGGTCATTGCTGCAGGTCCCCGTCAACTGCCCCAGGTGCACGCAGGCTCCGGGAAGGGCTCTTCCTTTTCCAGAGGGAGAAATCGTATGAAACAGAATCTTTTGTGACCTGACATAATATGAAGAGTTGTTCTGTGTTGTGGTGTTTTTTTTTTTTTTTTTTTTTTTTTTTAACTAGGGTTCCCTTGTTGGAGTACTGATGGTGGTTGAAGGGCTCTAACAAATACACACATGGGAAGGAGAATAACGTGGGTGAAGTGTTAGGAAATTAATGCAGCAAATGCAAGAAAAAGAACAATTAGGTCACCACGCTGCCTTCTGGGACCAGCATTCGTTGTGCACAAGTTCAAGTTCCTTGTCCCATGTCAAACTACCCAGCTTGCAGAGTTTCTACCATAAGCTATTTGGTGAGTAGTCTTCCAAGGCCCCTTACTATCTGACATATATGTAGACAGGAAAAAAGAAGATATACATATATGTATTTCCTGTAAATATGTATGGGATATCTGCCTTTTTTCCTGCTTTTTAAAAAATATTTTCATAAAGCTGGAGGTGGGGGGATGGAATGTCTTCACTGTGGGTACTTAGATGCTGAGCATCCCAGGTGATCGACATGCTTGAGCTGGGATTAATCAGGTTTGTTTATCCTGTTTTTCCACCTGGAGCATTTCTTCTTTCTTTAGACCAGAGTGGATGTTTTTTCTTGTCTTCAGGATAAAGGCATGGTGCTGGAGTTTCAGCTCTCCTGAACTCCTGTAAGATACTGGGAGTGGGGGATGTTCTTTATCCTCCTCAATAACTTGATGTTTTTTTCCCCAATGGAACAATCTGGTTCATCTTAAAACTGCAGCATCATTTTTTAGTGCAAAATAGCTGGACTAACCACAGTTATTTGATTTATGTGTTAAAAAGAACCTCATGGAGACAGAAGCAGAACCAATATTTGTTTTCAAATGTCTTTTTTGATCAGTTCAATTGCCAGTGCTGGGAAGCACGTGGCCATTTTTCTGAGCTTCTGTTATTTATTGTGTTTTGGGGGAAAGCATCACTGTTGATGTAAATTGTGGAAAAAGAGAATGGGTTTGAATGGAGTAGGAGGTATCACTAAAGGCAGGAGCGGGCAGATGTCCTGGGGAGGGGAAGAGAGAGGAGAGGGGTCACATTCCTGGGAAAACAGCGAGGAGGGGAGCAGAGCACCAACAGCAGCCAGGATGCTGAGAAAGAAACCCCAGAGAGCCCTGAGAGACTGCAGCTGAGTCCAGGTTTGGATACATGTTGGCTAAATAAAGAGTTTTTCAAGCAAAGTGACCTCCAGACTGGGACTTTTCTCGGAGAGGTTCCTGTGCTCTGAACCCAGCCCCGCCGGCAGGAGGGAAATTCCCAGCTGCCTCCCTCCCCAGAAATGGAAATCGGAGCCTGCTGAGGCAAGCATTGCTGTTAGAGGTCGTTCGGGCTCTTTTGGGAGATGATTATTTGCATTTACTTCTATTAATTTCCTCTCCTAAATATGCCCTGTGGGCCCCAGCATTGTTGTGGCTGCTCAGCCCTGGGTTTCGTTGAAGTCTTTTCAGTATTGGGAGGTTGCTGGAGGATAAATTTCCCTAGTTAGGCATTACTTGTATTCATGCCACTCTACTCAGTTGTATGAATCGGAGCTTCTCTCTTCAGCTGGTATTGCCGGGGTTTTCCCTCTTCCCAACACCCCCTTCTCAATCTTTCAGTTGTTTCCAGCCAGCTGGCTGGCTAATGGCATCGCTGATCGCTAGCACAAGATGAGGGTGGGGGAAAAAAAAAATCAGAGCTACAAAACTCATGAAAATGGTTTGGGAGCCGTGAGGTTTTAGGCATAATGGAGTTTGAGATTTAGGAGTGATTATTTATTTACTTATTTAAGTTTTATCTCAGGGTTTTTGAGCGTTTAGGTTTCAAGTTTTCTTTGAGCTGTCACTGTGAAAGAAAACTGAAACTCTCCCCGAGCTCCAGGAACTGGGCCTTTAAGGGAAATAATGTCAGGATATTCTGGGTAAAACGCTGAGTTCGCAACATTCAGATAAATCTCAAGCGAAGCAGTTCAGACATCTGAACGACGGCGTCGTAATCTGATCTCCTCTGGTGGGATCGCTTCTCCGGGTGTCCCGTGTAGTGAGATCCTGCAGGATTTTACCCCTGGCTGAAGGCAATCAGCCTGCTAGGGAGGAATGATCCCATTCAGCATCTTGCTCTGAACACCTGGCAGGGCAGCCTCCGTGATGGAGAGGAAACACTCAGACGCGTAGGTATTTGTATGTACACATAGATGTCTGTATACGTATTTATCCAAGGCTTTGCAGGGATGGGATCTGGTGTAATCATGCACACTGGCGTAAAGCACTGTCTTCCCAGTTATCCCAGTGTGATGCTGTCTTTGTGCGGGTATAAATGGGGACAGACGATGCGGGGCAGCCCAGAACGACGCACTCTGGGCTGAGATTCAGCACGTGCGATGAGAAAGCCCAACAGCACTGTCCTCCAGCAGAGAGGATGCTTATTTGGGAGGACGGCGCTTTCAGCTCCTTGTTGTGAAGGGTTTGTAGAAGCTCGGCTCAGCTTGCAAAATCCTTGGCCCCGGGGGATGAGAGTCCAGATCTGCTGGCTTGTTTGTCGGGGGGATGATGCCTGTGGGGCTGTGCCAAATCCACTCATGGCTGGTGCCAAAAATCCACGCGGAGCACCGTGGTTTTATTTGGGTTGGTTTCAGTGACAGGTAGAGCCGTTGGGCTGCATTGAAATGAACTTGCAGTGAACCGCGTGCGTAGGCTTGGCTGAATTGCCCGTTTCATTCAAATTCTTACAGCTGAAAAGAAGCCTGCTGTGTTCAAGTGTCAAGAGGGGCCAGCGCTGAGCAATTCCTGTCGTAGCTCTGCCTGGGTGAGGGCAGGACCGGGAGTGAGGCTAAGATCTTAGAAAGTGGGGGTGGACTTTCCTTTTTCCTTTTTTTTTTTTTAAACTTTTTATTGGTAAACCAATAAAATGAATATTTTTTTAGTTTCAATTGCAGCAGAAAAGCAGGGGTTTGAGGATTTAATTTTTTTTTTTTTTTTTTTAGAGACGAAAATTGCTTAAAAACCTGGGGTTTAGATAAAAGAAAGTGCTCATGTGGGAATTACCGTGACCTCGTACAGATGGCACAGCTGAGAAGAATCCCAGGCACATGCCTCGGGTTTGATTTACTCTGTCGGTGCTGATGATGGGTGACTAAGTGCTGAGGACCGACGCTGTGGCAGTCAGCGGGAGCTGAAAGGTTATCGGAGCCTGTGTTTGCCAGGCGAGCATCGCGGTGAGTTCGGCTGTGCCTGCGGAGCGGCGTGTGCCGGGGGAGCATGTGCCAGCCTGACGCATCCTTCCTCCGCACTCCGCTCTTGGATGCTGTGCGGGGAGGAGGAGGAAAAGAAAAAGCGTGGCTCCGAGGCAGATTTGGTAAAATTTGCATCTTGTCTTTGTTGGTACGTGTCTCCAGGTCAGGAAATGTGCTTTCCTTGAAAGCCTTTCTTGAACCGCACGATCTGGTAGCGCAGGACTGGGCGCCCGGGGTGCAGACTTGGCTGCCGCCACGGAGGAGAGTTGGTGGCAATAATGTGAGTTTGCTTTGTGCTGCTTAAGCATTTCATTGAGAGGCATCGCAACCCATCTTTGAAGTACAGTAAGAAAATTTTAATTGGCCTAATTAGTGCAGAAAAATAAGGTATCTAATAAGTAGGGCTAATAGCCGAAAAATGGATTTTAATTTTGAGTGCTTCAGTGCTTGTTCTTGCCTGAAATTACACAAGCGAATGCCTGATTTTTCAGCTGTCAGAAACTTGTGTGATAAGAATGAAGCCATCCAAAATCAGAAGTCATTTGTGAACATACAAGCCTTAATCTCTGTGCTTAATCCCCTTGTGTAACGCAGATACCGTTGCTCACCCACTCACCAGACTGCGACCGAACGTCTCGTAATCCAGGGCGTTTGTGAGAGCTGATTTGAGGCAACTACCCCACTTCAAACCCTTGAAAAGCAGAAACGCACGCGGCCTCCCTGCGAACCACTTCATCGCTAAGCCCTGCTTCTCGCTTTTGTACTGGTGATAACCCGGAGCAGCATCGGGGAGGCGTGAGGATTAACATTAATGCTTGAGTAGTGAGTGGAAAACAAGAGCTCTGCTTTCTGGAGGAGCAGTTGTCTCCTCTTGTAAAAGAAAAAAGGATTAACTCCTTTCCTGAAAGCACGTTAATTTAACCAAAACAACACCAGTTCGCCTCAAACATGTCATGGGTGGTGTGATGAAGTGTGCAAGTGGCTGTATGACCTGCTGTTCCTTTTTTCAGTCAAGTGTTTCGGGGCTTCTGGAAGGAAAGGTCTTCCTGACAGCCCTTACAGAGGTGGTTTTGCATTTAAAAAAAAAAAAAAAAAGTTAATTGGATTTAGGTTTTCTAAGGACCACTAGTTGAATCCTGAGATGGCAACCTAGGGAAAAATATTTATATCCCTTACAAATCAACCACTCTGTTTGCTGGAAAATCTATAGTAATTTTCTTTCTCTGACCTTGGGAAGACCTGGGGTTTTGGAGAGGGGTTGGTGAATGTTTGTTAAGGTCTAAGAAGTACAAGAGCTCTCCACAAAATATGGGATTGCTGTTCTGTGGCATATTTAGCTTTCCCATGAATATTACATCTAACATTTGCTTCCAGCATCCTTTCCTTACCCCCCCCCCCAATCAGGCCAACAATATTTCTACAGTATATTGTTGATACGAATAAACTCTTATCTCCTCAAAGTCTTTCTCTTTTTTTTTTTTTTTTTAAAAACTTCTTCCTAGCCCTGTTATGCCTGTGCCTGGGCAGGAAGATGCTTTGCCCTGGAGCCAGGGCTGGTTCTGTCTGTGGGGTTTCTGCATTTCTAGGTCTCTCCTGGGTTTGCTGGTTGGTGCAGGGCACAGCGGTGTGCAAACACAAAACTCTTTCTGTAATAAGGTCATTTCACATCCAAGGGAGGAGAACAGCTTTTAATCCTTACTAGATCTGGCTGGGCCAGATTCAGACTGGCATTAACAAAGCCTTGAGGCATCCAGTTTCATCTGCAGTGCTAATTTAAAAAGGAGAGAAGTCATGGGCAGAAAGAGTGCTGAAGAGCTGGATGGTGGAGAAGTCCAGTTCAGAAATTGCAAAATTAACTCCTAATTTGCGGTTCATGCAATGGATCACACATATAGCATACACATCCGTGGACATTATAGGTATATAGAAAATATATATGACATTTATAATATAGCGTACTGTTATTTATAGCATTATGTCATATCATTATATCTATGCCATTTTGTACATATATAAAATATATGCATAAAATAGACCATATATAGAAAAAATATATGTATGTGGACTCCTGAGATGGAACCAGGGCTGGTGCTGAGACCCCTGGTCCTGGGCAGCGCCGTCAGTCCGGGTTTATTTTGAACATCTCTTGTCACGTTATGTATCTGAAGTCTGTTTACAGTGGTGTCTTTGCCCAGCCTCGCAGCTCCTTATTTTTAGATTGGGAGCATTACGGTAAGGGCAAGGACTCACGGCTGCGGCCAAGAAGAAGTGTGCTGAACGGCACCCAAGTCAGAGCAGAAGGGATGAAATCAAACCCCATCTTGGCTTTAAAACAAACAAAAAGCGGTGCTGCAGGACAAAAAGGTGTTTGCAGGACCCGGCTCCTGTCCAGATGGTGCACCGCAGGGTCAGTCCCTCCCCGCGAGGAGCAGGGATTTAAATCGGTGCGTAGCGGGCAGTAGCTGTAGGAATAAAGTGATTTTAATTTCTGGAACCATTACCATGATGTCATATCAATTCTGTATAGAACAATCAGCATCTGAATCTGACGGGACATTTTGCAGTTGCTATGGGTAACGTTCACTGTTCCTTCTAAAAACACTGAGTCTGGGGGAAGGATGTTAATGCCGAAAACCGAGCGGTTAGCACAAAATTTGTGTTTATTTCTCAGGATGTAGTTTATTTTGGGGGTCATTTGAGGATAATAACGGACGGTGATTGATTAGGGGCAAAGTGGCTCCATCTGGCTCAGGAATCTGACTGTTTTGCTCTGCCTTCCCAGGCAGTTTTCCTGGTTAGTGTTAAGGAGCTCAATTCTGTCCTTAAAATAGAATATTATATTTGTGAGAATGGCTTAAAATCCCCAGTAGTTTCAGCATAGATACATGTTAGGGAGATAGTAACAGTGTTAATTGCAGACCTCTCCTCTTAACAGCCTTTTATGCATGCGTTCTGTTTTTTATGAATCCTTAAAAGACTTCTTTTCTAATGTCTTATGGCATAAATGACTCATCTCACCTGACATGAAGAGTGAGAAAATCAGAGCCTGCTTTTTATCTGCCTCCTTTTCTTCTGATTTCAGAATGCATCATTTCTCTGCTGTGGTTAAAGCCAAAGCCTCAGCATCCTTTCAATTACTTCACAAAAAGAAGAGAAAAGAAAAAAAAGCCTAAAGAGTGTCAGGTGGGGAAGAGCAGGGTGAGGAAGGACAACGCAGTTGGGGTCCTTTTCGTTTTTAGAAGCTGCTTGAGGGATTTTTAAGCTCGGGTTTTGGGGCATGTTGTGTTTAGCATTAATGCATTTTTTTCCTCCAAAACTCGGAGCGTAAGGTCACTTGCTTGGCCTTCACTTCTCAGTCTGCTCCTGCAACCCAAGCCGCTGTCAGTACAAAATGTGTCTTGTCTTTTTTTAATTTTCCCCCTTTACCTTGCGTCATCTTTTTTGCGTTTCAGTTGCCTGTCAGAACAGGAGAGGGCCAAACTAAAAATGTGGAATCACTAAATTAATCCCTAAAGATCAGACTATCCACACGAGCCTTTTGCATCAGAGCAATGATCTCGCCTCCACCGCGTGTGACAGCAGCACCTTCCCCGTGGGTGACGCTGCCGGCGTTAAACCATCGGATGCCCAAATAACAGCAGGGAGTCAGCAAGTTTCAAGTTTCTTTGCCTTCCTCTCCTAAGTGCCTCAAAATTATTCCCAGCCTTTCAAAATGTTGCCCTTTGCTGACACAGGCTGATTTAGAGAGAAATGTTGTTTGGAATATTCATGGCAAAGCTGTCGCTAATTAGCACTTTACAGAAGTGCTGTTGGGGTCCACGCATGCTGTTTTCTGGACCGGGGTGCATGGTGTGAGATCGGGAGGGGACGCAGTTCCTCTGGTCGGGCGCTACTGGGCTTCGTCCTCTGTGCAGCAGAAGTGCGGGTTTAACTGGGAGAAGTGGGAAAGTTTTACAAGTCGCCTCGCTTTGCTTTCGTCCCAGGCTACTGTGGTTGCAGGGGTGCAATGACTTTGAAGTAGCCTTTTATTGTGATGTGCAATGATTTCTGGAGCACATCATCATAGCTTTCGTGGTTTTCCACAAGCACAGGGCTTGGAGGATCCCCTTGGCATCTGCAGGTCTAAGGAGGAGAACGTCCTGTGAGGGTACCAATGCTGATGTGCTCCCAGAAAGTTTTGACTGTGATGGATGCTGCTGCAGGTAATCATAGAATCAGCAAATGGTTTGCGTTGGAAGGAACCTTCAAAGATCATGCAATTCATCCCCTCTGCCATGGGCAGAGACATCTTTCACCAGATCAGGTTGCTTAGGACCACACAATCATAGCTTAAAGCAAGTTTTGCAAAGGTCTTGCCTGTGATGAGTCTGACAGTCCTCTGTGGTGGCACATAGTGGGAGCAGGAGCTACCAGGATGCTGGAGCTGGAGCCTCAAGCTCTCCACAGGGAGGAGAGGGATCGGCATTTAGCAAGACGGATCTCTCTGTAGCGAGGACTGTTATTTTGGCTATTTGCAAATCAGTCAGTAATTAAGAATGTAACTGATGGCGAGTGATTTATAAATGCTGAAGGCATTGGGACTGTTGCATTAAGGCACGCGTTTTTTATTCCCACTGCTGCTGGATATGCCAAAATGAATTTATCCTGGCAGTGGTGTCAGTGCCTTTTCTCTCATAATACTATTCCAGCTGGTAATAAACTTTTCCACGCAAACATGTCAAATGCTGAGCTGTTCCGACCCCCAGGCTTGCCCCTTTGATTTGCAGCTGTTTGTGTGAAGTGTGTCCTGTCCTTTGAGCTGATTTGTAAAGCTGCAGTGAGGAGTACCGGCATCTCGAACGGCAGTGACACCGAGTCCAAATTAAAGGTTTTGAATCAAAGTGTGTTGTTATCTGTTCTCTAGATGGAAACAGAGTGGTAAGGAGGAAGATGGTAGTCTCTGTAGGGTCAAACGAGTGTTGAGACTTTTGGAAAACAAATTTGCAACTGCTGAGCTTGGAGTCTGAGTGTCAGCCATGGGCTGTGCTGTGCAAATCCCCACGTTTGCACTCGCTGCTTGTAGGGAAGGACTCTCACCCTCTCGTGTTTCTCATTTTGGTCTCATGAGCAAACAGAAATAGTAGCGATCTTAATAGTAGACTTGCAGCTCTTCAGCTCAGAGAAGGACTGATGTGCTTCGGTTGCCCTGGCATCACCTTTGCGCTGGCGAAAGGCAGCTCTTGTGCCATCAGGTGCTAACTGGGAACGGCTTTTCCTCCTGATGGTGAGTCACATGCAGCTTTTCAACTCCCGCATTTAAGATTGGAAAATACCAGTTTATTTCAGGTGAGATGAAGGCACCCACAGAAATACTTCCCTCCTTTAGTCAGGTGTGCCCAGGTCAAATGCATAGGGAATTGTTGGCTTGTGCAATGACTTTCACCAACTTAATTGCAAATACTACGCTCGATTAAATGATTTTCCATTAGTAAATAGCAGAGAGGGAGAACAAGAACAATACTTGCTGACCCCTGGAACGGGTGTAGTCTCATTTCCGATAGACTTGTGTCTTGAGGTCTACTGGCTTTCAAACTAAATGAAAAAAGCTTCAGAGTGAGCTACTTACGAGGCATCAGAGACTCTCCGTTGGACAGAGCTGTTACAAATGCTCCAGCGTTGCAGGACAAGCTTTGACTAGCTTTCCATGCCTATTAGACATCAGAGAATCTACATGGGAGGGGACGCGTCACTGAGGAGTGTATTCCCTAATGTCTAATAATTGCAAATAAAGTTTTTTCAACAGGTTAGGGCATGCAAAATATTGTTCTCCTCTTGAAGTAGAAGTCTAATAAATTCATGTTGCCATTTTGTGGGGACCCAGGTAGGGTCACTCTTCTCTGCCTCTTGTTCTAATCCGTGAAGTTCCTCGGAAGGTGGTAGTTTAGGCTGCTGCCTCCTGGTCTGGTGTGGTGGTTCGGTGGTTCTGAAGTTAAGGGGGATATGTGGGCAGCAAGATGCGTATGTACCCAGCAGTCCTACAGTCCCGTAAGCCCTGTGTGTGAACTTCAGAGACCAGGCGAAAAATCAGAAATCCAAGTACAGCTGAGCAGCGGGAGGGGCCTTTCAGCCAAGACTTTAAATCAAGCCATGAAAACAAGACAGCACAAGAAGGCTGTTTGAGGCTGGGAGAGACACAGGAGTGGAAAATCCCTGTTGTGGGCTTTTTTTTTTTTTCATTAAGGAATATGGGAAGGATCAGAGCAGTGCATGGAGCTGGGAGGTCATCAGGAGCATCCCTGGGCTCAAGCGGTGGTGCAGGTGGTGGGGAGGTGAGCAGAGCGGTGCAGGACACGGGTGTAAGAAACTGGCCTTCGTCTTCTCTGCTCTTTGTGGAATCACTCATTGCAAGCCAACAGTAGAATAATTTGTGCAAAACTTGGGAATTTTTGACAGAGGTGCACTTTGCACTGTTTAACAAAGCGTTTTATGGTTAGAAGCTAAATGAAAATAATTGAAGGTACCTGTAGGGTGTAAGTCACGACAGAGTAAGGAATGTGGACCTGTCTGTTGGGCATTTACAGGAAAGCCAAGAGCAATAACCGTTAAACATGCAAATACTGAAATGTCCTTTATTCTCTTGTGTCGGGGGCTATCTGTTCTGGGTGAGGGATGAACGTACCTGGAGGAGGGGTGAGACCTCTGCACGCATCTGCTCTTGCTTTTTGAACACGGACAGTAATGAGGGAAGATGATAGTGGGGTATTTATCTGCCTTAGCTTTTCTAATTAACTCCTGGCTAATGAGAAGAGGAGAGCATTTTTTGTTTCTCGCTCTTCGGGTGAACGTTAGCGTAAGCAGGAGGTCCTGGCTGCTAGAAGGGAGGAATCAAGAGCCTGGTGGTTGCGATCCCATCGGGATTGCCGTGCTAGCCTGGAGGATTAGGCTGGCTTTTGGAAGAACGGGAGCAAAGCCAAGGAAAACTGCACATTGCCTTAAAACAGGCGGCGGGCTCAGAAAAGCCTTGCAGAGTTTGTGTCTCTTGAAAGCACATGGTGTCACTCGAGTTGTGGGCAACTGGAGACGTGGAGTTGAGAGCATTATTTCAGAGCTGGTAAAACGTTACAGAGCCCACCTTTGACACTCAGTAAAACGCCCTCAGTGTTTAATGGGGGGAAAAA